>CAOLHI010003523.1:0-173196 GCA_948474755.1 Ctenosaura bakeri | reverse complement strand
ATGACACACTGTCTGTTTGATTCATGAATGAGAACTGTCCTTAGGTGTTTACCTAAACCATGTCGCAGCTTTTCTCACTGCTCTCTGGACTGGTAATTATAGCCTCATCCTTGAAAGTCCTCTACCACATTTTCCACCCTTTTCCTTCAGCGAATCCTTGTATGCTTGTGTGAGTGCCTGGATCTTTGTGTGTTTGTGTGAATTTCTCTCAATAAGCCACATTTTTTGTTCACAATTTAAACTCTCTGGCTGGTTCTTTCCTGCAAGGACCCTATAAATGTAGGTAGAAATATCTTGTTAAGTTACCCCCCTCTTGTAGACCAACTGATTTTGAGCTAATTATTCCCCACTTTTGAACAGAGGTACTGGCATCATTGGTGGGCCCTTGTGGCAGTCACATTTTGGGTTAACATGGTGGCATAAGATTTGGTTGTTTGAGGGATATAGTGGAGAGATGACTGAGAAAAACAGGAAAGTGTTAGAATGATCCCAGTGTGTATATTTGGCTATTTAGAAGGCCTTTAAGGAAGAGGCTTCCATTTCAGTTCCAAGTTAAGGTTTTATCTTTCTTTGATTCTGTAATGGAAAACTGAGGCTAGTGATACCTTTCAATGTCAACTTGCATATTTTTAAGCAGGAAAGCTTGGAATGAAAACACAAGTCTGAGTGACTGAATGAATATCAAAATGGATGAGGGGTAGGATTCATTGAGGGCCACAATTCTGAATCTAGCTCCACACTTCCTGGGAAGGTAATTGTTTTCAACCCTTAGGTGAACGGAGTCATTCTTAAGACAAAGGGAGTCATAAGGAATGTAGGTGACCACTATTGCCATTGTTGCAGAGAAGGAGTTGTATGCTCAGAGTAGAGGAAGTTTCAATGGATATTGTATGCAACCACTGGGTATAGATTCTTCTCCTTAACCCTCATCTACGCATATGGGACAATTAAGTCCCACAGACACATCTTTTGTTGCAAATTCACACAGGGAGACATGTTATGATATTGCCAACTATGCAGTTGTAAGCAATGTCCCCAGTTTTCAGCCACTTGTCATGTACATTTTTTTCTTTAGCAAAAAAAATATTGCTAGGATAAAACTGCCCCAACAAATCTGCTGAGTTTTGTCACTGGGATACATTTTTCATCCCTCTCCCTTTTTCGTGTGTGTGACTTTGAGAAACAGAAGTTATATATTCTGGCTGTCAGTGAGTTGCCCCCATTTTGGGATAAGGATGGCACCAGAACTCTCAGTGGGTTCAGGAAGTATAAGATATGTAAAAGTCTTTAAGGGTCTGCTAAACCTCATCCTCAATACCCTAAAATTACCACAGGGACAAAAAATACTCCAGAACTCTTTCAATGCAAGTTTCTAAAAACTTTTAAATGAGGACTAAGCATTGTTTACAACTCCTAAGTGGTTTTCCGTTATGGGGCAATTTGTGAATGAAGCATTTTCCCCCCCCCTCTGCTGGGACTCTGGATTGGCAAATTCAAAGTTTATGCTGAGTAATTTTATTAGGAGAATGAGTGAGTCAGCATCCAAGAAGTCATTTGCAAGTTTTACAGCAGATTGCATTCTCACATACCATCAGCCTTGATGAATATAAGTGACTTGGCATCAGCATATCTGCCTTGTCCCATGTATGCCTGCCAAAACTTTAAGATCTTCAGTAAAGACCTTGTTATGTGTTCCGCCCTCTCGCAAGGTTAGATGGGTATACACACAGGACAGGACTTTCTTTGCAGCAACACTGCAGCTGTAGAACTCCCTGCCAAGTGAGGTTAGGCTGGCTCTAACTGTTTTGAGTGTCTAGTGGGCAACCGAAATGGTGTTGTTCCATGTGGCTTTTGACCTTTGAAACCATTCTATCCTTTTAAATAGCTTTTAAATTATGTTAAGAACTCTTCTTAGTTTGTTTTTTAAATGTTTTAAAAGACGATTCTAATTTATTATACAATTTTTTTATCTTTGTATTGTTTTCAATGTTTTTATCTATTGTGCATCACCTCATAGGCCCTGGTGGGCAGGGAGGCAATATATAAATAGTGTGTGTGAATGGATGTATGGATAGATAAATAAATGTGCAAAGAACAACGTTCATGCCCAGGATAAAGTTCCAACGTTAAATGGAGATTTTAGTGTCAAGGAGGGTGAGACATACGCCCCAAATACCAAGGCAATCAAGCACCTCCGTACCCCCCTGTAATTAAAGGGAATAAACTCACTCTCTGTTCCCAATGACAGCCCACAGTACAGAATAGCTCATAAAGGGTTTCAAATTATCCTTTTTTGGAGTATGTATATATTGTCTGTCATGTTGAGCAGAACAGATGCAGTTCATTTCAGAGAAGACATCTGGTGCTGTCAGGATGTGTAACTGGTGCTGATTTGTAATGTGAGCTGAATATTCAGCTCTTATTTATGAGAGATGATAGCCTCTAACTTATAGCCTAGTTGCCTCAATCATTGCCTAGCATATGTAATCCAGGAACTTTACTACACTCTGTGTGTTTCAAATGGCAAGGAAAAAAGAGGAGGAATATATTTTCTGATAAGGAGAGTTTGAGTTTTAATGATATATGCTAAGCATAGGCAAGGCCTAGCGTATACTCCTGTTAGATTTACCCAAGAGGGAATGACTTTACTCTTGCCCTGCTGGCATATTCATTTAAGCAACTTTAAAAATAAAAAAACCCATAAAGAGAATCATGCTGAGTTAAGGCAAGCACAGATACCCAGAGTTCTCTGGACTGCTTTCTACAGAGGAAGCAGGATTTTCTGGCAACAAAGCAAAGTTCAGGAACCATGGCCAGCCCTATCATTAGACAGACTGAGGTGGCTGCTTCAGGCATCAGTTTCTGGAGGTCTTAAAAGGGCAGTACATTCTTCATGGTTTTATTCTTAAGGGTTTGTTTGTTATTGCTAGTAAGTAAGAATATAAATCCTCCCATATTTTGTCCTTGCATGCAAGGAGAAATCATTACCATAGTTTTCTGCCTGCTACAGGAGAAAACAAATATTTTCATAGTAGTCATATGTCCCAAAATATTCTTGGACAGTTATTCTATAAAGAAATGGAATTTTTCTATTCTAAAAATGGGAATTTTTAAGGCAAAAAAATCTCCATCCCTTTTTCTGCACAGAAAACTTCACAAAAAAAAGGGAGGGGGAACTGTTCAACAGTCTTACTGCTTTATATTTTTCCTGGCAGGTTTTCCCAGCTGTTGAGAACCCTACTTTTCAGCTGGGAAATGAATAACAGAGAATATGCTTTCCATCCCTACTAGTAAATAACTAGCAGTTATTTACTAAAAGGGAGACAGTTGTGAGACTTTTCCATCTCAGGTGTCAAATATGTAGCCTGACTTATGATATGTAGCTTGAATTGGGACAGGCAAAGGTTCATCAGAAGAGTTCAGAAATAGGACTAGTTTGGCCTAGAATTTAGCTTTTATACACAGATACCAACCTAAATACCATGAAGATACCAGATCCTACCTAATCCTGGAAGGTAAGCAGGTTCACACCTGGTTAGTATTGGGATGGAAGACTGATAAGGAATACCAGGTGGTTTAAGCAACATTTTAGAAGAAGTCAGTGGTAAACCAGGTCTGAGTATTTCTTGCCTAAGAAAACCCTATGAAAGTCATGGGGTCACCATAAGTCAATAGGTGACTTGAAGGCACCTACACATACATCAAAGCAGGAAAATGCTCCTGATCTGTCTTAAAGTAAGAGGGGCCCGTATGCCTACAATTCAAAGCAAGTCCATTTAAGGCACTTCAAAGGAGGGAACTGGTCCTTGCCTCCTCCCTGCTTTGGAAAATTTTAAAGAGAGTTATATCACATCATTTCACAAAATACAGAACTCAATTAAGCCCTGCCCTTGGGGCAACTATAAAACAGAATTTCAGACCCGTGAAGCTATTCTGCTTTCCACAGAAAAAAGAAAAAGAGGAAGGAAAGAATTCCAGTTGGGAAATCATGAAGCAATTAAGAGTTTCCAAATACTGCTGTAAAGTTAACTTATAATCATAGTGATGAACAGTTGCGGAGTGATTGGAAGGCATGCTTTTCCTTCTATAAGACAAAGCCTCCATCCATGGTGTTTCTAATTGCTGTGAGCCTTAAAGAACAGGCCCAGGAAAGGCTTCCTTGAAACCCTGAACATAGGAACTATCTTTTACTGAATCAGGCTATTGTTCACTTAGTTCATGTCATTCGCTTTGAAGTCTACTGCAGGGATTGCAAGGGAAGACCTAACAGGGGCCTATGGCAAGGCTGAATTGACATCTCAACTTGTGACAGACAGAAGAACCAGAAGGCCTGTCCAGGCTGTGAAATCAACCAGTCACAGTTCTTGGAAAAGGGCCTGAAAGGCAAATAAAAGAGAGGTGTGTCAGTTTAACTGACAGTGTTGTTAGTAGGTTTAGGCTTGGTGAGACTTGGAGAGAAGAGTAGGGAGTACAAGAGAGTTCAGGTGGAGTTAAGTCTAATAAGAATTGTACCTTTGAAAGAAGTTGTGAGGAGCATTCACAACTGTTGTCACAAAGAAGACTTTTATTGAATAAACTGTTCCATATTGTTGTTTAAGTTCTACCTAAGCTGTTCATTCAGGGAACTGTCAGTCCTACATAGGGAAAAATGCAAAAGAGCACACACTGACACACACATAATTGTTTGGATATATAGTAAACTCTAGAAAGGGTTGCTCAGGGGGTTAAGCTTGGTGATAGGAGCACAAGATTAAATCCTGAGTGAGGAACCGTCACAGCTTATGTGGAGTTTTGGGACACTTTCAAACTAGGTAATTATAGCACTATGATTCTGCATGAACTGCCACAACAGTCAATGGGATTCTTGGGTGTGTAGACTGGTGAGGTACTAGAGCTCTCTGGCTGAGAAGTATAAATACATCTCTCCACTACTAATTCCCAGGAATGTTGTCATGGCAGTTAAAGGAGAATCACTTTAAAGTAGATTTGCCAGCAGAAATGAAGATGGCAAGCTATGTCTATATTAGCAGCTGCAAATATTGCTGTTTCTTTGGAACAGGAGTGGAAACCATCTAGCTCTTCAGATGTTTGATAGGAAGCCTCAGCAGCCATAATCAGTAATGGGAGTTTCAGTCCAACAATATTTAGAGGGCCGTAAGATTCCCATCCCTGTATTTGAGAGAGAGAATCACAGGGCTATTTGGGTAATGGCAGTTTGTCTGTTACCCTGTATTGTGGGGGTCCCGGGAGGAACGCCCAAATAATCAAATAAAAACACAAGATGGGGAAATTAACTCGAGCACTCTCTTAAGCTAGTGAGAGGCAGGGTAACTTTAGCTGGGATCTTTTAACCCTATGTATACAGTATCAGGTCAGAAGAGCAGTCAGTTTTTAAAGTAATAAAAATGATAGCTTTACTAAAGGACAAACAACGGAAAAAGATATCACAAGCACACAGCTAACTAGAAATTAGAAATAAGAGTTTTCGGGGAAATGAGTGATACGACACCTTTTCTCGTAGTCCTGGAGAGAAACGGAGGATTGCAGGGAGGAAAGTTCAGCGCGGTTCGCTGAGGGGGCAACTCGCTGGACAAACTGACAGCAAGGCGGGATAGCAGTCCGGAGTGTTCCAAGAAGTCCGAGGGGTGAGCGTTCCGAGGTGTGCTTGGAATCAGGGACTTTTTATAGGGTGGATTGTGTGTACAGGCCATGCCATGCTCGGTGAGAACAAAGGAAATTTGGAGCGGGACAAAAGCGTTGGAAGAGGTCAGGTTTTACATGATTAGCTTAGCACTGGATAACAATAGTGTAGCCAGTATGCAAATGGTTCAGCATTGAGAGGTTGCTGGCTCAGGGCTGTGCGTCTTTGTGTAAAGTCTCGCTTAAGCAAGGTGTGTCTGCAAGAAATGGTCCCTGAAGCAACGGAGAGGCATTAATCTGCCTGCCTAAGTGGAGATTGGAATGTCCAACCATTACCGGCCGCGCCTGTTTACGTGCTTGTCCGGTGACCCTTGCAAACACGTGGAGCAGGGTGGAAGAGAAAGGTCAAGTGAAGGCCAAATAAGTTTGATATCAAATGATATCTGGTGCTATCACCGGGCATGTCAGAACCGTGGTAACACAACTGCTTCTTTTCCCTAAAAATCTGTTCATGCACTGCTGAAGTAAATGTAGAATTCAGCCCTTTAGAACTACTGCTGCTGAGATAGTTACAAAAGATAATTTCAAGAAAGTTACAGAGATTATACTTGTGGGGAGCAAAATATTTCACAGGAATCAAAAACATGTTACATGTTACATCTGCTCAAACAAAAAATGAGGGGGGGAGTTATTTCTGATGTCTCTGTTCCTTGAGTTGTCTCTGTGGACCAAACCCAAATCTTGGACATTTCTTTCATTACTTCTTAAGAAATGTCCAAGATTTGGATTACAGTTATAGGCCAGAATCCTGAACCAGCTACTTATTTATGTATACTTAACTAAGTAACTTTGCCTGGCCCAAACCCCACCCCCAGCCCTCATGGAAATATCATTCACCCATGCTCCAATCACCTGTAGAATGGGCCTCTTTCTACCCATGTAGCTAAGTCAATGGAGAGGAGTTATGATCAAGGCAATATTGTCAAAATCCTGACATACAAAACAGTTGTTCTAACTGTTAACTAAGCAATTGATATAGGATTCCAACCACAGTTCCAACCCTCGCACACCTTTTAAAAAAATAGTAAAGTGTTTTTCATTCAGTAATAATAGAAAGCACTCTGCCCCAGGATTTGTACCATATGATATTCCTCTTCATTTAATGAGATCATATTGCCATAACTATAAAAGTAACTTCAAACATTACTTCTGGTTGTGGTGGTGAAGAAATGTTGGATATTGGCTCTTAATCACAGGTCTATTCTGAATATGTTTAAGTCTAGATCCAATTCACAGTACTGTGACATTACAGCAAAGAAAGAACAACTGAGCTTAACAGTTCTGTGCACACTGAGTTGGCAGTAAGTTCCACTGAACTAGACCTGAGCTGAGAATCTTCAGAGGGTATTTTCCCGAAAAGATTTCTGAGGTTTCCCTCTCTCTTACTGTACTTTTTAACACATTTATATTCACCTTTCTTCCCATGAGCTAAAGGTGGCTAACAACCAAAATCACTTGTTTGTTTCATGCCAATAGAAATGGAAAGAAATTTTGCTTGATTTTCTCCTAATACTTATCACCATTCTGTAGGAAATGGATGTCATTCTATACACAGTGTCTATTTCCACCCTATACCTATTATTCCACTTCCAACATCCTGTGGAATCCTGGGGTTTGCAGTTTACTGAGGCCAAAGATCTCTCTGGCTGAGAATTCTAAAGGCCCTTCCCTAAACTGCAAACCCCAGAATTCCACAGGAAGTTGAAAGTGAAATAATAGCACTATAACAGGGTAGTGTGGAAATAGCTTGGTCTGAAACACTGTGGCAGCTTCTAAGTGGTGACCAGATTGCCAGTGGAACTGCTGCCGCCAATACTTGCAATGGGAGAATGGAAAAGGAGGAGGAATAATAATGAGGAGAGAAACTATACAATTGCCAGTGCTAATGGTGAACCCACGTGCTTCCAGCCAAGACTCGTACTGTGCAATATTCATGGAAGTCTAGATGGTCTGAGTGTTGCTGTCTTCAATTTGTCTTCCTCCGGAGTTTTCTCATGGTTTCTCTTATCTTTTTGTTTCCTTACTAAAGGAAATTCACTAAAGAAAAAAGGAGCACACAGCTGCACAGCACGTTTTAACTCTCAGTGGCAGGAGCCTTCTCTCCAGAAGCACACAGTGCCATTGGAGAACTTCTCCTCCCCCTGGAGAAATTCAGTGAATTGCTCTGCTCAGTTTATCTGCTCAT
The DNA here is from genome assembly GCA_948474755.1 of Ctenosaura bakeri. Classification (NCBI taxonomy): domain Eukaryota; kingdom Metazoa; phylum Chordata; class Lepidosauria; order Squamata; family Iguanidae; genus Ctenosaura; species Ctenosaura bakeri. Next base: position 165,311 of record CAOLHI010003523.1, on the reverse strand, counting down.
ACAAAGAGTGGAGAATTTTGAAAGACTATTTTGACACAGCTCTGCATCAAACTCAGTGGGATTTATTACCAAATAACTATGTACGGAATTGTGCTGTTAAAGATAATGAAGGTGGTGGGGGAGCTAGAAATGAGACCACATTTTTGGTAGCATACACAGTTGACAGTCATGAGTAATTTGGACTTAAGTTTCTATTCTGCCACATAACATGTATCCTCTTTTCCAAAATCCTAGTACAAAAAAAAAAAAAAATCAGAAGGGAAAAATTATAATTGATATAAATTTCAGGCATGTACCATTTGTTAGATCTCAGTTATATCTTTGCGAGCTTGCTCACGTTCAATACTATCGGCTCTGAATTCTAGCACTGACCTTTCTAAGGCCAGACATGGAAAAAATCATTACCATTTCTCACTGAAATGTGTGTCAAAATATGTCCCTGAAAAGAATGCATTTTATTTTATTTTTTAAAAGCAGAGTCTTTTATTGTAAGAGAAAAGAGCAGAGTACAATGCTGTTGACCTTTCTTTGGGCTTAATAAGATATTTTCAGAGCTGGATGAGATTTTTTTTTGCTGTTAGTTCTGGCCATGGTAAAAGGTGCTGTTTGCTGTCTATTGCTGCATTGTTTGGATGGTGATGGTAGGGCTCCTTTCATTTTTAAGGAATAGACTTTACTTTCACCCCAAAATATGTAAGGCTCATCTTTTGCTATTGTTAATGTACATAGAATCATAGAGTTGGAAAAGACCACAGGGGCCATCCATTCCAACCCCCTGCAATGCAGGAACACACATCAAAGCACTCCTGACAGATGGCCATCCAGCCTCTGCTTTAAAACCTCCAAAGAAGGAGACTCCACCACACTCCAAGGCAGCATAATTCCACTGCCGAACAGCTCTGACCATCAGGAAGTTCTTCCTGAGGTTTAAATGGAATCTCTTTTCCTGCAGTGTGAATCCATTGCTCCTTGTCCTAGTCTCTGGAGCAGCAGAAAACAAGCCCACTCCCTCCTCAACATGACATCCCTTCAGATATTTAAACACGACTATCATATCCCCTCTTAACCTCCTCTTCTGCAGACTGAACATACCCAGCTGCCTAAGCTGCACCTCACAGGGCATGCCTTCCAGACCCTTCACCATTTTGGCTGCCCTCCTCTGGACATACTCCAGCTTGTCAATATCCTTCTTGAATTGAAGTGCCCAGAACTGGACACAGTATTCCATATGAGGTCTAACCAAAGCAGAAAAGAATGGTATCATTACCTCCCTTGATCTAGACACCATACTGCTATTGATGCAGCCAAGAATCATGTTTGCTTTCTTGGCTGCTGCATCACACCGCTGACTCATGTTCAAGTTGTGATCTACCAAGACTCCTAGATCCCTTTCACACATACTGCTATCCAGCCACGCATCCTCTATCCTATATTTGTGGATTCCATTTTTTCTGCCTAAGTGTAGGACCTTACATTTCTCTCTGTTGAGATTCATTTTGTTAGCTTTGGCCCAGCTCTCCAATCTACCCAGGTCATTTTGAATTTTGACCCTGTCCTCTGGCATATTAACAACCCCTCCCAATTTGGTGTCATCTGCAAATTTGATCAGCATGCCCTCTACTCTATCATCCAAGTCATTGATGAAGATGTTGAATAGCACTGGGCCCAGGACAGAACCCTGTGGCACCCCACTAGTCACTTCTCTCTAGGATGAAAAGCAGCCATTGCCGAGCACTCTTTGGGTTTGGTTGGTCAACCAATTACAAATCCACCTAACAGTAGCAGTGTCCACCCTGCATTTTCCTAGCTTCTTTGCAAGAATGTCATGGGGAACTTTGTCAAAAGCCTTACTGAAATCAGGATCTACAGCATTCCCTTCTACAGCTTCTACAGAATTCCCTTCATTTATGAAGCTTGTAATTCTATCATAAAAAAGAGATAAGATTAGTCTGACATGACTTATTTTTGAGAAATCCATGTTGACTCTTAGTAATTACAGCTTTGCTTTCTAAGTAATTACAAACTGACTGTTTAATGCTCTGCTCTAGGATCTCTCCTGGTATTGAGGTCAGGCTGACTGGGCAATAATTATTTGGGTCCTCTTTTTTCCCCTTTTGGAAGACCAAAATGGAGACAACATTTGCCTCCTCCTGTTTGCTGGGATTTCTCCTATTCTCCAAGAGTTCTCACAATCTTATTGCCAGTGGTTCTGCAATGACTTCTGCCAGTTCTTTTAACATCCTTGGATGTAATTCATCTGGGCCTGGAGACTTGAATTAATCTAGTGTAGCCAGGTATTCCTGTACTACTTCTCTACCTATTCTGTGCTGCATTTCCCTCTTTCCCCACCTGTTCCCCACCCCCACGTTGAGTAGTTCTATCCTTTTGGGAGAAAACTGAGGCAAAGAAGGTGCTGAGCAGTTCTGCCTTTTCTCTTTCCCCTGTTAGTAATTGGCCATCTTCTCTGTGCAGCAAACCTATCGTTTCCTTCCTGCACACATATCTAAAAAAAAGCCCTTTTTATTGTTTTTAATGTCTCTGGCAGACCTGAGTTCATTTTGTGCTTTAGCTTTCCTGACCTTCTCCCTTGGCAGAGTTTGACTGCCAACATATATCAAGATAGTTGAAATCTCCCATTACTACTGCATCTCTCCTTTTTGAATATGTGGTCATCTGCTCCAGGAAGGCTGTGAGGTGGAGCCCATCCATTGCCAGAAGACCATCTTCATGAAATGCAGACCGTGGTCTGAAAACCCAAATCATTCCTGGCAGCACCATCTGTACAGCCAGTTGTTGACCTCCACTACGCTTCTCTTCCTTTGTGGGCTATGTCCTTCAACAGGGAGGAGAAATGAAATCACAACGTGTGCACCAAGGTCCTTCAGCTTCCTATCCATAACCTCATAATCCTTTGTGATGCACTGAAAGCTCTGCCGCACTGTTGTTGGTTTCCACGTGAACCAAAAGGAGGGGGTTACGGTCAATGGGCTTGACCAGTCTTGTTAGCTTCTCTGTTACATTGTTGATTTGGGCCCCAGGGAGACAGCACACCTTGTGATTCATCCTGTTAGAGTTGCAAATCGTTGGTTCTGTTCCTCGCAGCAAGGAGTCCCCAACCACCAGAACTCGTCTCCTCTGAGACTTTTCCAGGGTTACTTGATGTGTAGATTCTTCCAGGGTTACCTGGACATTCTCTTCAGACTGAGACTGTTGATTTTGCTACTGTTGGATTTCCTCTTGCTGCTGTTCGACCTCCTCTTGCTGGTGTTCAATTTCCTCATTATTAAGGAGAGCAGCTCTTACTGGTGTTCCATTTCCTCTTGGTGCTGTTCCATTACCTCTTGTTGCTGTTCCTCCTTAATAAGGGTGAGAACTTGAAAGCAATTCTGTAGCTCAAAAGTCTCTGTTTGGTTCCTCACCCTTCTACTCCTACATGTAACCTTCCTTCAAGAGTCCACCTCCTGTGTTTGGGAACTGGCTTCCTTGTCAGTAGCATTCTTGTCAATGATGTTTCCTGTGTATTCCATCTTCAAGAAGGTCTCTCTGCCCTATCCAAGAAATCCTCACTCTCCCTAATAATCCAAAGATTAGAAACATGGGCCACCAGCTGGCGAACCTTCTCCTCCAAGAGGGCCACCAACTTGCACTTGCTGCAGGTGTATCCAACCACATCTTCTGGCAAGAAAAAAAACATGCCACAGCTGTTGCAGGTGACTGGAGCAGCTCCCTCGCTATCCATATTTGATAATCTAGATAGTCAAATTAGAAAAAGTAAAACTGGGGTTCCCCTTCAAACTCCCCTGCAAAACACCCACGTCAACCCTCCTGTTTGCCGAGCTCTGATTGCCAAGCTTTCAGGACTGAGCCTATAATCATATAGTGGCTGGTAGTTACTGCCCCAAGCTGGCCTCCCTCTCTGGGATCTTGTGGTCAGGCAGAGTATGTCTGGAGGGCTTCAACCAAAGAAGCAATGAACTCTTGTTCAACCTGTACAGAAAAAGAGGAATATACAGCAATGAACTCTTGTTCAACTTGTGCAGTAAAACTGTGCAACAGCTGCCAGCTCCTCCCCCAAGCAAGTCAGTTAGTCCCTTCCCTGTAGGCCTTGTGCTTAGGAAGAGCACACGACCAGGAACAAACGAACAAACCAGCAAACAAACAAAGGCACCCACACAAGATGTTGTGCGTCTCCAAGTCACTTCTGACTTATAGAGACCCTAAAGCAAACCTATCACGGGGTTTTCTGGGGCTGAGAGTGTACGATGCACCCAAGATCACCCAGTGGGTTTCCATGACCAAGTGGGGAATTGAACGCTGGCCTCCAGGGTCATACTCCAACATTCAAACCTCTACACCACAGTGGCTTTCTTTTGTGCAACAGTGCAATTTCTAATGACATACACAGCCAGCCTTAGCATTGGGCAGAAAGGGGTGGCTGCCATACGCAGCTGATTTAGGGTATCATAAATAGGTAGCAAATTGTCCGTTGTTGTATTTATTACTATTGTATTTTTAGTCCCAGAGAAGAGGAGAAACCCTCATGGGATGTTATGCCCTAGGTGTCAAAATCACCATCATGCCTGATGAAAAGTTTAGAGAGAACCTTAAAGCTCACAACATTTGTGACATTTCAGTGATCCAATAAAGATATTATTCAGTCCTGAATTTCATCCGGTTTAGTGCCTTAACTGTGTGGAGTGAGGGAGAGATGGCACCTTTTCCGACAGAGCTGCAAGCACTAATGTCTCAGGCCAGCTCTGATATCATATAAAACATATTAAGTGGCATATCATAATATCTGAGGAGTTTCCTCTCTGATATATAATATGTTTCATATCTTCCCTTTCTGTCATCCTTTAGCTAAGATTGATACTGAAGTTGAGCTGGCTGCAGAGATTAAGCTGCTGGATGAACTTCTAACTGCAAATTCAGTGCTGATAAAAACAAATTTCATTACATTTCCATAGTGATCAAAAAATTGCAATGTGTTCTGCATCTTTTCCAGCCTCTATAAAAACTGGTGTGACTCTCAAGTTATTATTGAAACAGAATTTTGAATCCTATCAGTAACAAGTGTTGATAGAAGAGATTTTTCCTTTTCCTCAGCGTTGACTTAGCACCTAGCCTGTGCTACTCAGGAAAACAAGAGCTGCGGTCTCCAAAAATCATTTTCCAAGCCCCATATTACCTTGAGTGAAGAGCAGAGTCAAGAGATTCCTGAGTGGAGTAAAATTTTTCTCCATAAATGCCCAAAGATTTTTTTCATTAGTCCAAAAACTTTGTTATTGCCTTATATTTCTTAAAACTATAAGCAGCACTAATTGCATACTAGACAGACCTCTGCTTCTGCCTCCCCAATACTAAAATTCCCCTATTTCAGAGAAGACAGACGCAACAGACAACAACTATGTAAAAAGCAAGAATAGGCTAGTGAAAAGTACAGGGGTTCCCAGAGTGCATCTAAGAGTCTACAAAGGAAAGGGCCTTTCCAGGAACTCTTCTCAATCCCTAGAAAGGCTAGGATACTTCCCTCCCTGCTATGTTTCTGCTAGCAAGTGAAAACTGTTGGAAACAAAGTGGCATCAATGCTTGTATAGAGCGATTAGTGAAAGGGAGCTCTGAAAAGCACACTTACCCTTTTGTTTCACCTGTTTTTTTCTTTGATCTATGTACTTAAGCTTTTTAGCTTCCTTTCTGCCTGCAGAGGTCACTTTCCCCATCTTCAAAAAGGTAGTTAGTCCTTTGCCTCCTTTTATCTTGAACGGAACATCCATGAGGCTTCTGTGTCAGGATACCTCAGGCCATTTCTGCGCTACACTGTTATAGTGCTATAATCCCACTTTCAATAGCCTATGGAATCCTGGAGTTTGCAATTTAGGGAGGGGCACTCAGAATTCTCAGCCAGAGAGCTCTTTAGCCTGTACAAACCCAGAATTCCACAAAATGTTGAAAGTGGAATAAATAGCACTGTCACAGTATAGGGCAGAAACAACCTTACACTCACTCATGAGAGCCAGCTTTTAGGGGTTCTTCTACTGAAATTCAGATAATCTTTTTGTCTCCCTTCTTCTTTGTCCACAATGGGTTTCTTGAAACAATAAATGTAACTTTTTCCCTTTTTACCTGACAAGAGAATCTTGAGTATTTTTTTTCTCCTGTTTACTACCCCAAACTCATATTGCACTGATTACAATGCATTCTGCTTGATATACACGAAATATTCCTACAAAACCTTCCCTGTTCCAGCAGGACTTCAGAAACTGGTTGCAATGGGCTGTATTTTGCATGTCTGTGTATAGTCTTTTAACACACACACACACACACACACAGTCTTTTAAGCAATTGTAATGGTTTTAATTCTACAGGTTGTTTAGTTGCTTTTAAAAATGAATTTTACTTATGATTTTGTAAGTATTCAATGTGTTATGGTTTTATTCTCTAAGCCACCTTGAGTCCCAGTATTGGTGGGATACACATGAAAACAACAACATCTATCCACTATACAATTCAATGCCACTTATTTTTTGTTGCTCAGTCCTATGGAATACTGAAATTTCTCACTTTGAAAAGGACTTGTAAGGGGCAGTGTTCTTTGCTGTAGTTCAGAGAGAGTGAACTAAAGCTTTCTGCCAGAGAAAGCCAGGATCTGAGGCCTGGGTTGATGAGTAATTACTACCTATCTGCGCTGCAGTTTTGAAAGCAAAAGCATCATTAAGGTCCAATTCATGGCAGGGAGGGGGAGGGAATATCTCCTGAGGGACTCCTGCCCTCACACAGTGAACTTTCCACTTCTTTTTTATGCTTTCTTTTTTAAACAAAAACCCTTAAAAGCAACCTTTTTTAAAATGCATTATGTGACACTGTCTTGATGCCCATTATTGTAAGTAGAGCTACCATCTAGTATGAGAGTAGTACCTGTAGGGATGCTTGAGAGAGCAATATTTTTGAGTTCTAGCACAAATGCTGACCAGATCCACATCTCCTGGACTAATGTGCAGGTTGGCACTTATTTCTGCACTGAACTTCGTGCTTCCCGCACATTCTGATAAAATTTTGTGTTTTCAACAAACCAGTAAAATGCATATTATTGTGATTAGCTATATTTGGAAATGCGTCTTTTTGAGAAACAATATATTCGCAAAATATGGATCTGAATGTGAATATTCATGGTTACAATCAGATTAATGCAGGAGCAGAATAAAATTCTGAGTTAAAACATATAAAATATGGATCAGAAATAGACTACTTTGCCTTTCCTAAGAATCTATCAATAGGAAAGAAGCACCTGTTGTTGCTTGTTTTGTGTGCTGATGAGTTAGAATCATAAATCATAGAATGATAGAAAACCAGAAAGAAACCAAAGGGCCAGCTAGTCTATTGCCCTGCCAGACAGGAATACACAACTAAAACACTCTTAAGAAACAACCATCCAACCTCCATTTAAAGACTTCTAATGAGAGACAGCTTGATGAAATGGCCTAAGAGTTGGACCATGACTCTGAGAGATCAGGGTTCAAATCTCTGCTCAACAATGGAAACCCATGGGCAAACTGCATGGCAAGCCCCCTCTGAATAAAAATCTTGCCAAGACAACTCCATGATAGGTTCACCTTAAGTTTGTTGTCAGTTGGAAGCAACTTGAAGGCATTCAACAACAACAACAAAGAAGAGACCACCAGACTCCAAAGCAGTCCCTTTTATTCTCAAACACTTCTTACCATCAGAAAGTTCATCCTAATATTTAGGTGGAATTTCTTTTCGTCATTTGAATCCATTGGTTCATGTCCTAGTCTCTAAAGGAAGAGAAAACCAGTGAGCCCAATCTTCTAAAAAGTATTCTTCAGATATTTAAAGATGACTACAGCTGTCATGTCACCTCTTAATCTTCTCTTCTTAAAGCTAAACATACTGTGCTCCCTTAACTGATTCTCATAAGGTTTGCTTTCCAGATTATTGCCCATCTCAGTCACCTTCCTCTGAACACATTCCAAAATCATTAAATCATGGAGTTCTAAGAAGTCACAAGGACCATCTAGTCCAACTTCCTGCCATGCAGTTACAGTACGCCTAAAAGATGTCCATCCAACCTCTGTTTAAAGACTTCCAAAGGAGGACAATCCACCATCAGAGGCGGCGTATTCCACTGTTGAACAGTTCTTATACTCAAGAAGAGTATAAGAGATCTCTTTTCTTGTAATTCAAATGTGCATTTGTTCATTTTCTAGTTTCTGGACTAGCAGAAAATAAGTTTGCTCCATGATCTATGTGACTTCATTCTAGATACGTAAAGATAGCTGTCATATCTCCTTTCAGTCTTCTCTTCTCCAAGCTAAATATAGCCAACTCCCTAAGTCTCCTATAAGGCTTGGTTTCCAGACTTTCGATTTCTAGGTCACTTTTCTCTGGACATGCTGCAGCATGTCAATGTGCTTCTTGAACTGAGGTACTCAGAACTGGACACAGTATTCTTGCTGTGGTCTAATCAAAGTAGAATAGAGTGATGTTATGGATTCCCTCAATCTGGACACTATATTCTTGTTGATGCAGCCCAGAATTGCCTTGGCTTTTTGAGCCACTTCATCACACTGTGGACTTGAGTTTAGCTTGTAGTTTACTAAGACCCCTAGATCCTTCACACATGTACTGTTATCAAGCCAGATATTGCTATTCCTATATTTGTGCATTTAATTTCCTGCCTTCTAATGATAGGCAATTTCAGAGCTGGTCCTACTGTTTGGCAGAGTGAGGTAACCATCTCATGGTGCAGATGCTGGGAAGGCAACATCAACAACAGTCTTTTCAATTCCTCCTGATACTCTCCACCCTTACAGCTCTCCTTTGTGTCACATGGTCTAGTGTGCCCTTAGTTATGAGGGAGGATGTGAGCACATCCCCTGTGAGATTCAATTGACAGTCTAATCAGCTTCTGAACACGGAATAGGGCAGGAGAAGATCCCCTTATCATCTCAGGTAGCTCAGTATCCTGGATTAGCCAGCCAAAGCCTTTAAAAAGCAAGATAATGGATCCTGTGCTGGGAGAAATGTGGGATATCAATAAAAGAACCAGTAATAAATAAACCATCACATGATGGAGGGTTAGAACTGTGCATTTTGGCTGTACGTATGCAGTAGAAATGAGACTGCTCATCCTTCTTCCATCACCATGTTACAGATAAAGTTAGATGTCTGTATGATGTTGTCCTGGTGGCAGTCATTCCACTTTCATCTAAACTTTAAAGGAGATCTCCATGTTGGTCAAGAAGGAACTATTTAGGGGATAAGGTTTAGCATTTTGGAGAGATCCCTTAAAATATGGAATGAACCTCAGAGTGCATTCATTGCTCAACTGAGAGAGAAGCCACCAGCCACCATTGATGGCGTTACCTTTCTAGCACTTTGGTTTAATTGTACCTTGACTCTCCACCAGGAATGTTTGAAATAAGGAGCAAAGTGGTAAATGGCATGGCTGTTTTCCTAGCAGCCAGGGACACTGGCTTGGGGACCGAATGCACCATCCATCAATCCTATGCACATTAAAAACCAGACTGTAGATACTGAACTACAGAAAATGGCCACTTCTTGATTTCACCACAATCAGCCACAGTAGGTATATCCAGCAGAACTGCATAGAACAGTGTCTATTTGAAAGCAATATATTTCTTCCTACACCTATAAATCACCTGTAACTAGGTTTATGGCAGTCACACCATTCAAATGCAATAATTGATATGATTATCAGTCTAGAAGCCTTAACTACATTGGAAAGAGCTGGTAAATTAAGTAAATTAGACATTGAAAGCCAAAGGTCATGCTGTGAATTACAGATAGACTTCCTGAAGTGTGAACAGAGGCAAACGCAGCACAAGAATGAACTCTAGTGGTCATAGGGAAAGATTGCATGCAGCTTTTGGGCATCTCAAAAACAAAAGGTACATTCAATCAAAAGTCTGCTCCAGCTGCTCAAGGAGAAATCATGCCATCCCTTTTTCTGCAGCTGAAACAGGCACAGGAGAGCATAGAGTGGGGAAAAGATGAGGCAAAGGGTAGGAAAGCAATGTCTGAAAAATAAGAGCAAATTAAAAGGCAAGATTTCCAGTTGTTGTTGTGAACCTTCAAGTCATTACCAACTAATGGCAACCCTAAGGTGACCCTGTTATGGTGTTTTCTGTGGTTCAGTGTGTGTGACATGCCCAAGGTCACCCAGTGGGTTTCCATTGTCAAGTGGGGAAATCAAACCCTGGTCCCCAGAAATGTAGTCCAATGCTCAAAACACTGCACTATGCTGGCTCTGTTTTTCAGGCAGAAATCAAAGATGAGTGTGCTTAGAAAACAGATGAGCACTGATGAATTCTCTTACTTGCCTAAGTCACAAATGTGACTCAAGCGGCCCTTGATATGTGGACTGCAGTTTCCATGATCCATCATCACTGTCTGTGCCAGCTAGGGCTGCTGGAAGCTACGGTCCAACAACAGCTGGAGCAGAGCCCATCCCTGGTAATGACAGCACACAGGATGATCTAACATCATTCCCAAGTGTTGCAGAGGATGCACTGGTAAAGATGGCTCCTCCCATCTTTAATATGTAGAGTAGAGTGTTGCCTTTCATCCATCATCTCATCTAGTAGTGTTCTCCACCAAAAATACAGGCTGGAATCCTGCTTCAGGAGATGTATGTCCAGTCACTAGTACATCTCTGTAGCTTTGTTTCCTGGTGCGGCCCAACCCCCAGAATGGAACAGGCACCCACAGTGACCTCCGAGAGTACTGCAGATGATGTCATTGCAGATATCTAGCTAAAGGAAAGTAGCTCCATTGTCCTCCATCTAGTGGCAGGTGGGGGCTGCATAGTTTACAAGTTGAAGTTCAGGAGGGATTTGGGTGAGTCAAGATTTCTGACCTCCACAATAACCTAAAAAGGGTCTTACCATAGCAAAAGCATAACTTCTGCAAAACATCTGTATCATGTATTATTGTTCACTGAGGTATAGAGTGCTCTTCATGATAGAAACCAAATGGTGAACTGACATAATTTGCTGCTTAAAATGCACAGACAGACAGACACACACACACACACACAGGTGTTTTTGTTATATTGTATGTTATTGATTGCTTGACTTAACGTTATTCTAAATCTGTTATAAGGCACCTTGGGAACTGGATGGCAGCAAAGGTATTCATGCTGGGAATGAATGAATGAATGAACAAATGCTAAGGAATATGCAAGAGCAATAGAGGATTTCTGCGTGTAGAGAACTGGATCGATGAATTTAGGAGGGAAAAAAAGACCTTTCAGTGTTTTATATTTCAGAACACTGACTATCCCCAGGATAGCCTGCAGTCCCAGGTTTCTGTGGAAGATGACTAATTTTAAAAGTATGCATGCCACTAACAACAAACCTTTTCCAGAATTTGGGGGAGAGAGGAAGTAGAGGGGGCTCACACTGGAATTAATTTATCAGGACCAAGTCATTAAGTGAAAATGTATCATCTTTATTAGGTTTTTCTTGGGTGACTTGCAAAGACCCATTCATCTTAAGTGTATCAGCTTGCTGGCTCCATTGTCAGATAGAATAATGACAGACATTATAGAGAACACAACCTGTCAAGGAGGAATATATTTGCTCATAAGTCAGACTGCATGAACATACACATCCTTACTTTTACTTTTCTTAGGAATAGAGACAGTGCTAAGAAAGTGGCACAAAGTCTCTTTCTTGGACACACACAGAGAAAGAAAAAGGTGTGCCATGATTCATGTGATTCATTTGAAAATGAGGCATGGTGCCATTGCAGATATGACAATGGCAACAACAAATACAATTCAATAAATGACTTGATTACACTTATGGTGTTGGTCAAATATATTATTCTATTTTTACTGGAGTTCAGCTTCAGGGTTCCAAGTTACCAAACTGGACTACAAAATCATGGAGTATTACTTTGGGATGCAGTGTGGATCTATGCTAAGTTTAGGTGCCAAGGTTGAAGTAATGTTTTTCATCCTTTCTCTGAATGAATATAAAGTTGAATATTTATCAAATAGGCAATGTACCACCACAGCCATAAGTTAACAACCTATTATCATAGCCAATATGAAGATACTTCTATCATTCCTTGCTTCCACAAATTTCTGAAATGAAATGAGTCCCAACTATGAATGGTCCCATTCTTGCATAGAATGGAATCAAAATCCTGTCCTCTAACTTCTTGACTGAGCAATTTCTCCAAAAAGAGTAGTGATTCAACACCAACATGATTCAGCTAATTCAGTTCTAGCATCACTGAATACAAAATAATTTGAACCCAGACACTTAAGAGTTAGGTCCTGTGCCTGGATGGACTAATGTTTGTTATTCTGTTCTGGAATTCAGAATCACAGTTACAAAAGTATAACCTAGAGTTGTGTATTCATTATTGATTCATATTCACAATCCTTATGTATTCAATAGTATACGAGATGTATAGTGATCATAAAGTCCCCCAATTCTGATTTGCCAGGCATCAGTCACTGAGAGTGGTGGGTCTGTTCTCCTGTCAGTGGGTACTCAGCAGACTGATATTTCCACTCCTTTCCTGCCAGGGATCTTTCGTGAGGGGAGGAATTGTTATAGGGCATCTTGTTTTTGTTTGTTTAATTTAAGCAAACCATACCATCGATTGCCACTTTGCTTGGGGTCTGCTGAAGTCTGCTTGCCCTCTGGAAGGATAAAACAATGCATAGTGTACCCTAAAATGCTGTTGTTGTGTGCCTTCAAGTTGCTTCTGACTTATGGCAGCCCTAAGGCTAACCTATCACAGGGTTTTCCGGGGCTGATGCATAAATTCCTAAATACCCTAAAGGCCCCAGATCCTGTCTGAACTTGGAAGCTAAGTAGGGTCAGCCTTGATTAGTACTTGCATGAGAAACAGCCAGTGAATACCAGATGCTGTAGGCTATATATTTCAGAGGAAGGAACTGGCAAAACCAACTCTGAGTATTTCTTGCCTAAGAGAACCTATGAAATTCATATGATTGCCAGAAGTCAACAGGTAGCTTGAAGACACACACACACAAAGTATGTGTGTAGGTACTGCACTGCATTGCAGCATTAATATGAGGATGAGGTAATAGCATTCCTCGCAGTAAGAGCCACAAAGACAGCATGCAAAGTTGGACTCCTCTGCTGAACTCCAAACAATTCTAATGGCAAACAACTAGGCAAAATGAAACCAAGAACCAGATCCTATGCGAACAAGAGTTCTCCTGTTCTGCGCTTTGTTCTCCTTTCTGAACAATGTGTTCTTGACAGTAGATACACAGATTAACTCTATTAGTATACTTTCCTTCCTCTGCCCCTTCAGACGAACAGATGTTACTGTTCAACATGACCCCATGCCTTGCCAGGACCATGCCTTCTGTTTTCATTCTTGCTTTGGTCCATCTTTAGACAGCAGAACAGTCTTGTCTTCTTCTGCGCCCTGATGGTGCAGTGGTCAAATGCCAGTACTGCAGCCACAAGGTTGTGAGTTCGATCCTGCTGGGCTCCGGGTTGACTCAGCCTTCCATCCTTCTGCAGGTTGGTAAAATGAGTACCCAGCTTGTTGGGGACAATTAGCTAACAATTTGCTTAGAGAGCAATTAGCTAAAAATTAGCTTAGAGAGCAATTAGCTGATAAGTGGTATAGAAATACACATGCTCTTGCTACATGTTCTTTGGTTACTCCATGATTAAGGATGAGCAGTCTCCCTGCTTTTCATTTCAGAATTGTGTTGTCTAATTATGAGCAATTCTAGCAATCACTGTTGGTGCTTCTGTCACTTTTTTTTCTGAGCTATTTCTCCTGGCTCATAATGTTGGTAAATGCATGTAGACCACATCATTCCTGCACCCTTTATATTAATTGTCCTTTGGAATGTGCAATTAGCAAACTCAGACATGGAGGTGAACCATTTGAAAATCTACTCTCCCCTACTCGCAGACACACAGACACAGAACAGGATGGAAAAAAATGATTTGGATGTGGAATGATGAAAGCATTTTCAATAACCTATTTGAAAAATTGGGGAGGGGAAATACCTCAACAAAGTTTGCAGCTCATCATGCAACAGATCTCACAACAACCCAAAGTCAGTTTCTGCAAATACAGTTTAATAGCTTAGCATTCAGCATGGCATGGACCTACAAATTACATTGCTGGCTAAATATTGATTGTATACAACTTGGAATGGGTGGGAAAAAAGCATTTTATTCATTCATTTTTGATTACCAAATTTTACGCAGTTCAGAAAGGAAATGATTTGAGTTTCTTTTTCAAAAAATGTGGGCTGAGATTCTAGATCAGTGCCTCCTGTCCCAGACCTACACATCCCTATCCTGATTTACCAGGCAGCAGCTGCTAGAAGCAAAAGGAGTCTCTCCTATTGATCAAGGCACAACAGACTGACATTTCCATTCTCCTTCCATGAATGATCTCTAGTGTGACAGTCAGAAGCAGGTTTCCTGTTGCAATTCCTCCTTGCACCAGAGATCACTGGCAGGAGGAGGGTGGAAACATCAGTCTGCTGTGCCCCCATTGACAGGAGAACAGACCCCTGCTGCTCTCAGCTGAACGTGTTTACTTCACAGCCAAAACAAAAGTCATTTTTTCCCTGAGTTTATAGCAAAAAAACCCAAGTTATTTTACCCTGAGTTTCAGGACATAAAAAACAAACAAACCTCGCCTTGTGTACATAAAGTCCATCATTATTATGTCCTTATTACATTCAGTAGAGCTATGATCTATGAATGTCAGAATGCATAGCTCCTGCCATATGTTGGTCTGCTAGATGCATATTGAAATAGTGTATTGTAGTCAGTGTAGAAGTACTGCTGTAGAACTCCACAAGCTTAGTGGTAATGCTACAAAGTATCCAGTGCTAATTGATGATTGCAACAATGCATCTGTTTGGAGCCTGCCTGAATCATTACTAAGTATCAACTGGTTACTTGCTTTATTGCCTATTGCTACAATATATGTGGGGGGGGAGATCTGAGCAGGTGAAAATGAAGGTGTAAAGGCAAATGTTTTAAGAACCTGGTGTGTCTAAGATAGCAAATATGTGCCTGCTTCAGGGATGAGACGTGGGAACCAAATGCTGGTCTGGAAACTGTCAGAAGAAATAGGGAGATGTTAGATTTATGATCCTCTCCAATTACAGTTTTGTGTGCCTAAAACTGGGAATTGTATAAGGTGTGAACTCCATGTCTGCTTTAGTCTCAGCAACTTCAGAAGAAGTACGCTGTGTTATCTGTGTTTTCTACAAATAAAAACTACTGTCAGAGTGAAGTTTGTCTTGTGAATTCTTTAGTACATGACAAGGTTACAGCTATCCTGCAGAGTAACCAACTGAGTTAGACATGATGCTGAGGCCTCACTTCACTCAAGCACCAACTCTACCAATGGTTAACTGAGGCTGTCATCCTTTTGGGAAGTTATGCCATCATAAACCGATTTATGATTGCATAAAGTTGAATGGTGCCATTGTACAACACACATGTTCTCAGAAGGGCAATGGAAAGGTAACTATGTCGTAAGAAGCATTGTGCAGTTGGCAGCATGGTCATTGCACATGTCTGTACACGTAACGTGTCAATGCACAATGTGTCCCACTGAGCAATGGGGTATCTTGCATAGTGCCCAGTTCACTGGCATGGTGGCATATTGTGCCAGTGACATAGCTCTCTCATTGTAAAGTTACATACTGTAGCCTCTGATACAGGATTTCAGTTATATTCTCTCAAGCTACCATACATTTTGATGGGGAAATGCCCACAAATGTCCGTGGATGTGCGCTTCTTTTGTCAGGCAGTTATTTCATTGTTACTTTCTTGTCCTGATCAAGCACAAGAAGGCATACGTTGGAAAGGAGACATCCCTGATATTTAAAAATCAGATATGGTCACTGCCTGCATTATCTCCACAGGTAGGCTTTGTTTCAACATTCTGTTCCTTAAATATCAGCTCTCATCATAATCGTAGCTAGCATGTCAATCAAGGTTGTTGTCCTAGTACTGAAACCCATGAATAAATAAAAAAGGTGGTATATGTGCTTATCTGAAGATCTGTGCATGACTTTTTTTCTACAGCCGCTCAGGAGCACAACTGCTGTCAGTTTGTTTGAAGCCTGTTATCTTTGACATTCATCCAAATAACAGCACTGAGGTGATCAGTTCTTCTGTTAGCTACCAAAAAACACTTGCAGAAAGACTGAAATCCTCTGTTAGTATGGAAAATGTTGTATAAGCTTCCTGGAGCTCAGGAAAGTCACTTTTTTGGCCTCAGCGTCCAGAGCTGGCTGGGAGATACTCAGAGTTGTAGTCCCAAAAAGTGATTTTCTCCCCTCCTAAGCTTTGGACACCCCAATTGTTTCAGTAGGACCCATTCTCTTTAGCATGCATGCAAAGAACTGCATCCTAAAGTTTTCACTAAAGACTAAAATTTATGTCCTGATTCAGATAGTGATATCAGAACAAAGTTCAAGAGCCATCAGCAATATTTCAGCACCGAAGACTTTTGAAGGACACACTACCATGCCCATTACACAACCATGCCAGGGTCTTTATTAGCTTAGGTTGCCTACTTTCTGGAGGGAAGGGAAAATAACCTGGCCTGTTCCTGTACTTTTGATAGCAGCTGCATCTTTACAGTCTACAACATGAAGTTTGGCACAACATGGAGATGGTTATCCCTTGTAACCATCATCATACTGAAGGCATAGGGGCAGATGATAATGAAAAAGTTGACTACCCTAATTATTGCTCAACATCAAGCAGAAATTTCAGTGTAGTATTCCACTGTGTTTCTTAAATTCAGAGCTAGGAAATGTGTTGCCCTACTGGATGGAATAACTATTCTCCTAAGAATAAGGGCTTACACTAATGAAAAGAAATAATTCCATTGAAGAAACTATGTCAATGCACTTTTTATATCTGAATTATCTATACTGTACTGATAGGATCTGAAATGATTTCATTTTCAAGTCCCCCTCTTCTCTGCAGTATATTACTGTAGCTGCTTTGAAACAACTTTTGCCAATTAATTAGTAAGTTAGGTCATCTAGCCCATTTGCCACCTCTTCCGTTCCTCTGGGGCTCCTTCATCACAACAGAGCGAGTTGCCCTTTTGTGGGACTAAGGCCCTGCCAGCAGTCTCCTGTATTTTCCCCAGCCAGATTGGGTTAGATCCCTGGAGAATATAAGTGGGTCTATGGCAGGGGTGAGTCTGCCACTGCCAGGTTCATTGCCAAAGGGGGTAACACCAACAGAGGAGTCACTCTTTTGGGGGAACATTTTGGGGGTGACATGAGGGGTTTTCTGTTTGCAGAAAACAAACAAACAAACAAACAAGTTGCCTGCTTACAGACACTGCTTTGCAGGCTATTCCTGTGCAGAGGGGAGATGTGTTGCCTATGAAGCAAAGGAGGTAATGGTGCTCAGGGAGCAGCAATTCAAGCTCTATAGAGTAGAGGTGGATACAGTAATGGGAGACAGTTGCACTGTCCTGGGGGCAGAGCTCACAACAGGGTGTTGGCCACCACCAAACTATCTTCCATTCCAAATAATTAGGATAGCCACAACAGCAGTCCCCTTGAGTTGAAAATGCTGCTGCTTAAAGGTCAGTGAATGATTAAACAGCTGCCATCCAGAACTTGATCCTAGATGAATATGTTGAACTGACATGTGTTACAGAGACTTGGTTGGAAAAGGCTGGGGCAGTTAATGTCCCTCAGATTTGCCCTCCTGGAGCAGCAGGTGAGGTCTGGGGACCAATAATAATAATAACCTTTATTTATAATGCCCTTTACACCAAAGGGTGGAACAACAACAACATATACAATCAGGGACAAAGACGTTATAGCAATAGCATGTACATCCTCTCATATGAATAGAAATGCAATGCCTATAAAAACTTTTTTTAAAAAAAGAGTAGTCAAGAGAATTGTTATCAAGACCGTCAAGCAGCTCATTTTATAAAGATCCTCTTGCCTGCTCAATACCTTTGAAATGTACGCTTGACAAGGGAGGAGGATGTAGATGTAGCTTGCTCAGCATACCCTCCGGCCTCCCCAATTCCATCATACATGTCCATTGCCAATAAGGGAAAAAACACATTCTTCTGCCTCTTGCCCAAAGAAAAATGTCAGGTGGGAGAATTACTTTCCTTCCCCAACCTTTTCCTATAGAAGGAGAATTTAATTTCCAACTTGAGAGAGAAATGAAAAACATAACAAAAAGCCAGTCCTACCACACAACAGGAAAGAAGGTGGAGTTGCAATGGTCTATCACGATAATATTTCCCTGATCAGGTGCCCTATCCCACAGTCTGCAGAGTTTGAATGTGTTTGTTTACAAAGGGTGGCTGCAATAGATTATTTTGCTGATCTCCCACTCACCCTGCTTTTCAATAGTCTCTCTTCCTGAACAACTGGGGTGGTCTTGGAAGACATGTTGGGATCCATCCAGCTTGTAATGCCAAGAGACTTCAACATTCATGTTGAGCCTACCCTATCAAGAGTGGGTCAGGAATGTGTGCCATGACAACCATAGGGCTGTCCAAAGCGGCTGGTCAGCCCCATGGTTGTCATGCTCATACTACTGGTCATACTTTAGACATATAGGATGGGATGATGGTGCTTTCTACTGTTGTCAGGGACAGACCACTAAACTTGCTGGGACTCAAGAGTCTCTGCAGGGTGGGAAACACATTAAGATAGTCCACTCCAGGAAGCTTACGGATCCAGATGGATTCCAGATGGTTCTTGAACAGATTTCTGCTGCCTCAGCAGGAGATCCTGTTGAAACCTTGGTTGATCTCTGGAATGGAAAAATGACCAGGGCAGTGGACGTAATCACTCCTAGGTGTCCCTTCCCTTCCCACTCCCCTTTCCCAGGGAGTGGAGCTAAATTAGCTCCCTGGTTTTCTGAGAAGCTGGCAGCAACAAAACAGTGAGACAGAGACTAGAGTAACACTGGCAGAAAACTCAAAAGTCCAAACAAAAACAGGCTAAAGCCTATCAGAAACCAAATGGCAGGGCAATAAATGTAGGGAAAAAAATACATTTTTGGCTGCCACTATTTCATCATCACAGAACCATCCAGTGAAGTTGTTTCATGTGGTCAAGGATCTGTTACAACCTAGCCCAAAGAGGAATTTTAGCCAGTCAACAATGAAATGAGAATTTGCTTACACTTTGCAGATAAAATTACTTGGACTTTCTCTGACTTGGATGCCAGAGTTGATACAGATCTAGCGGATGTATCCTTGGTCCCTCCTTGTCTGATGTTGATAGATACTTTCCAGTTCATGCAGCCAGAGAACTTGGACAAGATCCTTGGAGAAGCAAGAGCCACCATGTATATACTAGACTCTTGCCCCTCAAGACTTATTTAAAAAGGCCAGAGGGGGACTGGCTGAGTGGATAAGGGGAGTAATTAATGCCTCTTTACAACAAGGCAGAGTCCCAACATGCATGAAGGAGACTATTGTATCATCTCTTTAAAAAAAAAAATTTCCCTGGATCCGACTATGATGGATAATTACAGGCCAGTCGTCAACATTCTTGGGCAAGGTACTAGAGTGTGTGGCGGCTTCTCACCCACAGAGGTTCTGGATTATATAGATTTATTTCAGTCTGGCATCAGGCCTGGTTATGGGATGAAGAAAGCTTTGGTCATTTTGGTGGACAACCTATGCCAGGAACTGGACAAGGGGAGCGTGTCCTTATTGGTTCTCCTGGACCTATTAATGACTTTCAGTACCATCAACCATGGTAGCCTTCTGGATTACCTCACTAGGATGGAGTCTGGAGATACTATTCTACAGTGGTTTGGTTCTTTCTTTGAGAGGCGTTCTCATAGCAGTGCTGGGGGATTCCTGTTTGGCTCCTTGGCCATTGGCCTGTGGAGTTCCTCAGTGTCCTTATGCTATTTAACATCTACATGAAACCACTGGGAGGGGTTGTCCAGAGTTTTGGGGTTGTGTCACCAGTATGCTGATGATATCCAACTCCATTTCTCCTTTCTTCCTGATTTCCAGGAATCTGTTCCTGTGGTAGACCAGTGCCTGGCAGCTGTTAATGGATGAGGGCAAACAACTTCAAGCTTAATCCAGACAAGACAGAGGTGTTTCTGATCAGACAACAGACAGATCTGTGAATAGAGATTCAACCTGTATTAGATGGGGTTGCACTCCCCTTGAAAATATTTTTCCTATATATAAATTATTTACTTGTTTTTAAAATAACTTTGGTATTTAAATTTTTTATTAAAGGCTTTGTGTAGTATTCATATACATTGTTTTTAAATATGTTGTTAGCAGCCTTGAGTCTCATTGTTGAGAAAAAGGTGGGATATATATGAGTAAAATAAATGAATAAATAGGTCTTATTTGATAACAAAACAATAACATCTTCTCTCCAAATTCTTCTGAATATCTCTTGAGGGATGAACATGGAAAACATTACTTCAGAATGCATCTTTCGTGAAAGAGATCTTTGGTGTCTTCCGGATTTTGTGATCACAGGATTTAACATTTTAATAAAAGATTTTTCAAAGGATTCTTCCTTGAGAGTATCTCAGAGAAGGAAGTCCCAAATGGGTTCCTTTTCTTTAAAAATTTGGGTGTCTGCATGTTCAGGTGCTTCTGTCAGATAGCACAATACGTTTGTCACAGTAAAGTAGGTATATACAAAGGGCAAAATAAGCTTAGAGACAGCACTGTGGTTTAGGTTTCTATTTCCTGTTGTTCAATATTCCCTTGAAAATATTCACTGTTTCCTGTTTTTCTCTCTTTCATGGATGTGACCCAGACACAGGACCTAAGTACTTGTTATACATCTTTCCCTTTCCTCTTCTTCCTCCACCCCCATCCTCCTTATAATCTAGAGGCCAGAGTCAGGAGTTTTACTCATAGCATAAAAAGAATCACCAAAAAGGATCACCTTAAAAGAAACCTTTGCAGGAAACTCTTATGACATGACTTAACTTGAGGTAGGAGGCACAGCGCCTAGAAGCTGTTCCAAATGCTGCAATTCATCCCCTGAAAATTGTTATGGAAATGATGATGACAATGATGATGTATCTCTTGACTATCTGCAGAGTACATTTCTGAAGCTACATATTTTAGAATTAAGAGTGGATAAGCCCAGAGTCCAAAGTGTGAGCCTTTCTGGTCATAAACCAAGTGATGAAGTGATAATTTTCAACCAATTCCTCTCCCTTGTTGAAAAAACACTTAGTAAAACTGCAACTGCCACATTAATTAATGTTACACTAGAAATGTTCGTAATAGTAACATTCATAGCACCAGTAAAGTAATACCTTTATTTGCAACACATGTTCATAGTCTTAATAGTTACACAGAATTCATCTTGAGTATCAGAATTTTATTTTAAAAAAAGACAAGAGAACGAGTGGGAAAAGTAAAACCAGCAGTAGACAGGTAGGAATGTATGTTTGTGGAAAAGATTTGGTGTTAAACCAGCCTGCAGTTTGGTGCAGCCATAAAATATTAATGGAGTAAATTCTTGTAGACCAATTAGATTGTAGATTGTGTCTTATATAAAAGATCTTAGATCAGATTACATAGAGACATATGGAGACAAAGAATTATTCTCTATTTTGAAATATGTATTTTAAAACAACAACGAGGTATGAATTACCCCAGTGTGTCTCTACCTCTAGCTGGAAATCACAGGTTCCTACAAAGCAGACAATAGGAAGAGAAATTGATAACATTCCGTTAATTTTAGAAAATACATGAGTAGAAAGTCAGCAAAAGATGGATGGACTAAAGTCATTTCTGCACTAGACTGTTAAAGTGCTATTATTACACTTTCAACATCCTATGGAATCTTGAGGTTTGCAGTTTCGGGAGGGGCCGGGCAGCCCCTTCCAAAACTGCAAACCCCAGGATTCCATAGGATGTTGAAAGTGGAATGATAGCGCTATAACAGTGTAGTGCGGAAATGGCCCAGTACAACCTAGTGAATGGAGTTGTGCATAGTTCTTATACAAGTCTGGTAGCATTCAGGTCCAACAGGTTTAGATATATATTTTTCCTGAAAGTAAAGGATATATCGACCAATGTCTGAAAGTTTATTTTTCAGAAATATGTGTAAATGGTGAAATTTTAGCTCTTCAGATTCTCTCTGAACTAAGGTTATGTCTTCTTCAGCATACCAGATTAGCACCAGCACAGGGCAGCAATTCAGCACCCATTATCACATTATGCATGTGATAAACATAGGAACAGAAATGAAAGAATGAGCAGTGTCTTATACGAAGCCATACCATGGGTCCACCTAGCAGAGCACTGCCTGCACTTGTTGACACTAAATTTCAGGAAGTACTCAATGGCTGTCAGGAAATGGCCTTTCCCAAGCATGCCACTGAGAACCTTTCTAGTCTGAACATGCTGGACACTGATACTGGATTTTCTGCCTATCTTGTACGTATATGCAGCCAACACCTCAGCCATTGATTGTCTCCAACAAACATTGTGGAGAGGCAACCCTGTCTCTTCAGCATTGAACTATGTTCATACAAATCTGTGGTGGTTGAGGGTACAAGTTGTTGTTATGTGCCTTCAAGTCATTTCCAACTTATGGTGACCCCAAGGCAAACTCATCAAGGGGGTTTCCTGGCAGAATTTGTTCAAGGGGAGGGGGGTTGCCTTTGCTCTTCTCTGAGGCTGAGAGGGTGTGACTTGCCCACGGCTGAGTGGCGCCTCAAACCCTGGGCTCCAGAGCTGTAGTCCAACATTGAAACACTACAGCACGCTGGCTCTCTTGAGGGTACAAATGCTACTTTATTTTTTTTGTCATGTACTCATATAGAAATGGGTGTTTCCTTCTAAGCTTTTGGAGGCCAGGGCCAATATAGTTTAAAAAGGCCCAATGGCAATGTCATACTATATATTTTCAACCATTTTTGGAAACATGCAGGAACAATTTCCCAATCAAAAGATCTTGTTTACACAGTGTTAGGCTTCACTTGCTAGCTTTGCCCCATTTTTTAGTCCTTCAGCTTCACTTTTCAGAGGGACTGTTTCATGGCCATCCTGCATCTTTTCCCCCTTTGTGGTACCTTCTTCCTCAGGCAATTTGTGAGTCCTTATGGGTCCATCATCCTTCTTTTCCGCTTCATGCTTTCTTCTTTCTTTGTCTTCTTTTGCAAGCATTCGGTAGTTGTAGTAATTCATAATGAAGAGAAATATCCCAGCCAAGACCATCACTGACCCACATTTAATGAACATGTATTTGTAATCCCCAAATGTGTCAATGAGAGTTCCTGTGAATGCAAAAGGAAAAAAACTTAATTTAATAATAGGGCTGCCATACAATAAAAGATATCTCAATAGATTCATCATGAGTTTTCATTGATTAAGGTTTTTTTAAAAAAACCCTAACTATTAAATTTGCATTTAAAGTAACAATACTGACCAAGAAAAGTAGCCAACAGATAACTAATTAAACCACATAGCTTCACAGCGATGAATACTAAGGCTTGGGTCACAACTTGTGAGGTTTCCATGGGTGAGTAAGTCTTTGAACCTAAATTACAAATGCCTTGACCTCTTATGCACAAAACTCTACAAAATGGACAATCCTTTCCGGCAAGGGGTTGTAAACTCTAGGCTAATTCTGGGTCTTCAGTTTTGGCAAAAAATTTTCTATCATCCAAATTAACACGCTAGCAACTTGTTTATAACCAACGCCTTGTCTTATTGATTTATTTTATATCCCACTTTTCTCCCAACACGGGTTTACGCCAAGGTGGCATAATATAGTGACTAATACTATTACTATGACAATCCATTGGAAGTTTGGGAAGTATTTACTCCAGTGTCTCATCACATGAAACATAGGCCATTTCCGCACTAGCCTGTTACAGCGCGATGATTCCACTTTCAGCATCCTCTGGAATCCTGGGGTTTGCAGTTTCGGGACGGGCCAGCCGGCCCCTCCCAAAACTGCAAACCCCAGGATTCCAGAGGATGCTGAAAGTGGAATCATCGCGCTGTAACAGGCTAGTGCGGAAATGGCCATAGTGTAGTGGTCTGAGAACTGAACTACAACCCTGGAGACCAAGGTTTGATTTCCCACTTGGCCATGGAAACCCACTGGGTGACCTTCAGCATGTCATATACCCACAGCCCCGAAAACCCTGTGATAGGTTTGCCTTAGGATTGCCATAAGTTGGAAATGACTTGAAAGCACTGAACAACAATAACAACAATTCATCCCATGAACTAGTGATTTTGTAATAGAGTGGATATATTCCCCACTTAGTAGAACATATGATTTCATATGATCTGGCAGAAATATGTCGCTCTTAGGGGCAACCTCACCTACACTTATTACTCTAATTAATACAGCACTCTCAACGAAGCATCAACCAGAGGCTAATTACAGCAGTTCTCACTTTCTGCTAATCAGGATGACCTGAAGGTCTGCTAAACACATTTCACTGTGAGTTTTAATGAGGAGAGTATTGGAAAAATCAACAGTAGAAGAGTCTTGCCACAGCTCCCTTTGAGAATAAGAGAAAGTCATAAAACACACCAGGAAAAATTTACTTAGTTCATTATGGCAAAACCCTGTAGTAGGTTATTAAATGCCAAAGAACTAATCAATTCCCTGCTTATTAAAACAGAGGAAAGAATATTGCAGCTCCCATATTGCAAACTACTACACAGCAGTTTCTGGCCTCATTACAGTCTTTAGCAATTAGTGTAATCTGGTTCATAAAACTGCATATAACTTTTAAAATGGCTGCTTTATAAATAGACAGGTAATTCTGAATGGAATGAAGTCTCTTCACAAAAGGAAGATAATATGCTAGTGTTCCTCCTGTACAAAGTGCAAAAAAGGGGGGGATCAGTCTTGAAAAAACAAGACTGAATAATAAAACAGTACCCAGTTTTTAAAAGTGTCTTTTGAAATTCATATGTAAAGCTCTTTCTCTGATAATGTTCTTTAGTTTGGCAGAAGTTACAATGTTAGCCATTGAACAGCTGCATTTTAATCTTTATTTTATCCGCTGTATTTGATCCAAACTTTGCCGTATTATGAGACGTCATGACTGGGTTGGAAAAGACAGTGATGCTCAGTAAAGTTGAAGGCAGCAGGAAAAAAGGAAGAGCCCAGTAGAGATGGATTAACCAGTCAATGAAATCAAAACTCAGCCCTGATTTTACAAGACCTGAGCAGGACAGATCACCGATAACCTGGAGCCCTTTCACACTACAAAACTGCAGCATTATAATTCCACTTTAACTACCAAGGCCACATCCTGTGGAATCCTAGGGTTTGCAGTTCAGAGAATTCTCAGCCAGAGAGTTCTTGGGCCTCAACAAATTATCAGCCCCAGGATTCCACAGGATGCAGCTGTGGCAGTTCAAGTGGAATCGCAGTGCTATAATTGTGTAATGTAGAAGGGACTCAAGGCTCTTGGAGGTATCTCATCCCCAGTTTCACCATGAATGAATGCTTTGACAGCAAATAATAGCAACTAATATGATCCAAAACCATTTTAGTCCCACTCCAGACAACAGAATCAAATCAAATTAAATCAAGTGCAGATATTTTGCTAATTTGTAAATCTCAACCAAAGAACGAACAGCAAATCGGGGCAGAAAGAGGAGAGTGCTGATTGTGGACAGCAAAATACTGAAGATGCCATATTTAATCATTAATATTCTTGATTGATGGTCCACTTATTTTAGTACTGAGACTAAAAGAGCAGAAGCATCCTGTATCCAATAACTATCTAAGGATTAGAATCTAGCTAAACTGCCCTGAAATAAAGCAAGGCTCACACAAGGCATCCTTCTTGTAAGCTGTAAGTCCCAAAACATTTACTAAGTCTGTCTTCTGGTCCTTTTTCAAATGTATCATGAAAATATGAAAATTGGACCATAGCAATTTCTTTATGTGGTGAAAAAAAATCAAAAAGTACTATGGTGAATTGACATTTGGAACAGTGGGAGACCATCTTTTTTCTCAGACCAGCGTGGGAAGAAAAAGCCCAGCCCTTCTTCCTCTGAACAGTGGGTGCTTTTTTTGTCCTATAAGAGCAGGATGAA
This sequence comes from Ctenosaura bakeri, assembly GCA_948474755.1. Lineage (NCBI taxonomy): Eukaryota > Metazoa > Chordata > Lepidosauria > Squamata > Iguanidae > Ctenosaura > Ctenosaura bakeri. Next base: position 139,205 of record CAOLHI010003523.1, on the reverse strand, counting down.
GCACCGTGTTCTGACTGGTGGTTGTGTTGGCCAAGGGATTCTGAGATTTTCAGTCCAAAAAAGTAACTTTTTAAAACTTTGTTCTTGATCTTCTTAAGGTGGCCTTTGCCTTAAAGAGTATGGCAATTTTTAAAAAAATAGGTAACTTTATCCCCAAATGGTTAAAAATGCCTTAAAATCACCCCCAAATAAAGTGATCTGCCATATTTTACTTATTTAAATATTTATATCCTACCTTGCACATCAAAAATTTCAGGGCAGCATAATAGTAGTATCATTGCAAACAAGTTAAAAACATTTAAAACAAAGAGGAATAATTTTAAAAGACCAAAAATATATCAAATATGACCACAAACTTAAAACAGGTTTAAAATATTAGAATAGTTTTAAAACCATGTGTGTTGGCAACTTGTGATAAATCAGAGAGGCCCATGAGGCTTTAACAAATAGCCAGGTTTTTATTTGGCACCTACATGGAACCAGCATTGGTGCCAGTTGAGTTAATGGTCTGTTGACCGTTATAAAATGAAATGAAATGAAATGAAATGAAATGAAATGGTGCCAGTTGAGCCTCCAAGGGGAGGGAATTTCACAACTTAAGTGCAATGGGCTGAGAAGACCATCCCCTACATGTTTACATAGTGCATTGACCTCACTGGTCACATCTGCATTCCAATCCTGCAAAAATGACCATGAACATTTCTGCGTGACACTCTTATAGCGCGATGATTCCACTTTCAACCTCCTATGGAATCCTGGGATTTGCAGTTCCGGGAGGGGCCTGCCGGCCCCTCCCGAACTGCAAATCCCAGGATTCCATAGGAGGTTGAAAGTGGAATCATTGCGCTGTAAGAGTGTCATGCGGAAACGGCCTGAAAATCAACCAAAAGAAAAAGTCACTTCTGACATAGTACACTTCACTACACTTGTATTAATCGGGGGGGGAGCTCTCCACAAGGACAGGAAACTGGTGTAGTCCCAGGGGCAAGCCTGCTCCTGATCCTATGGTTATCAATATGCCACAATTAAAAGGCCAGTGAATGCTACCAAGCTGGCATATGGCAACATGGCCCATTTTCACACCTTGCTTGATCCTGTCATCCTCCAGTCGCGATCCCAGCAGTGGCTTTGCCGGGAAGGGAGTGCAACAGGAACACTTCCCTCTGCACCTGACCAGCTCCCTGTAGAAGGGAGCATGAGGGACACGCCTCTTCCTTCTGCGGCACAACAAGGCTGTGCTGGGGCAGGAAGTGCCTCTATCACACTTCCAGCCCTCCCGCATGGCTGAGAAGGACAGGAGCATCCTGTGATTGGGGGGCGCTGACAGAGAAACTCTGTCAATGATTTACCCTGTGATTGCACTAGCTGGCGACTGGAGAAGGGAGGGACCATGAGATTATCATGCAGAAGTGTCATTGTGGTCCTGCTCCTCTCATGTCACCATGCCGGGATGCTGTCATCCTGTAGAAAGAGCCGAGATTTCAACAGTCGCCAACAGAAGCTGAGCAATGTTTCTGCAGTGATCCATAGGACCAAACCATAATTTTAGAATTCACTATCTATGAAGTTCTCTAGGAAGGACCTCTTGTATGACTAGCCACAGAGGGCAGCTACAAAAGAGAGCAACTAAAATACTTCAGCTCCCAAAGTAGTAAAAAATGAAACCTACTATCAGTTTGCATTTGAATCTATAAATGGTTAAAAGTGCTTTTATTCTAAAAGCTAAATGAATATTGCATCCAATTCTCCCCACTCAAAAATTCTGTCATACTGCCATGATGCCTGCAGAGTGGCTTGTAGAGAGCATATTTTGCTATCAGAGAAAGGTCTGTTATTGTTTGAAGATAATGAGCTTTTGATCAAACAGACCTCTGAAGAACAAAAATAGAGATTTTGCAGTAAAACATGAGTGGATCCCCAGTATTTGCAACAGCTTCTACCACCAAACCCAGATGGTTTCACATTTGTTCAAAGCTCTCATACAACATCCCACAGAACTGACCAAAAAAACCACACAAATGTTTTAAAGGGTTGAGCTGACTGGAAAGACAGGAGCCATGTTATTCTCTGGCACAAGAACACTGCAGGGTCTTCTGGCATATTAAAGACTACAGCATATCTCAGGTAACAAAGCCTTTGACAAAGAAGCTGCTTTTTACAAAGCCTTTTTACACCTATCGAGACCCCTCTTCTTCATCTTCTGTCTAGCTGGAATTTTTTAGCAGCTGTTGCATTGGGAAGATGGTGAAGAAGAGCTGGAGAGACAGACATTCAGTGTTGGGTAGCAGCACTGTGTCTAGAGTAAACAATACAATAAAGCTTGAGCTAGCAAAGACCAGCATCCTACTATAGCCAATTCTTGTGCAGCCATATCTGCCTGCTTACAACAAGCAAGATAAACTGCAGCTGCCTCCGGGATCCTGTACTGAGTGTGCATGAACAGAAAAACAGGGAGAGAGAGGAAGTAGAGATAAGCTTGCCTTACCATCTAGTCCAAAATGTCTTTTATAAAAAAAAGCATAGATCTTTAAGTCTGGCCACAAAAATAGAAATCATACGAAAAGTGAAGGCTCGTGAAAGAAAATGTCATCTATGGATATATTTTCAAAGAAGCTTTCAAGTGGTTTCTTGAAGGTTCAGAATGTTTTTGTTTACTTATGAATGTCTTGCCTGATCTGATTATTTCATTTCACATGTGCATATTTTTTTACTTCTGAATAAAATTTTGCTGAAACACACTGAACTGGTTATCTTTTTTGTGGTATAGGAGCCAGCATGTAGTAGTTGGGGCAATGGACTAGGAACCTGGAGGCCAGGGTTCGAATCTCTGCTTGGGCATGAAAACCGACTAGATGACCTTGGGCAAGTCAGAATCTCTCAACCTTAGAGAAAGTGAGAATGGCAAACTCCCTTTATTACAAATCTTGCCAAGAATACCCAATGACAGGTTTGCGTTGGGGTCGTTACCAAATCAGAAACGACTTGAAGGCACACAACAACAAAGAATCTATCCTTATTTTTCTATTATTCCTGCCTCTGGTATCAAATTTTCTGTTAAAGAAGTAAAGTCCAGGAACGCATGTACTAACTGAAGTAAACCTAAGTTTTATTTGGCATCAGTTTTTCCGAACAACAGTCCACTTCGTCACATGCATGGAGTGGTGCCTTTGTTGGCAGATATTTAAGACATACTTGGGTGGGCCAGAGGGTAGGGAATGAAATCTGTGGGGTGAGAGGAAATACGAATGTCAAAAAAAAGAGGAAGCATATCATAAGAGAGTTGCCCGTTATGAACTACTGGAGTAGATGGAAAAAATTGAAACAGGCTACTATTCTATGCACAGTGATATGAGAAAGTCCCATTGAACACAAAGAGGCTTACTTCAGAGCTGGCATTATGGGACTGCATTTTTGAAGAACTGTACATATTTTTACATATGTAAAAGGGCTACCTCTTTGTTCCATCTAATATGGACTTAATGAACCAGCCACTGGACGCTGCAATAAACTGAGACCAGGACCAAAAAAGACATGAGGTACTGCTAGCAGACAGTTCTTCTTCCAAGCCAGGTGGTGTTCTACAACATAAGGCTCACATTTTGGGAATGCTCTTGAATTCAGTGTTGTCATTGGAAGCACACCTGGCTTCCATTCTTAAGATTGTTTTTATTACCACAGGCTGATACAACAACTGCAACCTTGTCTGGAGCAATACAAGCTTCTAACAATGTGGTTAGCCTTCACTGCCATGAGTTCTGCATTGGTCTGCCTTTGAAAAGGGTGTGGAAACTTCAACTAACACAAATCAACCAAACAAGACCATTAACTGGAACAGGATGATGCATTTACACCAGTACTGGCTTCCAGTACTTTAATTATCAGCACTTCAAATTGAGCCCTTTAAACAACTCGCAGACAGTTTACCTGAAGGGAACATCTCTGAACATATACACCCACTTGGACCATTTGAGATCTTTCTTCAGGTGCCCTCACCAAATGAGAAGGCCTTTTCAGTGCTGAGATCCAAGAAAAAGAATGTTCTTCCCAGAGAGGTTCACCTTCTGCCTACGTTATAGCATATTTAACACCAGGTTTATTTCCCCTGACTTTCTGATCTCTCCTAAGACTGTATTTTGCTGTTGCTTGTATCTTGGCTTTAGTTTGTTTTAGGTTTTACATTACATCCTGATATATTTCTGTATTTTATGATTTTGATCTTAGTTTTTGAACTGTTTAGAGAGCTTCAGCTCTTGAGTGAGACAGAAATGCAATTAACCAATCATTTAGAAATCATCTTCCTAAATGCATGTCAAAATAAAACCCACACTGTCACTACTTCTTTAAATTTTAGTGTAAACAGCAACTACTTATCTTGCTGGAAAGGAGCCCTAAGGTTTTTGCAAAGCTCATTTGCCCTCACTTACATCTGGGTAGTCTAACAATCCATATTTAGTCGAGTTCATTCGAATTAATTTGAAAAAGATTGTGATTTGTTTCAGCACTTTGGTTATGCAAGACCCATTTTAACAGGTTTGCAAAGGAACTGAGTTTTTCACAGCTGAGTATTGTATTTTCATCTTCGAGGCACTGCTTCTGGTGAGGTTATCTTAATTGCAATTAAACAAGTTCAATGAATGGAGAATTCAACAGAAAAAAACAGAAAGGAGGAATCAAAACTGTGAAAAGAGAGGGATGAGATTTTTTTTCCTAAGTATTTCCACTGGATGTCAAAGAATTTCCAGGTTCATCTCCTATTCCTGAGTGGACCAATTTGAAGAAGTATAAAAATATTCTTACCCCCAATGGGTGGTCCAAGTAATATGGTGCAACATTCCACAATAGTGACCAGTCCTACAGCACTTGTGAAGCGGCTGGCGCCAACAAGATCCATGAGAGTTTCAAAAAGCATTGCACAAACCATGCCAAATGCCAGTCCAAAAAAGACAGAATACACCACTAGGCCCAAATAACCAGTGGCCAAAGGACACAGGAGGTGACAGGCACCGTTAAAAGCAATGGAGAAGCTGAAAAAATACTGAATTTTTGGCCTGACCCATTTGCTGTTTGCAATGAGCCCAGTAGTTGGTCTGGCTATCATATCAACTATGGCAAGGATTGAAAGAAGGAAAGCTGCTGAATATTCATCTATCCCGAGGTGCTTTGCATAAGGAGCCAAAAAGACAATAGGGGCAAAAAAGCCTAGAAACATGAGCACATTCCCAATCAAATAGATCAGAAAGCCCCTGTGCTTGAAAAGAGATAAATCTAGAAATCTATTAAAGTTTTCACAGCAGTCTTTCTCTTCCTTCTCTTCCTCTCCCGGGCCACCAGCCATTTCAACAGTGCCTATATCAGGCTGTTCATTTTTAAGAGTCTCTGCAGCCTGTTTGCTTGATGGTTCTTTGGGGAGGCCAGCTGGAGGTCCAATGGGCCTGAAGAGTGCTCCAGCCACACAGCAGTGTAGGAGGATTCCCCCAAGAATGAAAAAGCTGCCCCTCCATCCAAAATTATCAAAAAGGAGCTGGTTCAAGGGTGCCAGTGTGCAGAGCATGACCGGGCTTCCTGCCATGGCAAGTCCATTGGCTAGTGGACGTTTTTTCAGGAAATACTTCCCAACGATGATCACTGAAGGCTGGAGGTTGAGAGCAAGGCCCAGTCCTGCAAAAGAGAGAGTGAGATTGAGTGCTAGATCCTTTTATCCTGCATTTGTCCCACCTCAAATGTGGAGTTTCATCTGAGATCCAAATCCTGTTTTCTCACATTTGTAACCAATTCATATTTCCTCAATGCTTCATACATCTTTCTTCTTACCAGGAAAAAGGTCTGCTAAGGAAGAAAAGGCAGCATCAATGACAGTGTATGTGGATATGGGCCTTCAAACTGCCTATTGACTTATAGTGACCACACAAATTTCATAGGGTTTTCTTAGGTAAGGAATAGTCAGAAGTGGTTTTGCTAGCTCCTTCCTCTGAAATATAGCACCTGGTATTTGTTGGCAGTCTCCCATCCAAGGGAGACTTTTTAGCTTTTAACCCTTTTTAGCTTACAAGACCAGATAGGATCTGGTATCTTTAAGGTATTGGGGCCTATACCTGACTAAAGGGGCCATTATTTTGTAGCAATGGGGTGGTATGTTTTCAAAGCCCCCAGGTTAAAAAAAACCCTACTAGGAATGAAAGAGAAATACCTACAGTATGATTAGAGTTGACAGATTGCTTTTACCATCTTGTCCAGCTCTTCTGAGGTCTGTTCTCCTCTCCTGCCTCATTCAGACTGCCTTGGAGTACGCACAGTTATTCATGCATGCTCAGACTGTCTCCTAGACAAAGTCTCTGTTCTGAGAGGTGCTCAGCGCCTTACCTGGGCAGTTTGGTACCAATCCAGGGCATCAGATTGGACCGTCTGGACCCTTGCTGTCACATATATGAATAATTCTCCCCATTCCCACCCAGCAACTTCCTTACAAGGTAAAATGTGATGTTCCTCACAACTGAGAGAAAACAATTGTGAGAAGGAGAGTTAGGCGTCAGATGCCTCAAGAGCCAGGCGGTTTCTTTATTTGATTTACAGGCTTGTGCTTGCTCAGATCAACCAAACAGGTGATATATGGTTCCATATATATTCTCTAGAACTTTGCCTGACAAGTGGCAGAAAAGGGGAAAGGGTGGTAGGGAAAAAAATTTAAAAGGGCAGCATCCAAAATTTTCTGCCAGGCACAGCTTTCCTCATGTTCTGGTGAAGGTCTGCTTCAATGGAAGCCAGTTCTGCTGGGTACTGCTGTATTGGGACATGTGGAATACCCTACAGAGGCAATATGTGAAGGCATCTGCCATAACAGGCCTTCAGATGTGTGTATGTGTTAGAGAAAGGGAGCAAGGAGAAACAGAAAGAGGCCATTTCCTCCCTACACTGTTATAGTGCTATTATTCCACTTTCAACATCCTGTGGAATTCTGGGGTTTGCAGTTTATTGAAGCCAAAGAGATGTCTGGGTGAGAATTCTAAATGCCCTTCCCTAAACTGCGAACCCCAGGATTCCACAGGATGTTCAAAATGGAAGAACAGCACTATAACAGTGCAGTGCAGAAATGGTGAGAGAGAGTTAAAAACTGAGAGCCAGAATGGTGTCAGTATGTGAATGGGCTATACCTGTAAGAGAGAGAGAACAAACAGGGAGAGACAGAGGAATTGGCTAGGAGCCAGAATGGGATGTGTACAAGAATGATGTCTGTCTCAGTGTGCATAAGTATGTGAGAGACAGACCAGGGCCATTTCTGCACTAACCTGTTATAGCGCGATGATTCCACTTTCAACATCCTCTGGAATCCTGGGGTTTGCAGTTTCGGCCCCTCCCGAAACTGCAAACCCCAGAATTCCAGAGGATGTCAAAAGTGGAATCATTGTGCTATAACAGGCTAGTGTGGAAATGGCCCAGGAGTCCAAATGGTTCCTGTATACATATGAGGGAGACCCATCTGATAGAGAGCCAGAATGGAGTATGTGTGCTGAGTGTCTGTGTGTAGAATAGGGGGTGGGTGGGTGTATCAGAGTGAGTGTACATAACAAGGATAGAAGGATGGAGGGAGACTAACTGGAGTGTGTATATATGTGGGAACTGTATGTATATGAGGGGGAGGAAACAGGAATGTGCCCCTCTTTTCACACCCTCACCCCCACTAGATTACAGTGGTCACCAGATGCCACTCATTTGGAGTCCTGTGGTCTGGAAACCTCCTGCACTTATTAAGTTAATTAACTTCTGCAGTGGAATAGCAAAAACATTTAATATGCTTTTAATTCCACAGTTGTGGGCTGGAAACCTTCTTTTAGGTTTCTTTGTTGAAGAATCACTTGATGGGACATGAGTTTTCATAACTTTATTCATCACAAAGGTCTTGTGAAATGATAAAGAAAATTAAAAGGCCTTTTGAAATCCAATTCATAGAACAACCATACAGTAAAGAGAGACCATAAACGTTGATCCTGACACTAACCAATGCTGGATTTATATCAGTTTAACTGTTTACAGCCTCCCAGAGAATTTAGGAAATTAGTTTTGTCAGGATGTTGAGCCTTTTCTGTCAGAGATCCCAAATCACTCCCCACCTCAATAGAATGAGAGACATTAGGATTTCTTAGCAAGAAGGAATAATTTAAATCAGCTTAAAACTAAATTTCAGACAAGCCATAACATCGAATAGCCAGTTATCATGAGATCTGATATGTGTATGTGTGCATTTTTTCCAAAATAAAAAGAATGAAGAGAGAATGCATTTCTGTTATGGCAATAAACTCTGCAACTAGTGACACATGACTCTTAAAATTCTATACAAAGACTGGACTCCAGACAGAACAATGCTCAAGGAAATGTAGTCAAGAAAAGCCCTTAAGTAGTCCATTCATGGCATGAACTAGGAATATCACAGAAACAGATAAACATTTTCACAGCAGAAGGTTTATGCTTTGACTAGACACACAGCAAATATTTTCTTGAATTTTGAAATACTGTTTTGAAAACAGTATTATAAGTCCAGCCTATTTGTAAGAACCTTATTTAAAAAAATGACCAACATGTGAGTTGAAGGGGATTTGCCAGCTATTTCTGTTTTCTAAATTGTTTTTAAAATTATTTTTAAAAACAGCATTATCATACAGTGATTTAAAAATGCACTGGAAAGTATACAAGACTTTTATTTTCTGCCTTAAAGAAAGCATGGTAAAATTATGTTCCATACCAGGAGAAAGGTGGGATATAAATTAAATGAAAGGAAAATGAAATTAAAACGGAGAACTGCCCCTGATAAAATTAAGTTCAGTGCCATCCAGCAAATAAATTATACACTGTCAACATGCGTGTACAGGCCTGTATACCTGAGAAAAAGTTTTCTCACATGGCAATTACAATCTAAGGTGTTTTTAGATTAAAAGATATCTGGGAAAGAATATTTCAAAACTGAACTCATAAAGGCGGACGTCTATTATAAACCAGATCTAATAATGTAATGAGGTCAGATTTGCTACAGTATTTAATTTTCTTTTCTCCTCCTAACACAAAAGAGTAAATGGATGTGTTAATTTTCTTGCAAGTTTAACCAGCTCCATTTATTATCAGAAGACTAGTTTGATGTTACAGTGAGTTGGAGTAAATTAATTACATGTTCACACCTGCCATGAGATGCCATGGTGTGTTCTATGGAAACTCTATTCCATAATAGAGATGGATCCATTCTTATTTAATAGCAACAGTCACCATACGGTCCACATTTTGGGACACCTCTTAATGATGCCTCAGTGGACCTGTAAACAACTGGGAGGAAATGGCAGGGCAACAGTACAAGCTGTCGCTACCTACTCACTTGTCATCTTTTACTCTGAATAAGGTGGGATCTAGGTCAACTGAATGTGGGGAAGTGAGTGAGTTTGTGGTGGCAATATGGTGATGATCCTCTTTGGGACAGCAAAGTCTTACCAGCTGTCTGGGAATGCTGACCCTTGGTATCCGGTCCTGCCAAAAACACAAGGTGTCCCCCCACCCCCGTCACTATCATGTAATGGAAAATGGTCACTAGCATTTGTGTAGTATCAGCAGTTTTCATAGTTGGAAACTTGTGTGCTCCTGCTGTAGATTCTTGACAGATTCCTCTTTCACTTTAGATTGAGAAAATTCTACAGTCCTCTTGTTAACCGAGATAATGGAAAATATTTTAAAAACACTGCCATCACCACTGATAGAGCCTATTTTACCAAGGCAGAGCATATGCACAGAGCATTATGGAAAATAGATGACAATGTGCTATGTGTGACATGTACAGTAACATAATTAGGTGTATTCAGACCCAAGTCTCATTTCAAAATATATCTTCTAAAGAAAGTAGAGAGGTTTTGCCATTACCTGTGATGAATCCAGCACAGATGTACAGTTGAAAAATGCTTGTGCAGAAAGCTGCAGAGACCATCCCTATGCCACATAGCAGACCTCCAAATATGACCACCGGTCGGCTGCCAAAACGGTTCACCAAGATACTGCTAAGGGGACCTACAGAAATTGGGATGGAAAACAAATGGGTCTCTGTTAAGAAACATAGCTAAATTAAATATAATTTCAAATTAAACTAGTTCTTAAAGATTCAGAATTAATTTAAGCTTCTAGTTTTGATCTTTAAGCTTCTAGCAACCTCTTCAGGTGTAAAAGTGTACAGAAAGAAACACTGCTGTGTAAAATCTGGCAAGAATCATTGGCACCATGATTATTACACATTATTTGTTTGGTACCATCGTGTCTCACAGGGTTAAACGGAATGCATGCTTGACCCAAGGAGCTTGTAATCTAAATTTCACCCGAAGAAGGGGACAGATGTAAACAAAGAAACAGATGTACAGGTAGACGTAAACAGGGAAGCAACATGCAATTGTTTTAGTTACATGATGAGTTACAAGAGGACAGCATTATCATTACAGTCCATAAATACATGTATGCATATATTTAAATGTATTACGAGGGTAACCACATGGTGCTTTTTGCAGGGGCAAAAATGCTTGCTCATGACATCCAAGTCCCTGTATATCACATGCATCAAGAACTGTCTCATCAAAATGGGATGCAAAATGGGATGTTCTGACATCCCATTTTGATGTCAGAAAACAGGCAAGCTGCATCATGACCAAAGATACAGACTCTGCCATGTTACCCTAAATTTTCTTTCTAGCCTTCCTACCAATTTTGTGTTATTTTCTGCATCCATGAAAAATTGGTCGGACTTAGAAGAGGGATTCTATGGCTATGTCCAGTTTGTTCTATGAATTCCTGGCAGGCAGCACAACATTCATGTAAGACTCAGAGAGGGGGGAAAAAACACTCCTGGGTGAAAATGAACTTGATGTCTCAGTCTGAATAAAATAAAACCAGAGCTATTGTGATTAAATAGAGAAATAGCAGTGTTTTCCAGGATGAAGAAAGCATGCTGTTTAATACAAAAGGGTGCCTGCGTAAACATGCTACGCTGACAACAGCAAAAGGATATTCTGGTGTCTAAAAGACTAGCAGATTTATTGTGGCATAAGCTTTTGTGGAACCTGCTTAATCAAATGCATAAGGTGGTGGGTCATGTGTAATTCTGGGGGCAGAAGGATATGAAAAGTGGAACAAACACTTAGAAGGTATTCTATAGATCTGAAACATTTCGCAGTAGTAGTTAATTGGCTAAGCTGGGAGAATTGTGTTATCACTTATCACAGTTGTTCTTAATACTCATCCTACTTACACTATGTGCCCTTGAGTTTTCCATAGACATGTAGACTGAATGGCTTTGGCTGTTTGACTGTTTACATTTTTCTTTCACACTGTAGGTACACATATAATCTGACAACTAAGAAGATACATTTCATGCATCTGATGAAGTAAATTTCAAGTTAATGAAAGCTTGTGTCACAAAATACTTATTAATCTGTAAGGTGCCACAATACTCCTTGTCATTCATGATGTTTAATTGCCACTTCAAATTGCAGAGACAGTGAGAAAAGTTCTAATCCATTTTGTCACAGATGAGTATCGCATACGCCTTGGTTTTATATGCTCCTTGATAAAAACTTTTGGGTTGTCCTTCATTGTAACCTATGACAAGTTTCCCTTTTCCTTTTGTAAAAAAAGAGAGAGAGAGACCTTTAAATTTCTCTTTCTTAATTAAGAGAGTTAGGTGAGAATGAGGTAGAAGAAACAGCTGGCAAGGATCTGGCACACTCATAAAGTTGCCACTTACTTTCTGTGACCTTGCTGGGAAAAGCAGCAGAAGTGTTGACAGATTCTCCTGCAAAGCTTCAGAACTGAGGAAGTGGCCTCAGAGGTCTAGTCAACAGCTGCTGAAGGTTTTATCAATACAGCCTGCAGCTTTCAGAAATGAAAAAAAAAAGCCAGCCACCTGAGAACAACCATTACAAACTTGGTGCGCAGAAAAGAATAGTACACTCACTCCAATGGGGAATTTGAAGTGAAAAGGATAAACTCCAGGTCCTTGTAGAACCCACATCTGCTAACAACAGCTCACTTCAGTAATAAACTGTCCCGAAGTCCTATGGATTAAATAGGGCAGATTTAAATATTTTAATAAAGGAATGGGAAAGTGTGCATTTTAAGCTGATGTTTTTATATAAAAAAAATTCTTTTAGTTCCTCTGCCAAGTCAATGATGCAACCAAATACACTAGAATAGGGTCGGAAGGCCTGCGAGGCCATGGATCCCAATCCTCAAACAGTGCGGGATCTCCAGCTACAGCATCCCCAACAGGTAGCTGTCTAAGAGCCTCTTTTGGACAATGTACAGAGGAGATCTCATCACCTCTCTAGGAAACTGGTCCCACTGCCAAACCACTCTCACTCACAAGAAGTTCTACCTTCCTCTAACTTAAAACTATTAGATCTGATCCTCCCCTCTGATCTGATCCTCCCCTCTGAGATAGCAGAGAACAAACTTGTACTATCCTCTCTGTGACAACCCTTTAGATATTTAAAGAAGGCAATCATGTCACTCCTCAGTCTTCCCTTCTCAGTCTTCTCGGGCTGAACATCCCCCAATCCCTCAGTCTTTCCCAGTACTACTACTACTTCTTCTCAGTGACCTTTCAGGTTCTGTGCATTCTATTACTTGTCTGTCATCAGAGGAAAGAGCTGGGGGAAAGCAATGAAAAAAATAATTTAAAAAAACCCAACTGGAATTCAGTTCAAGGTTTAATTTCATCAAGGGACTGCTATTATTCTTGAAGGGATGTAGCTCAATGGCAGAGTTCATCTTCTGATGAAAAGGCTCCAGGTTTAACCCCCTGGCACCTCTAAGCTGAGCTGGAAAGGAACTACACTCTGCAAACCTGGAGAGGTGCTGCTGGTCATTGCAGACCACACTGATGAAGATAACTTAGGGATCTAATTTAGTCAGAGGCAGCTTCATCCATAATTTGTAAAGCAAACTGAGTGCTATCCACACACCACATTAGAGAAAATAGTAGTTCTTTGCATGGGTATATGGCTTCCAAGAAAATACACATTTGGCCACCCTTCTACAAAGGGTTCTTTGCTCTGGAGCAAAGGTGCACAGCTGTGAGGGGGAAGGGAACCACTTCCCTTCCCATGCACCTACGGAGGGCCATATTCCTTTTAGGTATGCTGGAAGTGATGTCATTTTCACCAGTTTTTGGCCAGTTTGTTTTGTTTTGCTTTAGGAGGCATAAGACACTTGTGACAGGGAAACAAACTGCTGCATTTGGACATGGTTTTAGGTGCCTTCAGTGGGTTTGTGTGTGCAAGCATGCATGCACTTTGGTTTTTTTAAAAAAATATATATATATAAGGCACAATTATAGCAGCCTATGATCCTATTGCAGCAGAACATTCATGCATCTCCCAGTTGCGTGAACAGTTCTACATTTTCCTTACCACTCAAGGAAGTATAGTAGGCTTCTTTCTTCAGGCAGTTCCCGGCCCTTGCAAGAAGGCCAGGTGGCACATCGGGTCTGGATAGTGGGCTCGCTGGACATCAGGCAGACATCTTAGCACAGCTTTGCCCTCCATGGTTTGCCGCTGTATGCTACCTCCCTCCTACTCTTCCCAATTCCACATAGCTATGCTGGCAGGGTTTTTCACCAATTCTCAGTCAAAGACAGTAGAGAGGTTCCTCCAAGGGTGTGTGTGTGGGGGGGGGAACAGCTTTGACTCCCTTCAAGTTGTTCATCCTTGCTGCAGAGCAATGAATGGTTTCTAGAAGGATGCCCAAATGTGTACTTTCCTGGAAACCTACTAATCTTTGAAGGAGTATGTGGATTGCACTCTGATTGCTTCACAAAAGCCTGCATGAAGCTATTTTTTACTAAGCTCTCAGACAAAAAAAAGAGGGGGTTCAGAAAAAGACTTTTCAGGTTCCATTGTACTACTAGCGGTTTCCTTCTTGCAGTTTGCCAATATGAAATAAAAAACTAATTAAAGGGCAATTATGAAGTGAATTAATAATATTGCTGGTTGTGGTGGTGCTGCTGTGACAAAAGGAAAGCTAATATAGGCTAATGCAGTCTCAAAAAGGAAATTCTAATTGCAGATTCAGGAGATCTTTGCTGATCTGGACGTTTCTGAGTAGACATTTTAGACAGCTCTTGGTTGTGGGAAATGCTAGATCATTACATTGGAAGGATGGAGACAGACAGCTACACAGACAGAAGTACACATCATACAAGTGTGGTCATGGGGATGAGCATTATTATGTTATTGTAGACATATAAATTGACATGGGAAACTGAAATTTTAATTCTACTTCCATCAGACTGTGGAAGAGTGACAGCTCAAAGATGAAGAACTAAGGCCTGAATTCAAGTTGTAGTTCCAATTACAGTGGACCTATTGAATCAATTGAAATGTTTAAAGTGAACACGAATATAAGTTCCACTGATTCAGTGGGTTTGTTCTACATGGGACTCACAGTTGGATTTAAGCCAGAGTTGGAATCATGCCACCATCTAGATATTGTTAAACAGCAATTCACATCATCCTTAGCCAGCAGAGCCAATGGGAAGGAATGCCGGGGGCTGTAGTCAACAACATCTGGGGCTTCTCAAGATTCTCACCTCTGTTTCTGGCTTTGGATTTAAACCAGCATAGCCCACACTGGTGTTCGATGGGTTGGATGCTATGAGGTTCTTACTGAAAGGCCTGTCAGTGCCTTTTCTTCAGCACTAAAGTATCCACCTGAGGAGAATGAGCTTGCAAGAACTAAGTGTGTGCAGAAAATAGTTTTGTTGTTGTTGTTTCAAAAAAGGGATCCTCAAAAGGAACAATATTTATTAAAGAAACCATTATTTAGCTAGAACATCCTGATCTTCATTGTACTATCCTAGAAGAATAAAGATAGTAGGTGGACATCCTCTCTCCATGAAGAGAGAGAGAACACATGTCAGAGGCCAGAAACAAAAAGGTGGGTGATCAGTCCCATTTTAGTTCTTTGGGTACAACGGAAACTGGAGTAATCCTGGCTGAACCAGATGATATAATCTGCTCATAATGCTTTGGGATGGAAGCAAGCAGGCAGGGAAAGAAAGGTCAAGATCTGTATCTTTATCTAAGCCATTTTATCCCTAGTGAAGAAGAAAATAGTGAGACCAACAGAAGCTGCTGTATCTTCCAACAACTGCAGGTACAGCTTTCACACTACAAAATCGCTTCATCTTTAATAACCATTCACTTAGCATTGAAGCTCCGCAAAGTCTTTTCTTTAAAAAACAACAACCCTAAACATTGTTTTTATTATTGTCAGAACATTAAGACCTCTTTACGTGATCAGACATCTGCGCATAGCAACCACTTGATCCAATGTAACCTCCCATTTGTTTGCACACTTTCAGGGCAAATCAAAGGCTCAAGCTGAAAGAGAAACATTTTCAAGAGCCCTCAGAAAGATTAGATGCTCTTGAATAACAACTTAGTTCCCAGCATAAAGGATTATTTAGATAATGCCAGTGCATCATATCTGGTAGGCAGATGTGGAAAGAATGCAGATTAGTCTATGAGAGGTTACTGGCCTGTAAATGACCACTCTGACTGGATGTGCTTTTCTGCATTGATAAAAATTGCCGATTGAGGAAAGAATCACTGAGTGAGCCCATCTAGTATCTCAAATATTCCTCATCATACAAAAAAATGGATGTGAGGGCGATCTGGCTGCTACATCTGCCACCCCATTGATCACCAGCATTGATTTGGATGATCGGTCTGGCCAGGCAGATGTCTCCTTCCTCCCTCTGCTCCATGTTCATCCTTCCCAAAGCTGCATGCTCAGTGGAAGAGGATGACTATCCCAGATAGAAGGAATGTACCATTCTGCAGCCAAGGGTATAGAAAAGAACTGAAATGGATTACAATGGCCCCTGCATATTCACAAGGTTTCAGGATGCAGAACCCTTATGAAAGTGGAAAAAACATGAATAACTCCCCTTGCCCCACAATCCCCCTACCAATCCCTTCTGGAGCTCTGGCACAGGAGACTTCCTTTTCCACACCTGGACCAGAGGCAAGGGAGTGAGAGGGGGAAGCTTCTGAAGAGAGAAAGAAGGTGTGTGCCCCCCATTGCCCTACCTTTTGCCTCAGCATGAGTTCTCAGCTCTCGGGCAGAGGCAAAGCAATGGAATGGGAGAGCTCCAGAGGGATGAAGCATGTACGTGCATTCCCCCCTCCACACACACACACACACACACACACACACCTTACTGTTTGCCTCGCTGCAAGTTATCAGCACTGGGACAGAGGCCTTACTTTTTTCTTTGGCATGCTTGCCTTCTTTCTCTGCACCTGCAAAATGCAAGGGAACAAGCCAAGGAGAATGTAGGGGCATGGGCACCTCAGGAATAATCAAATTTGTGAGAGTCAAGCCCGCAAATGTGGAGGGAGAACTGTACTTCTAGGGATCTACACAGACAAGATTCAATTCATAATACAATTAGGTGTTTTAGAAAAGATGTGGTTCAGACTGATTTCCTGACTGTTTGATTCAGTTTGGGTCCTAAGTGCAATTCAAGATTTAAAAATCTAAAGGTTTGTTGACTATGATGGAATACAGAAAAGCAGCTATCATTTTTTTTCTCTTTGCTGGAAAGGGATGGAAGTGGCAGGCTTAAAAGCCCTTAGGGAGGGGGGATTATATCTGTCAGATTGCAAAAAGGTTTAGAAATCCTTGTGAGGTGATTTGTGCTATATACTTTTAAAGTTTGTTTTAAATGGGACTGCCAATAATCCTTTTGAGAATGAAAAGAAATTTCTCAACACGGTTGCCTCTTCTGAGGCTATCAGTTCTACTAAATTTCAGGCAAATGGGTGTAGATATTTTTGTGCAAGAGAGGACTTTCCACTTGGAAGCTATCAAAAGGACACATTCTTTGTACACATGATCTTTATAGACTATTACAACAGAGACTCTATACAAGCAGCTTAAGTAACAGTCCTGCAAATTTTCAAAAGGCCAGGCGCAACGGTTCATGTAGAAGTGGAGTCCTAAAAATGAAGAGGGGTGATAAGCTTTTCCTTCCTTATTCCCAAGTTTTTTGGGGGCACTCCTATAAAAAGGACACATATCATGGAAGAGTCCCAGGTCAGAAATCTACCAAATTTCAGAAGGTTCAGTTAAGGGACCTGGGAAATAATGTCTACCCTAAATTGCAGTTACATATGAGACAACTGTAAAATGTGCTTTAGGATTAGAAAATAGACCTGTCAGTCATTCAATCCCTATCCCCCCCCCCTCACTTACTCTCCGCCAGCATTTTGTCAGATATAAAACTTTAAAAGAAAAAGTAGTGAATCACCTCTCACATTGACTCTTCTATTAAAATAGTTGGACATAATTTCCACAGTAATTCGGGGGGGGGGGGAATCCCCTCACTGAAAGAAAAAATCCATATAGAATAATTTGTTAAGTACATTATTTGGTCCATCTCTAGAGATGCAAGGCAATGATGACCCAGCAAAAGATATACACAAATTACCTATAATTGTTCTTTTAGGTTGTGTAAGGGGACAAGTGGGACAGACTTGGAAGCAGTCTCCCTTTTCTTTTATCCTAATATTTGAATCCAGCTGAGAGGAGAGATGTCTGCCCTTAGATCTGCATACAGAGAACACTGGGAAAGATGAGGAATCACCCTGCGGCAAGGGGCTTGAAAGCAACATTGCTAATAGCAAAAATAAATTGAAACAGAACATCTAAAATTAAGAGTAATTTATTTACAGTTCTTTTCACTTTATGTATTTAATTTTCTTGATATAATTGCTATTATCAGCTATTTTATTTGCATCATGTGACTAACAATATAACATTTATTTGCACTCCTTCTCAAATTACTAGACAAGACAATTCTTTCTTTGCAGCAATCTCACTGTGTTGCTATCTCAAGGTAAACAAACTCTACCTAGGGCATATGAGAATAACTGCTGGTTTGCATTAAGATTAACATAATTCTGCCTGTTTACAGAGTTTTCTCTTTGAATAAAATAACATTTCCAGAGATATGCTCCATTTAAAACATTCAAGTGGTCTTCAGCAAGGGCTGGTCCTCTTATTTACTCCATGTGATGCATCTATGAGCTCATGATGAGAACCCTCCATGTGTGTCAGAAAGCACATGGGTATGACCCAGAAGTATAGCTACAGGGCAGGCAAAAGGAAAGCACTGCCCCAAAACAGGATTTCTACTGCACCAAATGAAATTTTCTTTCAGTCCACAAATTTCGAGATTGCAGAGAGTGAGACTCTGAAAATCATTCATACCTAGAACTTTTATATTTGCTGTTTTCACAGTTCCTTGCTAAAAAATTTTTCCTGCCCCTTTTCTTTGGATGCCTAAACTGTATTGCAACGCTCAGCTGAAGTTTCTGCAATGCTAGAAATTTGAGGGCTGAATGAAAATTTCATGTGGTAGTGAAGAATTCTTGTTTGGGGGCAATGCTCTCATTTTGTTCCCCTCCACAGCTATACCTTGGTACTACCAGGAGCCAATTTCATGACCCCCTTAGTATTTTTTTTCAGACTTTGTTATTGATAAAATTACTACTATTCACAATCATGAGGGTTATCTTTTATATGATGGTTCAAATTATAGTCTCTCCACATAGTCCCTTTTACATGCTGGCTTGTGTAGAGAAACCTTAGTGGCAAGAAGTGATTGTTGGAAATTACCCTGCAGGCCAGATCTGCATACAGTCTGATTCACAGAGATATCTTATCAATGAGGCTGCTGAAGAAAGAAAGAAGAAATGAACTTCAATGGGTAATCCAGGTGAAAATGCTGGTGACAATTTCAAAGTACAATCAACCCTCCACATTCGCTAGCGTTAGGGGCACATGATTGCAAATATCAAAACACGTGTGTGTTTGTGAAAAGAGGGCAGAGGCATGGTAGCCAGAACAGGCACCCACGGTCCAAAACAGGTCAGGGAAAGAAGAGGAAAAGGAAGTTAGTCAGCATGGTCGCCCAATACTTCCCCTCTCTCGCCTAGCTCCTTCCTTATATCACAAGAAGATTTGTGGTGCTGAGAAATTGGGCTGTGAGCTGGCTGGGCAGTAGCCAGTGGAGGTGGGGGAAGACCAAGGCTGGGTTTTGAAAGGGTTGTGCAGCCTGATTGGAGAGGGCAAGAGGAAAGTACCCATGAAAAAGAAGGTCTTGAGTTTGCGGGGCAGAGGCTGGAGAAAATCGGAATCAATCAAATCTGTAAAAGTGAAACCCACTGTGAAGGGCTGACTGTAATTCTAGGTGCTAGGTTCAGTTCATAATTGCTGTCACAAAAGAGAAAGGAAGTTTTTAAAGGATGATAAACCCAAATTCATGAAATTTCACATATATAAATGTAGAACCAGACCGAAGCTATTTGCCATTCCATATTTTTTAACATCCTTCTCTTTAGTAGTCTGTGTTTACTTGCAGTAAGCTGATCTAAAGTAAATCACTGCATTTCATGTGCACAAACATATATATGGCATCACGTCAGTGCCTGCTTAATGCCTTTTTATCACAACAGTGACAGATTTCCATTCATTGTTTGATATTACATGAAAGTCCATGTCACAAAGTCAGATTCTGGTATTCAGCAGAAGTATACTTCCCTACCTATGTGATGTCAACTCAAGTACAGGCTCCTTTGTTATGCTATCCAATTATTTTTCACCTTCAGATCAACTCTTGAGTCTCCTATTTTCTGAATGAGGCCAACTTTTAATCCTATATCAGCATATAGCAGTGTAGAGAGCATCATCATTCTTGCTTCCTTTCAAAGCAAGCTAAAAAGTAGTTTTAACCATCACACTTTCAAATAAAATGCTGAAAATAAATCAGAACTTCTTCCAGCTTGAACCCTCCACTTTTATTGTATTGTAAAAGCCATGTTAGGTTAGACAAAGGGTCAATTCCACGCAGCACTGAACATTCCAAGAATCTTCAGCCACATGTTTTCGGAAGGACTTAAGTACAGAAAAAACAAAGTCTTAGCCGGTTTGTCTCATAGCAAGTGGTGTAACTGCCAGTGAGCATGTAGGCTTCTCACATAGCTAATAGCCAAAATTGCACATGGAGCCTGTAAAAGCTGCTTTTTTAACCACAGCTCCCAGATCCCCACTGCTGACAATGTCTCTCCAGTCCTGCTATCCAAAGCTCTTTTTTTCCCTATACACTAAAATCCCAGACTATACATTCCATCATTGAGCTTCAGCCTCTTTGACTATGTTTATTGTCCTGGTGGCACAGTGCTTAAATGCCAGTACTGCAGCCACAACATTGTGAGTTCAATCCTGCAGGGCTCCAGGTTGACTCAGCCTTCCATCCTTCCATAGGTCAGTAAAATGAGTACTTTGCCCCCAGCTTGTTGGGGGCAATTAGCTAAACACATTGTAAACTGCTTAGCACTGATAAGCAGTATAGAAATGTAATTGCTATTGCTATTGCTATTAGGTTAATCTATCATGAGACAGGTGGGACAGAAATGTATCTTGCTCCTTTCCAAATCTATAATGCTATGAATCCATGTGATCATCTTTTTTTTTTAATTTTTTTTTATTGATTATACAGAAAAAAAAGCAAAACAAAAAAGTAAAACACCATGTGATACACATAATGGCGAAACAAAGAAATTTCATCAAAAACAAGCTTACATTATTATTTCTCTCTAATACCATTACAATCATAAACTTATTCAGCTTATTCTATATTATACTACTTGTATACTTTTGTTACCTATCTCTAGATCTCATTCTCATTATACTCATTATTATTATTATTATTATTATTATTATTATTATTATTATTATTATTATTATTATTATACCATGTGATCATCTTTGTTGATCATAATAACAAAAAATTAAGAGCAATCCATCTGAACATTTGAGCAATACTGTAGTGGTTCTTAACCTGTGGTCTGCAGACCCTAGTGGGCCGTGATGTCCTCACAGGAGGTCCGGGAAGGCTGGAAGACTGCTCAGCCTGTCTCCTCCCTACAACAGAGTATCCACCTGACAGGAACCAAGCCAAAGGTAAGCGGACAGGCAGGCGGGCAAGCTGGTTGGGCCTGCACATTGCTGTTCAATACACTCCAGCCAGAAACTGGCAGGAAGAAGCAGGGGAAAAAATCTTCCCTCCCCTTCCAACGCTTATAAGGGAAGTGTCTATTTACTTATTTCTCCCTTCCATCCCCATTTGAAGACCCCTGACGAGTAATGCTAAACAAATATTTAAGACAATTTAAGACTTTAAATCTTCAGTTAAATCTTGGGGGTTTGTGGCAACAAATGATATTTAAAGGAGGTCCCTTGTAAAGAAAAGGTTAAGAACTGCTGCAATAGTGCATTAACAATATTGTATCTGTCCTGTTCATTCTGTACTACAAGGCATAACCGGCTTCAACCTAAGTCGAACCATCTGCATAAGCAGCATGCTACATTCACTGTATAGCTGGATACAGAGGCAAGTTTCCCATTTTTAATACACTGTGCTTCAAGATATACAGAGTAATGTTCTTAAGTTGACATTCAGATATTGAGATCCGCTTCCTCCTGAGTCACAATGAGTTTCCAAATTGATTTTAGGTTTTCCAGTATTTTTGTTAACTGCATAAAGGTTACGCAGAAAATGAGAAATCTCATTTAAGAGGTGGAATCCTGGAGCTTGCAGTTTAGGGAGGAGCATTCAGAGTTCTCCGCCAGAGAGCTCTTTGGGCTCAGGAAACTACAAACCCCAGAATTCCACAGGATGTTGAAAGTTTGTGAGAAATGTGAAAGTTCGTTTTACCATACGTGATGGACATACATCAAAGCAAGAACATTTTGGATGAAAATCAATATTGTTATGGAAAGAATTTTGAAGAACAAGCTAAAGCATAAACCTGAGTTATTCTTTCTTTCTTTCCTTACTTCACACATAATAAACATAGACTTACAAATCACTATATACCATATATTCTTGAACTTAGTCTATTCTACAATTAAATCATAAGTGCTCCCTACCACCGGGATCATTAGAGATATAACCACATCCATGCCCTTCAAATAGCTCCATTCTCCTTCCAAAACTGTAATGATTGTTCATTAGGTTTTCTTCCTTTTCCTTTTATTAACACATAATCAATAAATTCCCCCCCAATATCTATAAAGATGTCTCTTTTTAATTTTCTTTATCTCTACTGGTAGCAAACTTGAGTTATTCTTAGTAAATGTGAATTATGAGGAAAAGATAACAACATTTTGTTTTGTTATATGATAACAGCAACAAGGTTGATTTATGCTAAAAAGTAGAAAAGTGGGGGGAAAGCCCTACAATACATGATTGGATAGAAAAATTAATGGAATTATTAGAGTTAGACAACTTAATGTTTTTGTTAAAAGGTAAAACTTTAGAATTTTACAGGGTTATATGGCAACCCTTCATAGACTATGTAAAAAAAGAAAGAGGAGAAAATATGACTACTGCTTTTCATTAGATCATAGAATTCTTGCCCTGTATACAATGTAAAGGTATTAAGCTATTAGTATACCAGACAGAAAATATAGAAATAGTGAATATAAATTGAGAAGTAACAATATGTTATTTCTGTAACATTTTGTATATGTGGAGTTGTGCTGGAAGTCTTTTTAACTTTTGTTAAGTACGGAAAATTTTAATAAGGATAATAAAACTAGAAAAATATGAATTCTGAACATGTATTGACTGTTTTAATAGATATTTGTGCTATTTGTTCTTTTAAGTTGAATATCATGTATTTTAAATGTTGCTTTTCACTGATGTTCTGTTTCTAACTGATGTTATGTGTTGTGTGTTAATTTGTTGTTATTCCCCACCTCAATCCATGGAGAGAGAAATAAAAGAAATAAATGAAATAAAATAAGAAATAAAAATAAAATAATAATTATTGTTGTTGTTGTTGTTATTATATTATATTTAATGTATACGTTAAGGAAAATTACTTCAAATCCTTGCTGACTGCTCTCCAACTCAAGAATTTCTGCATTTCATCAAGAGTGCTCACATGAGTAATATGTCCTATAGAATATATGCAATAACATTTTAAGGTACTCCACAACTGGAAAATGCAGGGGAAGTAATGCGACCGTAATCCTGCACACTCACAATTAGCACCAATTTATGCCTCCTTACAGGAGGAATATTTCAACCTCCTTCAGCCTGTCTGGGTACCCTCCAACATTTCAGAGATCATGAGCAGTATGAGTGGCCAAGCAACATCAGAGTGTGGCCAAGATGGCAAAAGTCATTAATGAGGGGGAACACACAAACTTGGAGAGGCTGAAGAAGTCTGCTTCTACAGGAATCTACAGGGAATGACAAGATTCTGCTGCTCCTCTCCCTTCACCACTGCTGAATTAAAAGAATGAGATTTAGTTTTGCGCTTTGAACTCTGTTTGCAGTAGTTGAAATAAGCTGTGAACAAAGGGGGAAAGTGGGAGGAGGAGAGAGAAGCTGGAAAATTTTAAAAGCAGCTGAAAAAGTTGGACAGAGAATTAATCAGGACAGTCTCTGCCCAGAGCAGTCATAGCAAGCCTGTGAAACAGAATGAGAAAAAAAGACTAATTAGGGTAGCCTCAGCTATTATTCCCTGTGGCCTTCCCAAGGGGGTTTCCTAGTGGATCTGCTCTGCAACTGTTAAGAAGAGAGCATTTAGAGAGATAGTACCTATTGTTTGAAATAATCCTACTTGTGGTATCAGACAAGCACCAATAATTCTTGTTTTTAGATAGATGATGAAGACATGCCTTCACAGTGCACTTCACAGTTTTAGCATCTTTTTATGGATAATGTATGTGCTGTATTGTGGGTTAATGTAATTTTATATTACATTTGATTGCTGCTTTGAAATCTTCAGATATAAGCAATTCATAAATATTTGAAAACTAAATAAAGGTACAAATAGTTGAGACCACCACCTCTGATGCAGAACTAGGGAGGCCACTAAAGGGCAGCAAACTGACCACTATTTAGATAGGATGGCCAGTATTCTCTATTAGCTCTTTAGTGTCACAATCATGTCACAATTGTAATTAGCAATCACAAGCATAGAACATTTACCTACATTTAATCATCCATAACCGTTCCATATTCACGATTGCTACTTAGTCACGATGTGACACTATTGTCGAGACTGTAACTTTTCTCCTCCCAACCTACTTTCACAGGCATCAGCTGTTTGGGGAGATGGAGATCCATTCTGCAGATGATTGGAGCCACCAAATTTGGCAGGGGGTGGGGCAATAGAGGAGAGGAAGCTGCTAAGATAATACTGACTGTCCATTTCAGTACCAGCAAATACTACATTGGGATTACGTGCATCAGGAATGATTTGTCTACTTCCCTTTGATAATCTTCATAGCAACCTGAAGCCTCTATGGGGTATCTTTTAATGTCCAAAGCACCAACCCTGTTACTCCTCTCCTCGTATCAACTACTGAGAGCTTCACCCTCAAAGGTATTTTAAAAATATCCCAGGGTTTAGAAAACCTACTTTTGGGGGGACTTGCATGGCCATGCTGCCCAGGGGATTTTGGGAGTCGTAGGTTTTTCAAGTTTTTCTATACACCAGAACCTTCATTCTAAAAACTTCTATTTTGTCCAGGAAAGTGAATCCACCAGAGATCTGGGAAACTGGGACAAGAACGCAAAATTGCCATGTACTCTGACTACCCCCTCCCATTTGTCATGTGCAACAGAAATGCCTTGTTCGGAAACAGGTGTGAGCTGTTCTGAGTATTCAGATATGCTATTCTCCTAACCCAATCTAACCATCCAAAGCAGATCTCTACTGAGGAGGGAGGAATTCAAATAAGTGAATCAGGTACTGTCACTTAAAAAAGTATATACTTGCCTTTTAAATTCCGGGATGCATGTTTGCACAAGGAAATAAGAAGCTGCCTTACACTATTTCAGACTGTTTGTCCACTTCAGCCATTGTTATCTACTTTAAGTGAGAGTAATTCTCAGAAATCTCAAGCAAAGTTGTTTTCCATTACCTTCTACCTAGTTCTTCAATTAGATATGTCAAGAACTAAGCCTGGGGATTGCTATATGCAAAAGAGCTGCTCTCCGTGATGTTCTGGACTTACATAAAACATGTCGTTGTGCTTGTTAAATAAATTAAGATACGGTATGGCTATGTGTGTAACATGCAATACAGTAAACGTAATAAGCTAAGTAATCTGCTAGGATAGAGTGAGGATATGGAATGTTGGGAGTGCCTGGTGATTTGCTGAACAATTAAAGGGATGTTAAAAAGGCTACGTTGAAGTTAGAAAGGATGTTAGGATATGTGAGAGAGAGAGAGAGAGAGGAGTGCCAGTGTTAGGAATCACAGAATCATAAAGTTGAAAGAGACCACACGGCCCATCCAGTCCAACCCCCTACCATGTAGGAACACACATCAAAGCATTCCTGACAGATGGCTATCCAGCCTCAGCTTAAAAACCTCCAAAGAAGGGGACTCCACCACACTCTGAGGCAGCATATTCCACTGCTAGATGGCTCTGACTATCAGGAAGTTCTTCCTGAGGTTCAGGTGGAATCTCCTTTCCTGCAGCTTGAATCCATTGCTCCTTGTCCTAGTCTCTGGAGCAGTGGAAAACAAGCTCGCTCCCTCCTCGACATGACATCCCTTCAAATATTTAAATATGGCTATCATGTCCCCTCTTAACCTTCTCTTCTACAGACTAAACACACCCAGCTCCGTAAGGGCATAACTTCCAGACCCTTTACCATTTTGGTTGCCCTCCTCTGGACACGCTCCAGCTTGTTGATATCTTTCTTGAATTGAGGTGGCCAGAACTGGACACAGTATTCCAAATGAGGTCTAACCAAAGCAGAATAGAGTGGTACCATTACCTCCCTTGATCTAGACACCATACTCCTATAGATGCAATCAAGAATTGAGCTGGCTTTCTTGGCTGCAGCACCACACTGCTGACTCATATTCAGTTTGTAATCTACCAAGACTCCTAGATCCCTTTCACACGTACTGCTATCCAGCCACACGTCCCCCATCCTATATTTGTGCATTCCATTTTTTCTGCCTAAGTGTAGGACCTAACATTTCTCTCTGTTGAAATTGATCCTGTTTGCCTTGGCCCAGCTCTCCAATCTCTCAAGGTCATTCTGAATTCTGATCCTATCTGGTGTACTAGCAACCCCTCTTTCCAATTTGGTGCCAAGAATATGAGAGAGAAGTGTGAGTTGGAGTTAATTAGGGTCAGACATGATTTAGACGTATTCAATGAATAAACTTTGATGTTGTGTTGAACTTCTGTTTAATAAATCATTTTTGTATCTTACATATATGTGCTGCTGAGAATACTAAATAAGAAATATTGGAAAGCTGGAGTTCCGATACATGGTGTTTGTTGTGGCAGCAGTTATCCAAGAGCAGAGGTATTCCGTAGCAGGATTTGACAAATAAAGCCTTTCACCAGAACCACAAAGGCATCTAAGTTTGACACCACGGTAGTGGTAGGGTAGAAAGAGCTCATCATATTTCGTAGCAGTGTAACAGAAGGACAAGCTGCACAACTGATGGGAGCAGTAGAATTACTAGAAGCCCTCATATACTTTTAGTAAGCTCTGGTGGCGCTGCAGATGTAATCTCACATAGCAGGTCCCCTACATCAATTCCTGCATTCTTACCAGTCATTTTAAGTGCTGCCTTTGAAAAATTTGTTTCAGGGACTGGTTCTAAAGAAAACAGGGTGGTCTCTAGTAAAGGCCTACCAGATAAAAAATAGTGGCAGGGCTGGTCCCAGCTAGCAGAAACTCCTTGATTCTCTCATATATATTTTTCTGCCGTTCTTGGGGGATGGGGTGACAACGCACAGTGGAGAAAACAGTTGCCAAACCTGAAGGAAAGGGAGGAGACAGGGAAGAATGTATACAACTGTGTGAAGGAAAGAAGGAAGGAAACATGAGAACAGAGCCAGATCCTATTCAGGGTGGC
Organism: Ctenosaura bakeri; assembly: GCA_948474755.1. Taxonomy (NCBI): domain Eukaryota; kingdom Metazoa; phylum Chordata; class Lepidosauria; order Squamata; family Iguanidae; genus Ctenosaura; species Ctenosaura bakeri. The sequence continues at coordinate 112,215 of CAOLHI010003523.1, read as the reverse complement.
ATGCATGCTTGGCTCAGATCTGCTATTTGCCTATTACTACTTAATAATCAGCTCATGAAATCTGAGTTTATTCTTGCTGAATTTCTTAAAAGACAGGAGAGACAGAACTGCTCCACATTACTTCTATTTAGCTAAATGTTAAGATGTAGAATTCATAGTCCTATCTAGCTGAATTTGGATTAAGAAAGTGACAGCATAAATCCAGCTCTCATTTGTGCATGGGGAGGGAACAAGATTTACAGGAGGGAAGCAATTACCTGTTTCCTTGTCTTAAACGGGCTTGTATATTTCGCAGAAACTCTTTTCCTGTTCACTCTACTGCAAATAAAAACCCTCTGTCTCTGATTTCTCAGCTCTGACATTTCTTATAACCTCTGCCACAGTCACGTAACTATCCTTGCAACATTGTCTTGTGTTACACCACAGTGAAATAATACGGGATATTGCTTGAGATTTGGTAGCCTTGTTATCACTGTTAAGTAGACCTCTTCTGTTGAATGGTGAATTGATATTTATCCAAACTTGTGGTGTTCAGTAGAATGTTTAACTTACGGAGGCTCCTATTATAAAGCTTCGATTTGGCCACAACAGTACAGACAGTTGACACAAAGTAACACATTTATAAGCTGAAAATACTTTTAAAAAAACAAGCGTGCCATCCAAGAGAAGTTAAACACTTCAACATTGCATTGTTTGCATAAGGAGAAAATTCACTACTGAAATCCATGGAACATTCAATGAATTGTGCTTAACTTTGAGTGAATTGTGTATCGCATATTATCTCTCTGTTTTTTTACGAAATTAGCTCAGTTACTCTACCAGCTGTTTGCCGTAATGAATGAAATGAATGAATTAGCTCAGTTACACATCAGTGTTAATTTTACAGTAGAACTGTATTTCTGAATTGTCAACATCTTCAGGAAATTTACATCCAGCTATTCATAATATAAAATGCATATTCACATTTCCATTTGCAAAGATTAACTGTTTCACCTTTAATGCCAGTTGCACTTGGAAGGGATCCGTAAATGCTAAGCTGAAACCTTCAGCCCTTCTTTCAATCAGCTGAAGAACGAGCTGCATTATTTTTAATGCTTTATTTATGCCCCACTTAGAATGGGCTTTCTGTACCTGCCACTGTAATTTATAGTAGTAGCTGAATAATAAAACATAGCTATAAAGTTTTGGAAGAAAATGTTCAAGGTCAGTTGCCAACTTTCAGCTTCCTAGGTACAATGACCTACAGCCCACTATCTGAGTAGATGTTGAATTGAAAGACTTCAAGCTCCAGAGCCAAGTTTGCTTGGTTCAAAAGTTATTGCAAAAGGAGCTCCAGAATTATTATATTTTTAGCATAGCCATACAATTTTAAAGGATTACTTATAACAGTAATAAACATTCATAGCTTCAGACAGATCACAGTCATACAGGAGGAGCCAGATCAAAATGTCCTTCCACGAGTTATTGAAAAAATGTAGTAATATTACTTTCCATAATTCTGGCCCCTTTGTATGGTGCCTCTCCTTGTTATAGCAGTTGGACTTTATTCAGTGCTAGAAGTTTGCTCCTGCAACAGTGTGGCCAAGTACAAGTGGGGAGACAATCTCCAATTCCCACCATAGGCCCCTGAGCACCCCAAAAACCTGTTCCAGAGAATGGAAAATCACTCAGAAGTTATTTGGGTACACCTCTTATGGCTTTAGGAGTGAGACGGAAAGAAGGAAGTTTCATGACAGGCTCCAATGTCATGTTGGATTTGGGCTTTTATTTGTCTCAATTTATAAAAGAGCATTTGTGTACCTATTTTATAACAGCTATTTTAAGACTGTAATGGTCATGCTTTATGAATAAATATTACTCTAAGACTGCAGCTTTTTAGTTATGGTCATTTCATTGCATGTTGTTAGATAACATATGCATACCATGATTCTCATCAAAAGCTTCATACGTAAGTAAAATAGGGAATATAGCACACACACCTGTATTAACTGTACACACCTATCACTCCATTTAGACTTCATGTGTGCAGATGTACATGCATTCCCAACATCTGCAAGACTGTACTTCGGTACCAAGCTAAAGGATTTTTTTTTAAAAAAAATTTAATGGACACATGCTCCTTTTTGGCTCTTTCCAAAATGTCCTTTTCTTGAAGCACTACTTCTATCATGCATGTTATTATGTACACTAGGTATTAACTTCAAGTTATATGATATATTTTACTGCCCATGCTAAACAAGAGAAAATCTGCCTCCCTAATTAAACCTAAACTACATCTGAATTAACATGAGATGTGACTTGCTCCACAGTACTGGTCTATATTCAAGAAATTTGGTCTGATTTTTTTCAGGAGTTTTAACAAGGCTGCAAAAGAAAGTGTTATATAATTATGCATAAAAATTCATCTTTCCATCTCTTTTCCATATATATTTGATAAAGACTGGGACTGAGATAAGAACTGGATGAACAGATATGAAGAGAAACTGAACACCATTCTAGCTTCAAAAAGTTCCACTTGTGAAAGAAACTACTCACATCTGTTCTAGCATCTCATACATTTAGCCAGCTATGCCACAAGTTTCCAAATTGTTCTTCATGACAATAAGTGTTTCCAGACAAGACATTTTGATACATTTTATTACTCTGCCTTGCTGACCAATTTTTTGTTTGTGGAAAGGGCAGAACAGGGGTGGCTTCTGTTTCTATCCCTCTTCTGTTACCCATGGTTCTTTCATATTTTTTTTCCACATACAATTTGGTAAAGTAGGAACAATGGAATATAAATCCCTCTACGGCTAAGGTCCAGAGACCCCAGGATGGTGTAATGGTTTGAGTACTGGACTACGACCTTGAAAACCAGTGTTCAGGCCCCCCATCAGCCATGGAAACCCACTGGATGATCTTGGGCTTGTCATAATTCTCAGACCCAGAAACCATGTGATAGGTTCACCATAAGTCAGAAATGAATTGAAGGCACAGAACAACAAGAAACAGCTACGTCCAGGCTGTTTGAGAAACTATCTCCCCATTTCAGCCTTCCAAGGCCCCTGAGATCTATAGGAGGGGTACTTATTTCAATCCCACCACCTTCATAGGCATGATCAATGGGGACACATGATAGGGCCTTCTCAGTGGTTACCCCTAAGCTCTGGAATTCCCTTCCTAGGGAGGCCACAATGGCTCCTCCTTGTTGTCTTTCTACCAGAAGGCAAATGCTTTTTTATTCTAACATTTTTTTTAATTATGTTTATTAAATTGTTACATATAATTAACAAAATTATATACCAGTATATACCTTCACAAATATCAATCATAACAGAGCAAAGAAAAAAGTAAGAAAGATAGAAAGGAAACAATATTTAAAAAGAAAGAAAATTGTCAGAAAGAAAAAATTATAACTATTTACCAACTACAAGCATCACAAAAAAGTAGCAATACAGGGGAAAAAAAGAAGGAAAAAAGAAAAGAAGAAGAAGAAGAAGGGGAGAGAGAAAGAGTCACAAAACATTGCTACGTGGCCCTAACCCCCCCCCCATGACTTCCCAAACTTTCTGACATTAGTTGCTTGGAAAGGATCAAAATACATCTCCTCACTTTGAAAAAACGGAAAAATCATTTTATATATATTCTTAACTCTGAATCTCAGAGATAAATGATTCCAACAGGCTTTTGAGAACATACAGTCTTTAAAGAAAAGGCTTTTAAAAGCAGACTGTATTGTTCTAATTGTACTGGTTTTCTAACTGCTTTTTAACGTTTTAATTGTAATGTTCTAGTCTGTTTTTAATGTTGTTAATAGTTTGATTCTGCTTTTTTGTGTGTTTTAGCTACCTGGTATTTGTTTTGATTTGTAAGCCACCTTGAGTCCTGACTCTGCAGGAAAGGCAGGATATTAATAAAGATGATGGTGGAATAGCTCTGCAGTGTCTTTAAACTGGCAGTACTAGGAATCCTCCATCTGGAAGCACCAATAAAAGCCAAAAATGCAGCTCTTAAAGGAGGAGGAAAGCTTTGAAAACCTTCCTAGAATGGGAGCAGTGGTGGATAAGCTCAGACTCTGTTCCTGTAGGAATATATTTAATATATAACTTCTGACAAATCCCATGATTTCGTTAGAATTACTCATGTGGCCAAGTTAAAGAAGTTTGATACGGAAGTCACATTTCTGAGGCACTTTCCAACATTTCATATAGAAAAGTACATGAAGATACAGACCGGCCATTGTTCAGCAATTTTAATTATATCAGTGAATGGCTTAGATACAAAGTGTTCCCAGTGATTGAACTGGCCAAACAACCCTCCCTGCTTCCGTTCAAATATAGTGGGGTTTCCAAACTATCCTTCCTCACTGCAGCCTCCTGCACTGCAACAGCGCCTTTCTGGAGTCTTCCCAAAACCGGTCTTTTCAGGGTACAGGCATACCAAACCCAGTTCTTACTCCCTGATTTTCCAGAACGGTTTAGTGTAGCTGTAATACTTGCAAGGCACACTTTGCCAACTGGAACCTGACCTTGGAAAAAAAGGCATGACCCCTTTGGTCTCGTCCTCCTCCTCCCAAATCTAGCACAAATTCCTTCTCTTAACCTCAACAGTGTTCACTACAATCACTGATACTATATTAATAACAGGTTCCCTCATAATCCATTTCAAATGCCGCCTAAGACAGGAATCTGCAGATGGAAGTAGCTTTAGGCAAATGCATTTGTCCTGCTTTGTTCATAAAACAAAGGCAGAGCTGGATGTCCCACCATGTAAACAACATGGTCCAAAAGCAGAGTGCCTCTATATTGGGGACCACAAGGAAGAAACGAAGGGAAGTACATTTAAGATATCTCCAGATGAAAGCTATCTTTATTGGACATAATAGAAGTTCCTCCACGAAGCAGCTGAAGATACATAATAAGACAGCACAAAAATGACAGCAACAGAGTTTTTAGTTTTTAAAGAGTTGAGTTTTTTTCCAATTGTTTAACCATAATGCATGGATGCAAAATTTAAAAGCACCTAACCATTCATTTATTTGTATGTAAACAGGGCTGTACCTACCAATATCAAGGCATCCCCTTCCTTTATCTTATTTGGAATGAAACTATGCCACATTAGAGAAGAGGCACATGGTAGCAAGCCAGAAAAAATACAGGAACTGTCCAATATTTCTTCACTGTTTCAAGGAACTAAGGACAGCAAACAGTAATTCACTGCTTACTCAGAACAAGCATTTGTGCCAAAGTTCAATTGCCAATAATTGTCCTTGGATCCTTTGTTTTTATGGCCAATATTTGGATATTATACCTATAACAGTACACTAAACCTTGAAGTACAACCCTGAATTCAGGCTGGAAGACCAATCCATCTCTTCAATATGCTTTGTAAATGTTTTCTCTACATAATGTAGTGTACTTATATCATGGTGACCTTTCACACTACACAGTTACAGCATTATGACTCTACTTCAGCTGCCGTGATTCCATTCTATGGAAACCTTGGATTTGCAACTGAATCTTTTCAACCCAAGGGTCAGATTCCACTTTGGGAAGGGTCTGGGTGTAGAGATGGGAACAATATTCACATTTCATTCCCACACTGAAAAACTGCTTTTTTGAAAGTCAGAAGCCACCACTGAAGAGAATAACAGACCAGCACAATTTTCTCCTGGTATCTGATATAGAAAATGTAGTGCAGGAATCATTCCAGGCTGAAAACATGTGTTTTGCTGATAGAAACCTGTTTTCTGCACATAAGGCAGGTTTCTGCACGAATGTATGTATTTTTCGATTTGTTCTGCAGAACAACTCCTGCATATTGTTCAAATATGGAAAGAGAACTGTGGAGTAATACTCATTTTCTCCTGAAGCAGGGAGAAAACTACCTTAATTATTCATCCTCACAAGCAAGAATAAACTGTTGAGGAATTTCATTCCTAGTGTGTGGGTGAGTGAAGGGCATGGTCCGCAAACCCATCAAAATAAGATGGGGCAGATTTGAATCTTACTAGTATATCCCAGTGCAAACATTTTCAGGCAAAATTTTGCCATTATACAAATGTGAACTTCTGTGCCATGCCAGACCTTGCCCATTTGCTCCAGCAGGTGGATGGAGAATCTCTACTGCCAAATTAGACCAAACACGGCAGAGTCCCTTACCACGCTCATATGCTCAATTTTTGGTAGAAGCTTTGTCATGCTTTTATGACTCTTCAGCCTTTGTTCTGCATGTAGCTATCCAGGGTGCTGTCTTGCTTTGCTTAGACTTCTCATTGGAACCTAACTTCTGCTGTACTTTGTCTTGTTCTTATTGGAAACTGAAATCACCTAGTTTCATGTTTCCATACTGAAACATGTTTCCATACTGAAACATGACCCTGTCCTTGCTTGTCTTGGCTTGATTCCTTTTACATAATCTGATTCGTTCACCTCTATTCACTCACCTCACCCATCCCACCCCATGAGCTAAAAAATCATCGGGCTGAGACCACTACCTGAAACAAAACTGCCAATCACAATTTGTTGGACCAAATATGATAAACTTCAGCTAAGCAGAAGCAGAACTGAAATCTTCCAAAACCCAAGAGCTTCTATGCAGGAGGAATGGAGGAGTGTGGAAGCCCGAGACCGTGGTTCACACAGCCAGTGAGAAACTGCAGTTAACTGAAAATGAAAGGGAGAGCTTCTGACATCCAGATGCACCAGACAATCACAGAAACCCAGAGGCTTCCACATTACAGCTACACCATAATTTAGCATTAATGTGCACATGAGGCTGCAGCAATGGAATCTGAAATTCTATAATTCTCTGGTCTACTAAAAGGTGCATTTCATTTAAAGTATGCATCTCATTCTTGATTAACAAATCAAGGACACAGTCTAGTCAAATTGAAATACAGGGGCCCCTCCACCATTCAGGAGGGTTCACAGAACTCTTGTAAAAGTGGAAAAATCATGAATACCACCCCCTGCAATCCCCTCTCCCATTCCCTTCCAAGGCTCTGGCGCAGGAGGCTTCCTTCTCTGTTCCCAGTCCAGAAGCAAGGGAGTGAGAGGCAGGAGCTCTGGAAGGGAGAAGGAAGGACTGTGTGTGCTCCCCTCTCCGACTGCCTTACCTTTTGCCTCAGCACTAGGACAGAGGCAAAGCAATGGGAGGGGAGACTCCAAAGGGGCGAAGGAAAGTGGGCATACTTCTTCCCCTGCCATTGCCTTATCTTTGGGCTAGGAGTGAGTTCTCAGTGCCAGGGAAAAGCAATGGGAGTGGAGCGCTCCAGAGGGGTGAAGGAAAACACACACATCACCCACCACCACCATTGCCTTACCTCTTGCCGTGGCATGCTTGTCTTCTTCCTCTGTGCTGGCAAAACACAAGGGAATGGAAGGAGGACAATAATATTCAAACCCACAGATGTGGAGGCACAGACACGTCATGACTAATCAAATTCGTGAGAGTGAAACCAACAGATGTGGAGGGAGAACTGTACTTCAAGGATTATTTGTATGCGAAAGAGACAAGTAAATGTTGAAATCATGAGATTAAATAAAAGACTTATTGTTAGCTCCATTTTCCCCCAATATTTTAATTCTGAGGAAGTTTTGAGGCAAAAGCCAAGATAGTAAAGCACCCTGGAGGACAATTAGGTACTCCAGATTTTCAGAAAAGGCCATCGATCTGGAGCTTGCTTTATCGTTTTGGAAAATTCTGAGAGACTTTCTCCGTCCATCTAATCATGATTTATAAGATTAGGATGTTGATTGCCTGCCAAACATAGGAATGAATGTGAAATATTCTCTTACATTTCACAAAACAATGTTCCAAGGCAGATAGTATGCTCTATCTCATCAAGTGCAGGTAATCTGTATCATCTGCATAATGGATTGTCAGAAGAAAAATGATGTTGGCAGATTTAAGCTATAGGAAGACAAACTGTCCTGGAAAATCTTTGTCAAACGTGTTCTCAGTCCCAAGGATTTCTTCTGTAACATGCATTTGGACATTCTGAATCTTTCATGATTATGGTTAGAAGGCAAAATAATAATTGCATCGGCCTTATTTATTAAGTTGAGATAGTGTACAAAAACTATTTTACTCTCCTCTGTCAGGTTAACTGTGCCCACCAAGGAAGGAAAAAAATGGAGCTAGCAATAACAGAAACCCCATCCCAAAGGTATCTGGTGTTGAGTGACACTTTCAGTGTTTAAAACAGGATTTCTAGTCTATATATTTATACAAAACAATTTCATTTTTTTTACTTTTTGTTGTGCAAAAAAAATACAAAAAGAAAAGAAATAAGTGAAACAAATAATTTTAAAACAAATAATGAGAGTAATCTAAAAATGTAGCAGTAAAGAAACGTCTATGCACAATAAAAGGCAGCAAAATATTCAAACGGTCTTCTCTGGAGAATTGTTGTGTATATGGTACACATTCAAAAGCTGAAAGGCATATGATGTTCTTGACCTACTGAACAATAGACAGCAGGCATGTGACTTTGCAATGCTGCAAATTTAAGTCTTTTAGGGAATCCATTTCCATTGACCTGAACTTTTCTGAAGATAGAGGCAGATAATTTAAAAGCATGTTTGATTACGTAAAAGTCAAATACTGTTCTTAAAACAAAATTAATTTGACTAATGACTTCTGCTCAAAGTACAGCATATATGTGCAGGTTCTGTTACAGGATACCAGAAATCAAGAATGCTCACACCCCATTATACTCAATGGTGGTGATATGCACACAGATGCTTCAGCACATACATCTACATACACATGACCACTATTTTAGATATAGGACACAATGCTCCATGGTCACTCAAAATTGCAGATCCAGAGGTTGCAGATAAGGAAAACTCACTGTATGCTTAAAAAACACATTGAGGAGAATTAGACCATCAGCAGTTAGCTGACATACTCAGATCTTTACTACATAAATATTATGGAGTCCAGTACATATGAATCAGGAGGTTTTGCTATACAAATCACATTTAATTCCACAAATATAGCAGGTACAGCAGCCAAAGAACCAATGTGGTATAGTGGTTTGACTGATAGACTAGGATTTAAGGAGTCCAAGGTTCAAGTTCTCACTGGGTTTCAGCCATGGAAATCCATTGAGGCCATTTCTGCATTACACTGTTATAGTGCTCTTATTCCACTTTCAGCAACCTGTGGAATTCTGGGGTTTGTAGTTTGTTGAGGCCCAAGAGCTCTCTGGCTGAGAATTCTAAAGGCCCCTCCCTAAACTGCAAACCCCAAAATTCCACAAGATGTTAGAAGTGAAATAACAGCACTATAACACTGTAGTGTGGAAATAGCCTGAGTGACCCTGGACAAATCACCCATTTTCAGACTAAAAGAGGGAGGCAATGACAAATCTCCTCTGAATAAATGTTGCCAAGAAAATCCCATGAACTATCTTAGGGTGTCTATGAGTCAATGTTGATTTGAAGGTGAACACCACCAATGCTGGAAGCCAGAGTTGCTATCCCATTTTATAGGTAAACTAGCAAAATCCTATTCATCGTTCCTTTGATTCCTTGCACGTATTTTTTGAGCAACAATAAATAAACAAAAATAATGTGGATTTCTGTGGGACTTTTGCTTGGTTCTGAGTTGCTATCAGTGAGTTAAAGCAAGGGGGAAGGCAAGAAGATGAGATTACATGGGAGAGAATACGAGAAAGCAACAGAAGGGCTTTTGGTGGGGTGGATGAGAAATGGATTTTTCAACTTTTCTTGCATATGCTTCCTTCTCTAAAAAGCTCAAAACGAGGGGGGAGGAAGAATGAATAAAATTAAAGCAGTTATTTTTCAGCTTTATTATGGTAACGTTATTAGTGCAGTTAATTAATTTAAATTTAAAGGGAAAATTGAATATAAACATAATAGTTAAGTCTTTCTTTCTAATATAAATGCAATTTAACTAGTGCTTTTAATTTATTAATGATTAGCTAAATGCATTACCGCTTTTCTAATAACTTTCCTATCTCTGAATGTATGAATAAACATAGGGGAGAGAGTGCCAGCATGGCGTAGTGGTTTGAACACAGAACTATGACTCTGATGTCCAGCGTTCAAATCTCCCACTCAGTCATGGAAACCCACTGGGTCACTTCGAGCAAATCACATTCTCCTCAGCCTCAGGAGTTTCAGAAGAGGGCAAAGGTGACCCCCTCGCTCCGCCAAACAAATCTTGCCAAGAAAACTTCATTATAGGTTAGCCTTAGGGTTGTCATAAGTTGGAAATGAATGAAGACACACAACAACAACAACAACAACAGCGGGGAAAGAGTCCATAAATTGTGAATTCCCCACTTCTGCTTCAACAAACATACACACACACATACACACACACACACAGAATACAAGTCCTCAAGCTCTTCTAGAATCCAAGATATGAGGTGAAATGTTGAGCCACTGTTCTGTTTGTTTCGAAATTAACCTGCTCAATACTTTCAGAAAATAACTCGTGTAGCAATGACTGGTACCATCACCGTCTGTACACGTAACCTTCTGCTTCATTTTAAAGCTCTTTCTTGTCTCTCCAGTAGCTACACTATGAGGAGAGGGGATCAGATATGCAGGATTTTAGGTGTACCTGGCAGTGGTCAGTAGTATGCTTGCCCCCCCCAAAAAAGGAAAAACAAAGACTTTCTAACTCAGATCTCATTTTAAAATGTTACTGTTTTGTAACCTTGTAGATGTTTTTAAAACTACCAGGCAAGGGCACATGGATAAAATTCCCATACTGCAGAGGGAAGGGCCCCAGAGGAGATGGCATAGGTTATACCCATCCTTCAAAGTAATCTAGTAATGCAGTGATTCTCTGACTTGTTACTCCTTTTACATCTACACGGGGACACCATGCCCCCTTGCTTGATGTCACACCCCATGTCCTATCTTACCCCTCCTTCCTCTTCCTCTCTCACAGGCCCCTCATGCCACATGTGCTCTCCCTCTTAACACTGAGCTCTTGCGCTCACTGCCTCCTCTCTTCACTTCCCTCCCCACCACCTGAGAAACTGCCTTGTGGTGGCTAAGGGGCACGTTCTGCAGCACCGATGACAGCACGTTTGGAGAAGCTGAGTGAGAAAAGCATTTTGAAAAAAAGGAAAGCTGATTTTTACTAGGTCTGAGGTTAAAAGAAGGTTAGTCCTCAATGATGCACACACACACACAAACTCACACACACAAGGCTGTACTTCCAGACTGATTCTTCTTGTACCCCCTTTGAGCAACTTTTGTGCACCCCTTAGGGTCCCATCTCACACCCCATAGAACCACTGTGGTAATGCTATACCCATTTTGGCTGAACAGGGACCTAAAGGAACTATCTGATAACCCTGTAATGAAGTCCAGCGATGTTATCCAGTGTCCTGGAATGTTAGTGTTATAGGGAAATCAGGAAAGGGGACTATGAGATTGATTGTCAAAACTGTGTGATTTATTAAACCAGTAAAAACACCCAGAGAAAAAACTGAGGGCTCTGCCACGGGTAGGATGTTATTCTAAATAAGAGGTTCATCCACTGAAAAATGGTGAGGGAAAGATCCAGTATACATATTTCTCAGATGATAAATCTTCTTACTGCTTAGTCACTAGATCAATTAGAAATCCTGTTCAATTCTAGCTTTTAAGTATGTATGTGCAGATATAAAACAAAACAAAAAAACCCAATCCTATAGTGCTATATTGAATTAGTCTAAGGGCACAAGTGCTTTGCAGAGCATCCATCCATGCAATATATTTTTCCCCTCTACCCTTTCTCAGCACCAGCACCAATTCCATCCATCCCTTTCTTCACTTCTAAGAAACACAAGAACAAGAGCTATGTTCAATCAAACCAAATGCTGACTCTAGTCTAACAGCTGGTCCCACCATAGCCAAACAGACAACTCTACAAAGCCCATAAGCGGGGCATGAGCATAATTGTGTTTCCTCATGTTTCTAACCATATTCCTAAGAAGGGCAGATCTAGTCACAACACTTTCCAATTAGACTAAGTAAAATGTGACAGCTGAACTGTTGTTGAGTGCATGCTTTAGAAACACATATCAGTCATCTTGCATCAATTGCACAGGCTTCCAGTTATACTTCTGAGCTCAGTTCAAAGTATGCTTGGGCCCATCATATCTGAAAGATTATGAGTTTCCCATATGAGCTTGCCTGAAATTTCAGGCCCTGTCACATGTCTCCACACCACAAGAGACTACGTTTTAACAGGACTTACTTTCTTTTTAGTGATACTCTGACCATGGAACTCTCTCCTAAGGGAACTCAGGCTGGTTCCATCCCTTCCGGATAGGCTTCAAAGATCGTACTATTTCATATAGCCTTTGATCCTCAAAACCAAACTGCTATGTTTATTGTAACTGTGTGAGAATTTTTTTAACCTACTTTCAAAGAAGGTGTTTTAATGTGTTTTTAAATAATGTTTTTATATAGTATACATCTGCTCATGGGTCCTGGCAAGCTGCAAGGCAATAAATAAATACAAGCCAACCAGCCTCATACACTAGAAGCAATGACCACAAATGTCCTTATCTTCCACGAACCCTTAAACCATCCAAGTTGGTGGCTATCAGTACATCCAGTTTGACAATACGCTATGAGAAGGACTTTCAGGTCTTTATACAACTTCCCAAGTAGCAAGTAAATGGTAGCTGAAACTTAACACACTGTAATCTGCAGAACATTTTAGAAACATTGGATATTTGATCATTCATTTCCTTTGAAAAAAATGTTTTCCTAGAGTATTAATGACAAAGCAATTCATGGTACCGTAAATATATTTGCTTTCAACACTCACATTGAATGACGGGGTAGGGGAGGCTCTTTTACATAAGCATAATGAAGAATCACAAGTGAAAAGTCAACTAAGTAAATCCCCATGAGTCCAAAGAGCATGTGACACAGACCACTTAAGCGTTGCACTAAATTTTGCAAACCGTAGGACTTCTTTTCAAATTGAATGCTATCCCAGCATGGGATAAGAGCAGGCATTTTGTGTACAGAACAATGTCATAAGGCTTGATTCCACAACACAGAAGCATAATGCACTGAAGCAAGGGAGCTTCAATTTCAGCTAAATTATCCTACACAATCACCCAGATCCAGAAAACTGCAAGCACAGTTATAGGCTACAGACCTGCCACTTCATTCCTAGGCTCTCCCCTCCCCCAGTGATGTGACCTCTCCTGCCCCACATTTGGCCGGGCTGATCAGAAGGGTCTGGGAGTAGGCATCGTTTTCTGATGTCTGCTCAATCATCAAATGCCTCAAGTGCCAGGAGAAAAGTGTGCATAAAACAGAGTGGCGTCCTTGAACCAGTTGGCTGTTGAACTGTTGCTCCACTGCTGCATCTGCATGGGGAAGCTTATTTTCCAGTACAGATTTCTGTCATGGGTTCAGGGTTATTGTGTCATGGGTTGAAAGGGAATACAAATAATCCATTCCTGCTTTATATGCTTTGCACATGCCATAGCCCTCCGCATATATAACTATATTATCCTGGATTTCTGCTTTCAGTGCAAGTTGCTACAAAGTGTTGGAACAACCTCTTTAATCAATCATTAACTCTACAGTCTTGGTATAAACGAAACCATGGTTGCCTTCTCAAGGTCTCTCAAATCAATCAATATTCTTGGATGAAACAGCAATGGCTTTTGACATCCTGTACTCAAACAGAATTCTAACAGGCATGTGTATTGGTATGTACCTTGCAATTTCTTTGTTGATGGACACTACACGGAATCCTTTAAAGAGCAATATGGTGGTTAAAAATAATGAATGCTATAGTAAAGGGTTTTTGCTTTTTAAGGAAAAGGACACACAAAAAATTAATATAGTACAACACAGAAGAGAACAAAATTTTGGCAAGAGGCAAGGAGCTTCACTGGGTCTAGCAATCACACAGTGACACATGTAGATTTAGGAAGGCAACAAGATTGGAGGTACATGAGCCTTTTTTCTTTCCTAGACAGAATACTGCTTGCACAGTGGATTTTTTAGAGCACTTCCAAAAAATAATCACCTTTCAGAAAATAATGGCTCTAGATATCACCAGTCATCACTATTTCTGAGAAATTTTCTTACCTTTATTAGTTGAAAAGGAGACTACATGTCTACATCCAAATTCTGGGGATTAAAAGCTATATTTGATTGGAAATATTTATCTGATCTGAATTTTTTTTTCCATCATGAGCATGCATGGTGTTAATTCATATGAGTTTTGCTTCTATTTTCCTAGTGAAAAAATGGAGGCTGAAACACGGTATCTCCTCATGTCAACTACTCCCTTGCCCCACAGGACCACCCCACTGGCTACTGATGTAGATCAACAATTATATTTCATTTTCTTTAAGGAACTGTCTTCATAATTGCAAAATCAATACAAAAACTCAATGATCTTTCTGAAAAGACTACTGGACTCAGTACTCAAAAACCCTTGTATTGTTGTTGATGAATGCACATTTGACCTATCACCAAGTGCTCTAGGAGTATCACAGAAACCTTACCTCTCTTTGCATTTATATGAAACTAATCTTCTGTCCCTATAATCTTTTACTGCTATACTGCTAGGTTTTTCCCTTATTGCTGCCTGACTTCACATGCAATTCAAAAATGGATTACCTTTAGTTGATAAAATACAGATCTCAATGTATTTCAAATCGCACCTGCTTGCCAAAGGGAATTTTTCATCAATTTAAGTATTTGGCTGTGTATTTGTTTTATACTTTTTAAAATATATCCTAACACAAACACAAGCAAATAGATCATATTGATAAATGTATTCACACCTCTATCCTAAGTGCATTTTTTCTGACATAAGCCCTGATAACTCCAATGGCCTAAGTTAATTTGGAGGTATATTTCTTCCATTCCTAAGTCAAAACCAAGCAGATACCTCTGTTCTACTCACCTCCACCATAGGTAGCAGCCAACATAATTGAAGATACCCATGCAATCTCACTGTACGATGTGCCAAAGAAATCCTGGATTTCTTTGAAGAAGATTGCTATGCTTTTGGGGAAAGCATATGAAAATCCAATAGATATGAATGCTCCAAACACCACTGCCCATCCCCATCCTCCATCCGGAGGGGTATGGACCAGGCCTTTTTCTGCTGAAGGAGGCATGTCAATGCTAAGTTAATTCCCTGTGAGCACTTCTCTGGAAACCCTGGAAAACAAAGTGCACACCCACAATCAGCTTGCATAACATTCCTGTTCATTGTACCACATTCCTGGACACAATCTAATATACTAGTTCTAAAATGAGATCTGGATATCTGACAAACTGCCTGCTTTAGTATAATCCTGCACAACAATTAGGATCTTAGAAAGCCAAGCCTGGGTATATGTATCCACTAGCCAAGGGAGATAGGAACCCTCCCTGTGATGACACCTATATCTATTCACACACTTTAGTTTTTCAGGTTCCATGTGAAAAACAGTGCTCTAAATTGTATTGTCCAAGAGTCTGATTAATAAACAGGAAAGAGAGAAACACACACGCGTGCACACATACCCACAGAGAAAGAGAAAGAGCGAGAAAGAAAGAGATGTTTAAAATCAGTTGAGATGATAGCCAATGTGGTATAAGTTGTCAGAATGGTGGACTGGGGAATCCAGGTTCTAGGCCCTATTAAACCACAGAATTCATTGGATGAATTCAGATCCGTCACTTTCTCCAACCCTGATCTGTTCTACAGAGCTGTTATGAGTGTAATGCGAGGAGAAAAGGCACTCTAAGCTTACTGAAGGAAGGTAGAATATAAATGTTAAGTATACCTGAGGATATTTACTTTGGACATGCCATAAGATGATATGACTCATAAGAAAGACAATATTGTTGGTAAACTGGAAGGCAATATGAAAAGAGGAAACCCTCATTACAGGTAGACAGACTCATTCAAGGAAGCCATAACTCTGAGTCTGCAGGACCTGAGCAGGGCTACTGATGATTCAGGCCTCTCATTCATAGGGCTACCATAAGTCAAAGCTAACCTGATATTTAACGAGAACAAATAAATGTATGTTTTCAACAGTTCAATGGTAACATTTGTTGTTTCTGTTACTGCTAACAATAACTCTATTAAAGTACTAATAATAAAATTACTATTATTGTGACAGTAATTATAATAAAGACATATTTGTCTTAAACTAAAAGCAAAACCCTGATAAATCTGTATGTATTCAGATCAAATTTTGTTACCTCCTATTACATTTCTGTGCTTCGATACAGAAGCTTCTTCTAGATTTCTCCAGGTTGCCTAGTAGATGGTTGGCTTTTTTGATATGAAAAAAACATACACTTTTTTTAAAAATTCCCTTTAATTAACTTCAAAGGTGGTTATTACTTAAGACCCAAAGGCCATGTTAAAACCAGTTCTGAGTCTCTAGGCAACTGCTCCTGAACAAAGGTGACTGACTAAAGATGTAAATCAAGGCAGAAATCTGATACAACCAATTCAGTTTTTCCCAAGGGCTGCTTCTCAAGATGTACATTTTTTTAAAATAGCCTCATTTAAAGATTCATCCAAATGTCACCAGAGGAAGGCTACATGTGTTGATTGTTTTACTGTAAACATGCATATACAAATGCCCAAAAAGTGTTTTGCATCATATTAAAGAGATAATGTGTTTTCTGCCATGGTTGTTATGTGCAACTTTTCATGGTCTTTAGATCCATGGAACTAGGAGATAATGCTGCAGTTAGCCTTGACAAAACATGATTTCTGGATGTCCTGCCATTGTTTGGACGGGAGAAGAACACACAATCACATACAATCACACAGATAGATTGATAGATATACACAGAGAGAGGGGGGGGAGACAGGGAGAGACAGAGAGAGGGAAGCAGTTTTATCACTGTTATCTGGCCTCATTCACTGAACTTTATGGAGACTTCTGATGACATCATCTGTCCTTTACAACTCTTCATTGCTTGTCCATCATTTCTTCCATTTTCTTCCTTACCACAGAAAATACATTAAGGAGAAAAAGATGTAATAGTTGTGCAGTGCCTCTGAACTGCAATCATGAGAAGCCCTCCTCAGTCACTGCTTAAAAGCTCCTATTCTTGACAAGGAATCTAGATTCTTACAGAAATATATTGTGCCTACAGAAGACACATAACCTCCAATCTTTCACAGATTAAAACTGGGACATATGTGGCCAAGCAATATGAGAATGTGGTCAAGATGGCAAAAAATATTAATGAGGGAAAAAAAGCTAACTAGATGCTGCTGCAGCAGTTTGTTTTTGTCTCAGACTGCTAGGAAGAGATGATTCCACCTCCCCCTTTTCTCTCCTCCCTGCTGAGGTGAGTACAAACTACTTTGCATTTCAGTTTGCAATAACTGAATGAAGCTGAGAACAGAGTGGGAAAGTGGGAGAACGAGAGGCCAATTGGGATATTTTAAATGCAGCTGAAAAGTAAAACAACAGAGGATCAATCAGGAAGGCTGGAGGATATGCTGTGGCACCACAGGTGTGCATACTATTTACATGAAGAAAATAGAGACATGTCAGAATGCTTAAAAGATGCATCTTCATTTACTATAAAAAAGCCCAATACTTTTTGGCCCATAGATGCTCTTATGGGCTTTTTAAAAGGTCACTTCAAATCAGAGCTTAAATATCTTAACCAAAAAAATCTAAAACCACTTACTGGGAAAACCACCACCATTTCTATCCTATTTGTCTTCTGCTAAAGCACAAGGTGACATATGTGGGGCAGCTCGTGGGAAATTTTTCATTCTGGTACTACTAACCAAACCCGCTTAGCTTCAGCAGGGCAACTGCATCATCTTGCCCTCAACTATAGAACTTCACTTGAAAAAAAGCTCCTATGATAGATGGAAAAGAAGCTGGCTCCACGCCAAGTACGATGTTAAAAAAGCGTATCTGTGTGATCTGCTGACTGCGTTTCAGAAACTTGTTAAGCAATGTGCAGATTACACATGCTACTAAGCTGCAGCTCTCAGAATAAACACATTGCACAACAAATGACAACCTGATTTCGCTCAGTGTCTGCTTTTTCACTATTGATTTGTCTGGGGTGGGGGGTTGGGCTGGGCTGGGCTGGACAGCAGCATGCTAAAGCATTGCTTTGAAGGAAAAGGGTGCCTGTCTTTAAGAGGCTGGGATCAGCACTTAGATACACCCCATTCATTCAGTGTGGGTCTTATTTAATCAGTACTAACCAACTGGACTTAGGCCATTTCCGCACTAGCCTGTTACAGCGCTACTATTCCACTTTCAACATCCTATGGAATCCTGGGGTTTGCAGTTAAGGAGGGGCCTCAAAGGGCCCTCCCTACACTGCAAATCCCAGGATTCCATAGGATGTGGAAAGTGGAATAATAGCATAACAGTCTATATTAAACAGTCTTGTGCAGAAATGGTCTTACTTGCATGTTGCACTGGGCGCGTGCAGGGCATGAGACTATCAGCCCATTACCATCTCGCTGCCAGTGGGGTACTTAGCATAGAAAGTCAGCAAAGTGGCAGGTATAACTCAATGCAAGAATGTAACAAGGGCGGGAGGTGGATTTAAGCAGGCAGGATGCGACTGTAGCCTCTGCAGGCCGAACAGAGGCTACAAAGGAAGCCGACTTTGGGACATTCTCACCTAAGGCCCGCAGCGCGCGCGGGGGAGCAAGACCGACTGCGCTCAGAAAGCGGACACGCTGGCATCTGGCTAGCGCTCGCCCTCCGTGTACTCGCACGCGGCACACGTGTCCCGGAGCGGCCTCCACACCTCCCCGTCCTCCAACTCGGGAAAAGCGTCCGGGCGCTTCCGCGGCTTCCCCGTCCCCACCCCTGAACTTGGCGCGGGCGGCGGGGGTCGCCCTGCTTACCTGCTGCGGCCGCTCCAGGTCGTCCGCCGTCGCCTCAGTCCGCTGGCCGCGCTGAGGGGCTTGGGGGCGTGGAGAGGCGAAGGCGAAGGCGCAGGGAGGGGCCAGGGCGCCCAAGAGGCGGGGCTCGGTGGGGTGGTCTCTGCTCGGGCCCGGCATGTGACCGAGGAAGGCGCGCAGCCACCGGAGGCAACTTTTCCCTCAGGGCGCAGCCTCCTGCTTCTGGCCCCTGCGCGCCACCAGGACTCTCCCACTCGGGTTCTTTCGGCCGGGGCGGCTCAAGTCACGTACTTTGTGAGGTGCGCGTCGGTCCTATAGTCGAGCCCGTCGACAACAAGTGTTTCTTTCTTTCCTGGACACTTTCCAGGGATAGCGCATGCGCTGGCACCAGTGTGTGGACCCCCCACCTTAAGACAGCTTCGGTGGCTTCGAGGGTCCGCTCTTGCCTTCTTTCCTTTCAGCGGGCCATTTCCGCTCTAGACTGTTATAGTGCTATGATTCCACTTTGCAGCGTCCTGTGGAATCAGGGCCTTCCCTAAACTTCAAACCCCAGGTTTCCATAGGATGTTGAAAGTGGAATAAATAATAGCGCTATAACAGTCTCGTGCGGAATATAGGCAATTTCCGCGCTATATTGTTATAGTGCTATTATTCCACTTTCAACCTCCTGTGGAATTCTGGGGTTTGTAGTTTATTGAGGCCAAAGAGCTCTCTGGCTGAGAATTCTGAATGCCCCTCCCTACACTGCAAACCCCAGGATTCAATAGGAGGTTGAAAGTGGAATGATAGCACTATAACAAGGTAGTGCAGAAATGGCCATAGATAGAGGCACCATGGTGCTTTGCATTTGGGATGTGCAAAGATGTGCTTCGAAGTTGCGGAATGGCTTGACGATGCCGCCCTCGCCCGCCCCTGAGAAGCCATTTCATGGTGGTGTTGTTTTTATTTCGGAAATGTGCCGACTGCCACTTATGCTAGCCCCCTCCCCCTCCGGTAGTTTGCAGTCATAGCTCAGGAATAAAATGCATTGCATAAAAGCGGAAGAATCAACCAGAGGACACAAAATCTGAAGTCAGCAGAATGCTGAGTAAAGCCAGGCCTTGGAAACCTGGGGTAACTACAAAGGTAAACGCACGATGATTCCATTTTTACTGCCATGGACTTGGAAACGTTACCCTTTGGGGTAACTAAATAATTATAGCACTATGATTCCACTTTAACTGCCATGGTTCAGTCCTATGGAATCCTGGAGCTTGCAGTTTGGGAAGCAGTATTGAGAACTCTCAGCCACGGAGATCTGGTTTACTAAACTACAAATCTCATATGATGCAGCTGTGGCAGTTAAACTGGAGTCCTAATGCTTTGTGCGTGAAAAAGCCCTTGGAGTATAAATCATAGAATCATAGAGCTGGAAGAGACCCCAAGGGCCATTGAGTCCAACCCCCTGCTATGCAGGAACACCCATCAAAGCACTCCCAACAGATGGCCATCCGGCCTCTGCTTAAAAACCTCTAAAGAAGGAGACTCTACCACACTCGAAGGCAGCATATTCCACTGCCGGACAGCTCTGACCATTAGGAAATTCTTCCTGAGGTTCAAGTGGAATCTCCTTTCCCTGCAGCTTGAATCCATTGCTCCTTGTCCTAGTCTCCAGAGCAACAGAAAACATGCCTGCTCCCTCCTCTACATGGCATCCTTTCAAATGTTTAAACATGGCTATCATGTCCCCTCTTAACCTTCTCTTCTGCAAACTAAATATACCTAGTTCCCTGAGCTGTTCCTCATAGGGCATGGCTTCCACACTCTTCACCATTTTGGTCACCCTCCTCTGGACACGTTGCAGCTTGTCAATATCCTTCTTGAATTGAGGTGCCCAGAACTAGACGCAGTATTCTAAATGAGGCCTAACCAAATCCAAGATCCCCAAAGCAGTGGTTCTCAATCTTCCTTAATGCCGCGACCCTTTAATACAGTTCCTCATGTTGTGGTGACCCCCAACCATAAAATTATTTATTTATTATTTACAATGCCTCCCCCCCAGCAAAGGCTGCCTCACCAGCCAGGAATGGGGGGCGGGCAGAGAGGGAAAGAGGACCTGTGCGTCTCCCCTGCGAAAAAACTCTGAGAACCCCCCCAGGCTCTGCTTTTGCTTCGCTCTCGTTTCTGCTGGGGGAGGCCGTGTGGGAAAAGTTTCCAGAGTGTCGACCCTGGCCGGGGGGAGGAATCCCAGTGCCTTTGTCTTTTGTGCCGGCTGCAGCTCGCCCCCCCGAAAAGCGCCTCCTTGTGGGCCCCCGGCCCTTCTGCAGTGCCCCCCTCCGTGGCGAGTGGAGCAGGGGCCATGGCAAGGAGGGGACCTGCCCCCCGTGCTGCCGCCGCCGCCCCCCAAGCTGGCCCGCCAGATGGGAGGTTCTCCCGGTAGAGGAGAAGGGGAGCGATTTCAGTCCCTTCTGAACAGGGGGCAGGAGGACGCGAGCGTGTGGCTCGCGTTTCGCACCACCACTCCTGGTGTGGTGACGCTGTGGTCGCACACGCTCCCGCCAAAGGGGGCAGGAGGATGCGAACGCGTGGCTCGCGCTTGCGCACCACCACCGGGGAGGGAATGGAGCCTAAGACCATCGGAAATACATATTCTCCGATGGTCTTAGGCAACCCCTGTGAAAGGGTCGTTTGACCTCCCCAAAGGGATCGCGACCCACAGTTTGAGAACCGCTGCCCCAAAGCCAACAAGACTATGAACGTAATACCTGCTCTTTTCCAAAAGTGGACGTGACAAGAGTTTTTTTCCTCACATTCACCAGGAAAATTATCCAAAAAATGTATGGAATATTTGCAGTGATAGAGGCCTTAATTTAACCAGTACAAAACCCACACATGACTCTTATGGAGGAGAGCTGTGGCCAGCAATTCACTCTTGACCGTGTTGCATGTTTTGCTCTCCTGACCAGTTCCTGAAAATCTTAAGTTTCCTGGACAATATATATACAGCCTTCCCATGCTTATTTGACAGCTTAGGGATCGGAGCACTGTCAGAAAACAGAATTGGTAGAAAAGTGGAACCCATCTACTATACTGTAGGGAGAAAGAAGGACTTACAGAGGCTCACTTGGGACCAACCAAGCACACTGCTTGCAAAGTCTCTCAGCCAGCTTAGCACCTTTTCCCCCTTTCCGCTCACTTGTGAGCAGCATGCACATGGAAGTGGTTCCAAGTGACCCTCTGTAGGCAAGAACTGACGAAAGAGTGGAAACGCCATTGAATTAATGGAACTTGTTCTCAGTTTGGAAGTGCCAAAAGAGTGAGTTGTCAGATAATGGGGTGTCGAAAGGCGGGGGCTTCCTGTGCACTGATGCAAGGAAATATCCTCAGGCATGATCTACTATTTACCCTTCTTTTCTTCCCCTCTCCCATGGTCCTGGAACTCCAAGTGTATGCTTTTCTCCTTTTCACTATGATATCATGGTTTCCATTTATTTCTTGTGGCAAGACGAAAACTTTCGGACTTATGATCAAGCACAGACTTCAGTGGCTTTTTTTGACTGTGAAGTACATGCACGCGTATTGTATGTCCTATATGCCTTACACAGCCAAACCTATAAAGTCAGCTTCCCATTAGACCAGGGGTGAGAATCATGCAGGCCTCCCTATATTTTACTGACTTATTATTGATTTATTTGATTTATATCTCACCATTCTCCCAAAGTGGGACCTAATGTGTATGTCTGTATGTTAAAATAACATAATAAAAACAATCTGTACAGAAGTTTTAAACACATTAAATAATCCAATTGAAACATTAATTTAAAAACAGTTAAGTACATTAAATACATATTATGTGTTTAAACAGGCAGCACACCTGTTGCACATCTTTCTACCCAATGAGTTAAAGGCTGAAAGCCTGTTGAAATAAGGCAGATCTTTGCCTGCCAGCAAAGAGAAAAGAGGCCAACCAAGCTTCCCTTGGAAGATCGTTCTATTATCTAAGAGCAGCTACCAAGAAGGCTGTCTCTTGTGTCGTGATCAGATGAGTCTGGGCAGTTAATGGGGCAGACAGAAAACTCAGGCACTTCTAACCAACCCAGCCAGTGGTGAGAAAAGTTGGATGTTGCAGTCAAGCAACATCTTGGTGGCCACACAATTCCTACCCCTATCTTAGAGTGTTCTGTAAGGCCCTGCTTTGGGGGTCCCCAATATCAGTATGGTTTGGATGGGCACTATACCTAATTGGCATCATATGTAATTGCCAACACATTTTATTGGCTCTGATATCAAATTCAAACATGAGAGGTAGTGGAGAGGTCAAACTGAGCAAGGGAAAGAATTTGACTGTAAATGTGAGAAGGACAGGTCAACTGGAAACTTCCTCCAGGTAAGACTGAGTCATTTATTTGGCAAATACACACAATTGCTGTGGATAATAGGTGTAAATAGAAGCTGGAATTTTCCAGGGAATCCAACTGTGAGGAGGCCACCAGGACACTGATTGACAGATATCCATCCCTTGTACACCTGGATTCTTTCCTCTGTCCTCACAGCACCCACAATAGACAGCTATTAAAACACCCATCATGTCTTTGTCAATCAAAGCACTAAGCCCATCAACAGGCAAAAGACCCATTGTCCACAACAGGTTCCCTTTGTCTTGCATCTGGAACCTTCACAGCCACAGGCTATTTTCAGGGTACAAATACCCCTGATTTCAGGATGCCCAGTGCAGTCTCTCGAAGGTCTACCCGTCACTCTGTCCGTCTGACTCCTGAATGAGAGCTGTCCTTAGGTTCTACCTAAGCCAAAACACATTTTTGCTCTTCACTACTCTTCTGGACTGGTAATTATAAATCCCCCAAACCCCTCAGCCTCTCTATAATTTCTCCTCCCTTTTTCTTTCAATTAACTCTTGTGTGAATGTGTGATTGTGTGTATCTTGTGTGCATGCATGAGTGAATTCCCCTCAATAAAACACATTTTTAGCTTACTTCTGAATCTCTGGCTGGTTCTTTTCCTGCGTGTGCCCATAAACACTGGAAGAAAAGATCTCGCTAAGTTGCACCCCTCTTGCAGCCTCCTGATTTTGGGCTAATTAATTCCCCACTTTTTCAAGGAGGTATTTGGCATTACAGGGTGGCCCTTGTGGCACCTACGTTTTGGGGCAACAGTTCTACTTCAGTGTCCCACAAGCATATCCATAAGGCTTGTTGTCAGTGGGTTTATTTATTTCCTTAGCAATTTTGTAATAGTAAGTGCCTTTGTTGTATTTTTTTTAAAAAAAACAAAATTAAAGGCATTCCATCAAAAATATGAGGAAAAGTCACACCATGTAATATATTACATTTCTATGAAGAAAAAAACTTATTCAAGGAAAGTTCTGCTGCATCAGATGAAAACTACATTGAATCCTGTTTCCAATGGTGCACAGCTAGAAGCCACATCTTAGTACAAATGAATAGGACATAAAAGCAACAGCCTTCCATGGTTACAGAGTCTGGAAATGTTACTATTTTGAACAACATCTCCTGGAATTCTGGGAATTGTGGTTCATAAAGTAATTTTTGCAAGCTCTGGTTGTCTGTCATTTGCATCTAGCCTATAGATGTGCTTATACACACAAACACACTCACTGTTAATGTCTATTATGAGCATTACACTCCATTTTATATCTATCTGTGTATGTCTGTGTGGCATCCAGTTAGCCACTATGGCAAAGAAGGTACTGGCTTAGATGGGCCTTTGCTCTAATCCAAGAAAGTTCTTCCTGTGTTGTTACATTAAGCCTGAAGTTTTGACTCCAGCTAAGTTGCTCAGAACAGTGGAATAATGCACCTTATTTCAGATTTGCATGTGTAATTCTTGCAGATATAACAAGAACAACCTGCAGATGATATTCATCTACTTCTGGGAGGGTATCGAATTCCAGGACTTGGTTAATATTAGCATTAGTATTGAAGTTGTGTAATATTAGCATTAGTACTGATTAGCATTAGTATTGATTAATTCAGGACTTCTGTAATATTGGCATTAGTATCGATGAATCTGCAGAACCACCATAGTGTCTGAGTATTACATGTGGAAGGGGGCAATTAAAACACAATAAATTAAGGGCAGAAGTACAGTCATCCCTCCACATTCGTTAGGGTTAGGGGCACAGGACCTCCATGAAAGTGGAAAAACAGTGAATAACTCTAGGCGCTCCCAAACCATGTTTAATGCAAAAAAAGTATGCTCACCATATTTAATCCAGCATGGATTACTCTGAGGCATCAGGGTTCCTTCACAAGACAGAAGTGGATGGCTGGTGGGGCTTACTGCCACCTCCACTGCTGCCCCACACTGTTTTTAACAGGGACTTACAAGCCTCATATGCAATTTCTCAGTCTCATGAGGCCTGCAGTCCCTATTAAAAATGGCATAGGAAAGCAACAGAGGTGACAGCAAATAATCCGTAAATAATCAAATCTGCAAAAGTGAAATCCACAGATGTGGAG
Organism: Ctenosaura bakeri; assembly: GCA_948474755.1. Taxonomy (NCBI): domain Eukaryota; kingdom Metazoa; phylum Chordata; class Lepidosauria; order Squamata; family Iguanidae; genus Ctenosaura; species Ctenosaura bakeri. The sequence continues at coordinate 86,890 of CAOLHI010003523.1, read as the reverse complement.
GACTGACTGTAATTCATTATGGTTACAGATATTACTATTTATATTGTGGAACTATCTAGGGAAATAATGTTAATATTATCACCATTAAAGTTTTAGAAGAAGTTTCTTATATTATTATGATAATGTATTCTGGAAAAATTCTTGTGGCAATATTGGTAATCCCAGTTCAGCCCTCATAGCCAAGATATTAAACCAAGATACTTCTTTCAAGGAAGCTCAGACTCTGATAGTATAGGACCATAAGAAAGATCAAATTCAATCTCACACTGCTGTTTTACAATGCTTAATTGGTTCTGAATTACAAATATTGGCATCATGCAAGTACCTATAATTCCACCCAGTCTGACTAGTGTGTGTATGTGCGAGAGAGAGACAATGAGAGAGAGTGTGTATATTATGTCAAAATTACAGTCCCCTGCACCTGCTATAAATGAAACCAAGTCAGAGCTTGGAAATACAATCAGCCCTCCACATTTGCTGAGGTTAGGGTCTCAGGACCCTCACAGAAATGGAAAAGCTGCAAATACCAAAATGTGTGTGCGTGTCTGTTGGAAGGGGACCAAGATATGGTAGAGTGAACAGGCCCCCAGGGTCCAAACCAGGTCAGGGAAATGGACTGGGTCAGCACGATGGCCCTATACTTCCTCTTTCTCACCCATCTCCTTCCTTGGGTGTGGGGAGAGGCATTGAGAGAGAGTTTGTGGTGCTGAGAAATTGGGCTCTGAGCCGTCATTAGCTGACCAGGCATGTGGAGGAGGAGGACCGGAGGTGGCTTTTTGAAGGGCTGACAGCCAAATCAGAGCTGCTGAGAAGAAAAGTTTCCCCAGAAAACGAGGTGTGGGGCAGGGGTTGGAGAAACTTGAAAATAATCACATCCACGAAAGGTAAACTCTCTAATGTGGAGTGCCTGCTGTAATGATTTATAGGCAATGTAGGCCCTTTTTGCATGCCAGTCCTGTTGTGAAATAGCCTTGGGGACCGTTTCATATGACGTCCTCGCAATCGCGCGACACTCCCAAGGCCAGTAGCCGGTAATCACACATTATATCATTTTTGGCTCCTTGCCAAAAATGATGCGTGATCGTGCGTCCCTCCCGGGCCCCACACGCACTTACCTTGTGTGCGGAGGCTCCAGACACACGGTCGTCGTGTTTCCTCCTCCAGTGCAGCCTGGGAAAGTACCTGGCTGAGCTGCAGAAGGAAGGGGCAGAGCGCTCACGCTTCCAGCCAGCACGGAGCTGGTGCAGAGGAGAAGCAGAGGGGACGCAGGTGCCTCTCTCAAGAGACTTCTCGCGTGATCCCCTTGCGCCAATGCTGGAAGAAGGTAAAGTGCGAAAAGGGCCGTAATTGGCTTTAACAAATTGCTTCCCTGGGCAACAAGGCTGAAACAAAGTCACATTTCAAAAATGAAATAACAAAGATGAAGTGACTTCATTGGTGTTAACAAGTAATGGTTTCTGGTTACTTTGAAATCTTATTTTTCAAAGGGTGCTTTTAGAGCAGGAGTGGCCTGTATGAAAGGATAGGGGATAGTTTTAGCCCCCAAGGTGATCTTCAAGGCCACATCCCACCACCACACATGCTTCTACAAAAAACAAACAAACCATTTTTGCCTTCTAGGGGACAAGGGGTCATTTTCACCATGTTTTGAGGACCTCTTGGGCCATTTTATGCCCAGGAGAGGTCTTTTGTTAGCAACAGCAAATGAGCAGAAGTAACTTCTTGTTCACTTCCTCTTTCAAAAAAAAAAAAAAATGAAAGGAGGGCTGTTGTTACTGCGGTCCAAGCCTACCTGGAGATAGCACTCAATATCTCTTTGATATCAAACAATTCGGCTTTCCTCTGCCACCCCGCTCCATGTGTTTGCGAGGCCTCCGGACAAGCATGTAAACAGGCACGGCCGATAACTGCTGGACATTCCATTCTCCACCCAGGCAGGCCAGATAATGCTGGTTCGTCACTTCAGGGACCTCTCCAGCAAACACCTCATTGCATATGCGCGATACTAACAAAGGCTCCCTGCCCTGAGCAGGCAACCTAACAAAGCTGTACTAAGCGCTCCGCATTTGCATACTGGCTACACTATTGTTAAATCGGCTCTAAGTCAATCATGCTCAATTCTGACCTTTCCAAGGCTTTGTCCCACTCCCAAATCTCATTGTTTTCACTGAGTAAAGTATGGCCTGCAGTCACAATTCACCCTATAAAAATCCCTGATTCCGAAACCTTCCTTGGATGGCTCCTGAGTTCCATCCAGCCTTGCCACCACTTTGCCTGACGAGTCTTCCCCTCAGTTCCGGTAACTGAGACTGCTCAACCTTGGACCACTTGGATCGCTCTGAACTTCCAGACTGCCTTGCTGCTGCTTTGTTTGGCGAGCTGTCCCCTCAGTCCCACGTACTGAGACTCCATATCAACAAACTCAATCTTCAGACCTCTCCAGGACTACGAGACAGGTGTTGTATCACCCTTTTCCCTCTAAAAATTCCTATCCCAAGTCAATCTCTAATTCTTTAGTTAGCTGTGTGACTGTGGTGTCTTTAATATTTGTCTGTACTTAATAAACATCAATATTATTAGTTTAAACCGTCTGGCTGCTTGACTGACCTGACCCCATAGACGCTGGGTTGCAAGATCCTGCTAAGTTACCCTGCCTCTCACTAGCTTTTGTGAGTGCTCCAGCTAATTTTCCCCAAAGTTGTGTTGTTGTTTGGTTATTTAGGTGTCCCTCCCGGGACCTCCAGAGATCAGGGTAACACTGTCTTGGGCTTAAATTGGCCTGGGGTGGACTCAAAACATGGTAGAAATGTGCCTCATCCCCTAGAAAACAATTTGGGGTTAAAAAACAAAACAAAAAAACAAAATAAAAGACCTTTGTATATATTTTGTTTGACCCCTGCAGAAGTCAAGCAAAAAGGTAATCTTGGAGCATTTTGAAGCAATGAAAAATAAACTGGAAAAAAAAAAAAGACCACAGTGGGGTCCAAAAATGGCACTGGAGAGCACATGTGGCCTGTAGAACATGCTTAGCTCACCTCTGTTTTAAAAGGATTAGACAGCAATTTTTCAAGTTTATTCCACAGTTTTACAAATCCTAAGATTTTTATTTTTATTTTTCTCTTTAAAAAAATTCTACAGATAAAGTAGAGAAATGAGGAGCTGTGTTGTTGTTGTTTCCTTCCTGTCATTTCCAACTTATAGTAACCCTAAGCAGACCTAAACTGCAAACCCCAGGATTCCACGGGATGTTAAAAGTGGAATAATAGCACTGTAATAGTCTAGTGCGGAAATGGCCCTTGACAAGATTTGTTCAGAGTGAGTTTGCCTTTGCCTCCCAGGAGCATGAAAGATTGTGACCTGCCTAAGATCACTCAGTGGGTTTCCATGGCCAAGCAGGCATTTGAACCTTGGTCTCCAGAACTGTAGTCCCCCATTCAGGCCACTACACCACAGTGGCCGTACAGCAAGTAAAAGAAAGATATAAGGTCTTTTTACAGGATGGTAATGAGTTGCTTTTTGAACATTGTAATAGATTTCATTTTAAAAAATAATTTTCCAGTAGGCACAAACTTTAAAGCTGATTTCTTAAAAAGTAACCAAAATATTGGAAATGTTAAACAAAATCATGATACCGTCACATATAGACACAATAAAATTACATTAAAATAGGGAAGAAGCCAAATAATAGATTACTGTGTTCATGTCTGATCTTAGATATTGGCAGTGTTGTGGGGCATACTATCTGAAAACTGGTGGTGCTTTCAGAAAGTGGGGTTGCTACAAGTCCCTTCACCCTGTCCACCAATTTCTGTCTGCACACCCAACATTTCTCACCAGCCCCCAGCCTAGCTTCAGTAATGAAAACTCTTCCTAACATCAATGATAGCCATATAGGACCTTCATATTTAGAAGCAACTAGCATATATACCCGGTATTGCCTGGGACTTTATTTTCTCATCACTTGTTAGAAAGATTTGGGATCCCATGTCTCTAATTCCGCAAACTGTCTTGTCCAGTACCTGTAGCTTTTTCCCGTATTCCCCAATCTAGTCTGTATTCAAAGTTATTAACATACAGAGGTTGGGTTCCTGAGAGAAAACACTGCCCTCCTCCTTGCTGCTAGGCCTCATCTCCAAAGCAACCAGCCTCTTCAAGACAGGGCAAAGAGCTCTTTGGCTGAGAATTCTGAAGGCCTCTCCCTAAACTGCAAACCCCAGGATTCCATAGAATAGATTGGATTCCAGCCAATCATATGAGTCAGGTCTTCACCTGACACAAACAAACACACAAACTTTGACTTCTATATATCAGGTAGAAACAAAGGAACCAGTCTTATACTGAATACAGCCATTGACAAATCTAGCCTAATATTGTCAATATTTGAAGGAACTGTCATTTCTGCGTTTGAGGCAGGATCTTTCATAGTTGTACCTAGACATGCTGGGGATTGAACTTGGGACAGGTGTGCTACCACTGGGCTAGGATCCTTTTCCTTCACCCTGAATACCAGTGATAGGAAAGTTAATAGGAAAATGTTTTTAGTTAATTGTTAGCAGCCAGTATGGTATAGTAGCTTGAGTGCTGGACTAGGACACTGATAAACTAGGGTTCAAATCCTGTCTTAGCCATGGCAACCCACCAGGTGACCTTGGACAAGTTACACTCTCTCAGCCTCAGGATGGCAATGTCAAACCTCCTATGAATAAATCTTACCAAGAAAATCGTATAGTAGGTTCACCAAAAGTAAGAGTTGACCTGAAGGCATGTAACAACAGCAAAATCATTAATAAGCTAAAAAAATCTAATTTAGCTAGATTTACAACCAAAAAAGAAATAATATCTATTTATTTTATATCAAATTACTATTTAAATTCAAGTTAAAAACTTACACTAAAAAAATTAGTGGAATGAAACTGAAAAATGTCATCCATTATTTTGCTCCCCACCCCTTTGTCCACTTTGCTTTTGCTATTTACCTTACAAGGATTTCAAGTGTTTCTACAGCTTTCTGAATTCCTCCAGATTTTGTGGATATAAAGGTGTGTCAGGTTTCAATAAAACAAATCATTTACTGCATTTAAAAATAAGTAAGGGAGGATCACTTACTGAGGTCAGTTCCACACTACACTGTGATAGTGCTATTATTCCACTTTCAACATCCTATGGAATCCTGGGGCTTGTAGTTTAGGAAGGGGACCTTTAGAAATCTCAGTCAGAGAGCTCTTTGGCCTCAGTAAACTACAAACCCCAGAATTCCACAGGATGTTGAAAATGGAATAATAGCACTATAACATTGTAGTGTGAAAATAAACTTAAAAGCCTCTAACACAGTTTATTGCATTAGAACTACTCTTGGGTAAATTTCTTTACTCTTACAAACTCAACATTCCAACTCTCCAAGTGTGAGTACTAACAAGCAAGAAATGCTTTATTTAAAGAATCCAAGAGAAGTAGCCTTTGAGTAGAAAACCAACTGGGAAATGTAAAATTTGTTAGCCCTTAAAGCTAGGTCTTTGTTAAATAATTAAATAATATAATTAATAACATAATTTTAGACTGAAGTTAATGCTGAAATTCCAACATACCTCATTCAACGAAGCTAAAAATAAATTTAATTAAGTGGTTGCTTCTTTGTTAGAAAATTTCTAAGTTAATTTCTTTAGTTAGCTAGTTCCTATCACTGCTGAATACGTTCATTCAGAAGCAATTTACTTATCCCTACCAGGTTTCATAAATGACATGGACAATCAGTCCTCTCCAGTGGTGAACACTGTGATGGAGCAACCCACAGAAAAAGAAATTGAGAGCAGGATTGCCTTGTCAGCATCAGTGATTTGTGCACAAACTTAGAAAGGTTATCAGAGCACAAAAACCTGACTGACCAACAAAGCAGTCTTGATTGCTGTAATTATGTTAATTCCTTCGGAGAAATATACGCCCTTTCCATACCATCCTCCCAAACCACCATGTGGACAGGATAAGGACGGGACCTTCTGCATGACGTTATCGCGGTTGTGTCCTTCTCCTATCCCCAGACTGTGCAATCACAGATTAAATCATTGATGGGTTTTCCCTGTCAATGACCCATGATTGCGCCACCATCCCAGACTTAGCTGACCTGTGGAAGCCTGGGAAGCACAATTGTTGTACTTCCTGCCCCAGCACAGCCTGGGAAAGTAACCGGCTCTGCTGCAGAAGGAAAAGGCATGGCCATGGCACCTCCTTCACCCCAGAACCAGCCAGTGTGGAGGGGAGCGCTCCCGTCACACTCCCTTCCCAGCAGAGACGATGCTGGGATCCCCAGCAGACATCTGCATGAAAAGGTGCAGAAAGGGCCATCGTTTATAGAGAAGGTTAAAAAAGAAATCTTTTAGGAGGGAAAAAAAAGTTTCATACTTCTAGAATCAAAAATCATTAAAGACTAAACTTTGAAGCTGCATCTAAATTGAACTACATTGCACGTTTATCTTTTATGATTCTTCTCTAATCTGGCGAATGTCAGACACTTAAAATTGCATAAAAAGTGCAAGTTAAGGTTGTAAGAAAAGGCCAGGTTATCATCAGGCTCATGGCAAAACTAGAAGGGTACCTTTCTTATCTATGCATTATTCAGTTTCCACAAACAGTTACCAGCACAGAAATATACTTGTATTCTGGAGAATGTGATAGAAAATAGGGACACCAGGTTTAGTTTAGCACACATTAAGTGAGCTATCAAAAATCAGATATTTTATACCATTCAACATTTTTTTAAGAAAAAAACTTTTCCAGATTAGCAATATTGTATGTCATCAGTCCCTGTATGAAAGTGACATTATTCTGAGGTTTTTAATGAACAACTGAAATCATAAGTAAACAATATGAAGCAAAATGGTGTTGTTGTTGTTTTAAAAAAAAATTGTCCAGTTGCCTGAGTTCTAAAGAGCTGCAAGGTGCATAGAGCTTTCTGAATCACTTTTAAAGATGTATCAGAAGAAACAATTTTTTTAAAAAAAATGCATATTTTGAGATTGAAAGTTAATTATTCCATCTTTTGGCAAAGAATTCCAGCAGTTTCATCTCACTCACCTCCTCCATAAGTTGAGGCACACATAATGGAAGACACCCATGCAATCTGGCTATACTTGATGTCATAAACAGCTTGGAGTTCTTTGTAGTAGATGGTGAAAGCCTTAGGGAAGGAGTAAGCAAATCCAACAGAGATGCTAGCTCCAAAGACCACAGCCCATCCCCATCCCCCATCAGGGGGGATGTAGCCCAAGTCCGTATTGACTGGAGGAGACATAGCTGAATTACGGTATATTTCACAACTGGAGAAAGCTCTGTGGAGAATCTAGACAAAGGGAGAACAAACAAACTGAAAATCTTCATTGATATGGGATGCATTTATCCCCATGTTTGTACAACTTTTATGTAGGCTATATAGAAATGCATCATGCAGGCAATGATTGTCAGATCACGCTCTTTCAGCAGGTAAAAACCAGAATGAACAACTCAAACAACAAATCAGTAGCAGTCAGAGCTTGGAAGGCGCAAGTGGCAAAAAAACAGTTTTATTTAATTCTCCCTTCCTACAATAACAAAAGCATAATTAAGTTACATTAAGGCTATAACTTAATGCATTACGTAATAAAATAAACTGAGTGAGGGTAACTTCACTCTTTTTCCGCAGTAACTAACTTTTGGTTACTTTTGCATGTTTTATATGGTATTTTTAATTTGTATCATAGAATCATAGAAATGTAGAGTTGGAAGAGACCACAGGGGCCATCCAGTCCAACCCCCTGCCATGCAGGAACACCCTCAAAGCACTCCCGGCAGATGGCCATCCAGCCTCTGCTTAAAAACCTCCAAGGAAGGAGCCTCCACTACGAGGCAGCAGATTCGACTGCCGGACAGCCCTGACTGTCAGGAAGTTCTTCCTGAGGTTCAGGTGGAATCTCCTTTCCTGCAGCTTGAATCCATTGCTCTTTGTCCTGGTCTCTGGAGCAGCAGAAAACAAGCCCTCTCCTTCCTCTACGTGGCATCCCTTCAAATATTTAAACATGGCTATCATGTCCCCTCTTAACCTTCTCTTCTGAAGACTAAACATACTCAGCTCTCTATGTCTATCCTCATAGGACATGGCTTCCAGGCCTCTCACCATTTTGGTTGCCCTCCTCTGGACTTGCTCCAGCTTGTCAATATCCTTCTTGAATTGGGGTGCCCAGAACTGGACACAGTATTCAAGATGGGGTCTAACCAAAGCAGAGTAGAGTGGTACCAGTACCTCCCTCGATCTAGACACCATACTCCTATTGATGCAGCCAAGAATTGAGTTGGCTTTCTTGGCTGCCGCATCACACTGCTGACTCATGTTCAGCTTGTGGTCCATGAAGACTCCTAGATCCCTTTCATACGTACTGCTATCCAGCCACGTGTCCCCCATCCTATATTTGTGGATTCCGTTTTTTCTACCTAAGTGTAGAACCTTACACTTCTCTCTGTTGAATTTCATTTTTTCAGCCTTGGTCCAGTTCTCCAACCTATCCAGGTCATTTTGAATTTTGATCCTGTCCTCTGGCGTATTAGCAACCCCTCCCAATTTGGTGTCATCTGCAAATTTGATGAGCATGCCCTCTATTCCTTCATCCAAGTCATTGATAAAAATATTGAACAGCACTGGGCCCAGGACAGAACCCTGTGGCACCCCACTAGTCACTTCCCTCCAGGATGAAAAGTAGCCATTCGTGATCACCCTTTGGGTTCGATCAGTCAACCAATTACAAATCCACCTGACAGTAGCCCTGTCCAGCCCACATTTAACTAGCTTCTTTGCAAGAATGTCTTGGGGAACTTTGTCAAAGGCGTTACTGAAATCGAGATATGCTACATCCACAGCGTTCCCTTCATCTATCAAGCTAGTAACTCTATCATAAAAAGAGATAAGATTAGTCTGGCATGACTTATTTTTGAGAAATCCATGTTGACTTCTCGTGATTACCGCGTTGCTTTCTAAATGATTAGAAACTGACTGCTTAATGATCTGCTCCAGGATCTCTCCTGGTATTGAGGTCAGGCTGACTGGGCGATAATTATTTGGGTCCTCTTTTTTTCCCTTCTTGAAGATGGGGACAACATTTGCTCTCTTCCAGTCTGCTGGAACTTCTCCTGTCCTCCAAGATTTCTCAAAGATTATAGCAAGTGGTTCCGAAATGACCTCTGCCAGCTCTTTTAATATCCTAGGATGCAATTCATCTGGCCCTGGAGACTTGAATTCATCCAGTGTGGCCAGGTATTCCTGTACCACCTCTCTACCTATTATGTGTTTCATTTCCCCTGCTTCCTCACCTGCTCCCCAACCAAATTTTAAATTTTAATTTTAAATATTGTTAGCTGCTTTGAGTCCCATTATCAGGAAAAAGGTGGGATATAAAAAATTACAACAACAACAACAACAATAGTAATACTTTTATAGTTAGGAGTGTTGGTCTTCAACAAATGGCATACACATGAAGTGGTATATGCTCCTGCTTCATGATCAGTTGTGCATCTTGAGGCAATGATGAGATGGATGAGAGGAGAATGCATTCTGTACCATCAACAGTGGCTTGCACTAATTTGTAACTTTTGAGAAATGAGGAAATAGTAGTAGCTGGAAGTTTTGGAAACTTAGGAGTCTTTGTGATGTACCTTTAAGTCGTTTCTGACTTATGGTGACCCTAAAGCATACCTATCACTGGGTTTTCTTTGCAAGATTTCTTCAGAGGGGTTTTGCCTTTGCCTTCCTCTGATGCTGAGTGTTACTTGCCAAGGTCACTCAATGGCCTGAATGGAATTTCAGACCCTGATCTCCAAAGTCATACTCCAACATACAAACCATTATACTACACTGGTTCTCTACTTGAGAGTAGCTGTAACTAATTATTCAAGATAAGTTTCTAAGTTCTAGTTTTTAGCAAGGCCTATGAGATTCCAAAGCTCTTATCTTTTTTAACCAGGAGAAAACGTTTTGATATCAACTATTTTCTCCCAGTGTAGTGGCAGATTACAGTTTTATGCATTGTTTTTCCAAGGGGCTCAGAATGGAGCATATCGGAGTTATCCCATTTTATCCTGACAACTATTAGGCTAGCCTGAGACATAAGAACAGTCTCAAGATCACCCAGTAACCTTAATGCCTAAAAGAACAGTTCAGTCCAGGTCTTCTTAAGTTCCAGTGTCCTTACATACATATACCCCAAACCAGCTCAGTTAAACTATTCACTACCACAAGATATAATGACAGCTGGCAACTTGGGCAGCTTTAAGTGGGGGCAGGAGGAATAGCCAGATTTATGGATGATGGAGCCATCAATGGCTATGACTAGTCACAAAGTGAATGTGCTACATCCACTGTCAGAGGCAGTATGCATCTTAGGCCATTTCTGCACTACACTGTTACACTGCTATTATTCCACTTTAACTGCGGTGACAATATTGCATGGAATCATGGGATTTGCAGCTTAGGGAGGGGTATTTAGAATTCTCAGCCAAAGTTCCAGTGCCTCACAAAACTACAAATCTCAGAATTCCACAGGATGTTGAAAGTAGAATAATAGCACTTTAATAGTGTAGTTTGATAGGGACCTTAGTTCCAGTCGTTAGGAGCCATAAGTGGATGAGCGCTGTCACAATTTTCTCCTGATTGTGGACTTCACATTAGGGGAATGAAGTGCTAGATTGGCCTTCAGTCTGATCCAGAATGGCTGATCTTTTGTTTGTAAATTCTCAAAAAGAGATCTCAAAAAGAGCTTCAACCATTCGAAACACCAAAATACATTAAGGCAGCATTCAAATAGTTAATGTTTGGGGGTTTTTTCCCAGAGGTCAGCTGGAGTTAATAAATACTACTGGAGAAGGTAGGTCAATTAAGAACAGTCATGGTAGACTGGGAGGAAAAGGCTGCATCTCTGCTCCAAACACTGGTGTTTTCATTGATCAAGGACATTATTGCATCCTTAATCGTACCTCACTTACTTTCTCCAGAACTGATCAAGGACATTATTGTCCTTGATCATTTCTGGAGAAAGTAAGTGGGGTACGATTAAGGATGCAGAAAATGTACAGAGAACACAAACTGGACTTGGAGCCTCTTTCTTAAAAGGTAGGAGAGTGAGATTCTGACCTGACTTCCTTAAGCTCAGGATTTTGCTGCCTCCTAAGATGAGAAGAAATTAGAAGATTAAAGGTATTAGCATAGTGGCTTTCAATATTTTATTTCTAATTAACTCTTTTTTTCAGCATGACTTGTCTGCCAGGAAAGTCCTGTGTATTGTAGACAGTTCTGGAGCTCGGTGGTAGAGTACAAGCTTTTTGTACAGAAAATCCCATCACCTGCAGGTAGGGTTAAGAGAATCTGGCCTAAAACCCTGGGGAGCTGCTAGTCAGAGCTGATAATACTGCACTAGATGGAGCAGTACTCTGGCTCTGTATAAGACAGCTTTCTGTGTTCCTGTGAGAAATCTTTAGGGCAAATACAGTAATTATGAGACCCACAATATGATGGTGGACCGTAAGTCTTGACCACCCTAGCCAACATAACCAGTGGTGAGGAATGCTGCCTGTTATAATCCAGCAATGGCCAGCCCTGCTTTAGCAAGCACACTCAGTTCATATGGCAAGCTGAATCAGACATATTGGGACTCAGTGTATTATTATTTTTACAACAGCAATAATAGTTCTGCAGGAACTAACTGTACAGCCATCTTCAACCTTCTCAGCATTTAAGTATTTGACACACTTATTGCTCTAAAATTATTGCTTCTCTCTCCCTCTATTTAGGACAGGGGTAGAAGGCAGTTTTCACCCCTATACTCCCCTCCTAGCCAGCCACACCATCAGATTTCAGCACAATATGACATTGCTTCACTTCTGGCCACTGAGTGAGTGGGGGGCCCCTGGGGGGGTTGAGGCAAGTAAACCATAGCATTTGTGGTGGCTGATTTGGCTTGTTTGGGGACAAAAAAAATGCCCAAATATCAGTCAGATTTTTTTTTTTAAGAAAAATATTAAGAGGTGAGAAGTTTTGCAGGATTCCTATGGATGGGGGAGAAAGTTTACTTTCCAGCTCCTGCCTAAGAATTTTGCCTGCCTCTCCTTCTGGTATGGAATTAAAAGGAATAGGACTTACCTTCTGAAAGTCTTCTCCCTTTTCCAGGCTAGAAAAAGAGGACGTGAAGAGGGGGTTAATATGTTGAAGATTATGGGGAGTGAAGCCTGAGTGATAAGGCTACGTGAATCCCCTGTCCTCTTCTTTCTCGGAGTCAAGAGAAATTTCACCAAGTCTTCTACCTTAAAATGTTATTCTATGGTGTTGTCCTGGTGATCTCTCTTTCTTCATCTCCTGAGGGATTAAACTTTACCCCTTTCTAGGGTGAATGCTTAATCAATTGTACAGTTTTCTGAGAGGGCAGTCAAAAGCCCCCTAGTTCCATATGATCCCTGCTTACAAGGCTAAGTCCATTGCATAAGCAGCAGGTGATCATGGAAGTTGTACACTCCCAAAAAATCTCAGGGCAATGAGGGGAAGGCACGGGCTTTCTAGAAAGCACAGCCAAATGCTCCTGAAATCCTCTTGAAAAAGGAATTCAGCTGTTGCTGTGAGGTTCAGGAGGCGGCCAGTGCACCCTTGTGCCAGCCTGGGACCTCAGATTGCTTGGTCCAGAAGCAACAGGAGCTCTTGCATCACTAACATTCTTTCAGTTTTCTTGAATCTTTAAAATGAGAACCCCGGCCAACAAAAATTCACTTTCATCCTTTTTAGAAGCAAGGCCAGATCCCTCCTCTCAAGATGAAAAGTTAAATATATAGCAAAGGTTGTTTCCATAGTTTATTTAAAAATAAGGAGGAGGAGGAGGTAGCACGACCCTTATGATTCACACACTGTTAAAAACTTTGCAATATTTCATTGCACATTTATAGGGAGATTATTCCAAGCTGGGTGTGAATTTCAAAGGATGCACCAACGCCTGTGTGAAATCCTTCAGCAAACATGAATTACAGGAGAGGGGAAGGGTAGGAGAGATGGTTGAGCAGGTGAGAGTGTTAACAAGGTTTCTGCTCATATCTCTGTCAGCCATTTAAAAAGAAACCTAACACTATTGTGTTTTCAGTAGCAACCTGACACATAGGAATTAAGTGAGCAAAACCTTTTTCCAGTATAAATATAAGGGAAAGGAAAGTTAATAGAAATTACTATTGAAGCTACAAGAACAGTTGCTCCTTTTTAAAAAACCAAATAGTGAGAGAAGTGTTTGATTAGTTTCTGTCCTGCTTTTCAATAAAAACTGTTTATATAAAGCATAAACCATTGGGGTACTTTCTCTCCCTCTTCAACAAGGGTGCTGCTTCTCAAGTTATGTGATATGGGGAGCTGACAAGTTGTTTTTCCTAATAGCACAGGGATTGGCACCATATTTGTGTCCAGTGGCTACAACTGTTTCTTTCTTTTCTGACAACTTGTGCAGAATGCGTCAATGTGGTGTAGTGGTTTGAGCATTTCACTCTGACTTTGGAGACCAGGATCTGAATCATTGCTCAGCCATGGAAACACACTGAGTGGGTAACCTTTGGCAAGGTACACTCTCTGACTCTCAGAGGAAGGCAAAGGTGAACACCTTCTGGACAAATCCTGCCAAGAAAATCCAATTATAGGTTTACCTTAGGATCCCAATAAACCTGAAACAACTTGAAGGTGCACAATGACAGCTTGTGCATACCAGCAGCCAATGGCCCACAGACCAACACTGATCCACAAGCTACCATTTTGAGTTGCACTACTTAAGAATATGGGTAGAGATAGGCAGTGTAACCCAAGATAAGATATCATGGATCAGGTGTCACAGGTCGGCAGAGCTTGGGGAAATTGGTTAACACCAAATTGGATGACACCAAATTGGGAGGGGTTGCTAATACTCCAGAGGACAGGATCAAAATTCAAAGTGACCTTAACAGATTGGAGAGCTGGGCCAAAGCTAACAAAATGAATTTCCACAGAGAGAAATGTAAGGTCCTGGGCTTAGGCAGAAAAAATGGAATGCACAAATATAGGATGGGGGACACGTGACTGGATAGCAGTACATGTGAGAGAGATCTAGGAGTCTTGGTGGACCACAAGCTGAATATGATTCAGCAGTGTGATGCAGCAGCTAAGAAAGCAAAAACAATTCTTGGTTGAATCAATAGGAGTATCATGTCTAGATCAAGGGAGGTAATAGTACCACTCCGTTCTTCTGGAATGTGTCCAGAGGAGGGCGACCAAAATGGTGAAAGTTCTGGAAGCCATGCCCTATGAGCAGTGGCTCAGGGAGCTGGGTATGTTTAGTCTGCAGAAGAGAAGGTTAAGAGGGGACATGATAGGGGACATGTCAAGGAGGGAGTGGGCTTGTTTTCCACTACTCCAGAGACTAGGACAAGGAGCAATGGATTCAAGCTACAGGAAAGGAGATTCCACCTGAACCTCAGGAAGAACTTCCTGACAGTCAGAGCTGTCCGGCAGTGGAATATGCTGCCTCTGAGTGTGGTGAAGTCTCCTTATTTGGATGTTTTTAAGCAGAAGCTGGATAGCCATCTGTTGGGAATGCTTTTATGTGGGTTCCTGCATGGCAAGGGGTTGGACTGGATGACCCCCGTAGTCTCTTCCAACTCTATGATTCTATGATTCTAAGTCATCTGTTAAAATTGACAGTTCATGAGATTTCCTTCTAATATGGATTGCCGGATTAATGTGGTGGTGGTCTGTCTGTCAGATTCAGAGTCCTATAATTGAGAAGCAAGAGAATGGGAAGGAGTGAAATGGAATTATCTCACAATTCTGGATAATTATTGGCCAGTCTCTAACATTCCATTTTGAGGTGAGGTTCTGAAGCATGTGGTAGCCTCCCAGCTCGAGAGGTTTCTATGTGAGATGGATTATCTATTTCAATCTGATTTCAGGCTTGGATATGGGACAGAGATGGCTTTGGTTGTTTTGGTAGATGGTCTATACCAGGACTATACAGGTGGAGTGTGTTCCTGTTGGTTTTCATTCCATTGATCATGGGATCCTTCTGGGTTGCCTTGCTGGGACGGGACATGGAGACACTATTTTACAGTAGCTTTATTCCTTCCTGGAGAGATAAACCCAGAAAGTGGTACTGGAGGACTCCTGCTCAACCCCTTGACCATTGGCCTGTGGAGTTCCTCAGGGCTTGGTTCTGTCCCCCATGCTATTTAACATATACATGAGAGAGGTCATCCAGAGTTTTGAGCTTTGGTACTATCAGAATATGGTTGGTGTTCAACTATACTACCTTCTACCACAGTCTAAGGAAGTTGTTTCAGTCCTAAACTGGTATCTGTCATGAGTGGTAGACTGGAAGACAGTGAACAAACTGAAATTTAATCCAGACAAGACAGAGATGCTCTTGGTCAGTGGAAATATAGATCATAGAACAGAGATTCAGCCTGTGCTGCATGGTGTACACACCCCCTGAAGAGGCCAGTTCACAGTTTGGATTTGTCCCTGAGCCTGGAAGCTCAGGTTTGAGCAGTGGCCAGGAGTACATTTGCACAATTAAGGCTTATGTACCAGCCATGGCTATTGCTTAAGACCTGGCCATGGGGCCACATGCCTTAGTTACATCCCGGCTGGATTACTCTAACACACTCTACATAGGACTGCCTTTGAACAGTGTTTGAAAACTTCAGCTGGTCCAGAGAACTGCAGTCAGAATGCTAACTAGGGCTGGCTACAGGAGGCATACAAAAGCTTTACTAGTTACTGGTGTATTTTAATTCAAAGTGCTGGTTTTGACCTATATAGCCCTATACAGCTCAGGTCCAGTTGTTTTGAAGGACCATGTTCTCCCTTATGAACCTGCCTGTGTCTTGAGAGCTGCTGGGAAGGCCCTTCTCTCTGTCTTATCAACCAGTGGCTGCCCCCAGGCTCTGATATTCCCTTCCCAGAGAAATTGGACTTTCATCCTCCCTAGTTTCTTTCAATAAACAGGTGAATACTTTTGTTTCTGCCTGAAATTGAAGAATGGAACGGGCAGAGGGATTTGCTCAGGTAGTCATATGCCTTGTGCTGGAAATACCTAAGAATGGTGTTTCAGAACTTAAATACTTCAAATATCGTTATTTAATTAACCTCTTATTGCTTATTCAGAACAAAAACTCTGAGCAACCTAAGTTTGTATCCTACTTACTACTACTTGGCTGAGAAGACTGTTTTGAGGAACCTTGGCTGAGCAGGTCAAACCAACAAAATTCATGAGTCACACATACTAGATAGGCTCATGCAAATATACTAAGAAGCCTCCATAGAAATTTCCAGGAAATGGCCCAGAATGTCAGCGTCTGAGTAAACTGAACCAAGCAAATTCAACAATCACAAATGACTTGATAGGAGTACTAAAAAAACCCACAAAGCAATCTCCATAGAAGCCATATTACCAGCTCCCCAAATTTCTGTATTCCAAGAAAACAGCCTCGAGTGTCATTTTCCCAGCTATCCACATCCAGGCACACATGACTAGATGGGAGAGATGCCACAACCCAAGAAAACCTGAACAGCTGAGGTGGGAATCGTGTGGTCCTGAAGATGCTGTTGGAAGGAAACTGCCTTAGCCACCTCAGCGAACGGTGAGAAAGGTTGGAGGTTGAGTCCATCGTCACCTGGAGGCCCCATGATTCTCACTTCTGTTCTGCAGAAACGTTCCAGCTAGTCAGACCAACAAAATTCACCAGCCACAAAGAGGAAGTGATGTAGACAAGAAAAAAGAGAGAGGAGTCCACAGTGTCAAGGCAACAATGATATTATCAGTTTCATAGTCAGGCTGGATGACAGAAATTTTAAAACGACCAAAAAGTGTACTGTATTTGCCAGTGTATAAGATGTACTTTTTTCACCTAAAAATGCCTTCTGAAAATGTGGTGCGTCTTATAAACCGGCAAATACGGTAGCTCCTGCCGGGGCATAGGAAAGCAAAGGGTATGAAAGGAGTGTTCCCACAAGTGCCTAGATGGGGAGAAGTCCTCACCCAGGCAGAAGGGAAAGGCATCTTTCTGTTCCTTTTTGCTTGGTGAGAGGGAGTTCTCCTTGCTGAGGCTGAGACAACAGGAACAGTGGAAAAGGGAGCTTCTTTCACACACACTCCTTCCTGTTCTTTCTGCCTTGGCAGAGAGGTACCTGCCACCCAGGCAGAAAGAACAGGAATGGGGGAAGGGGTGCTAAAAAAATTTCCCCTAAAGAATACTGTCTGAAAACAGAGTGTGTCTTATATGCTGGTATATCTAATAGGCCAGCAAATACTGTACTTCTGAAAGTGCCAGTCACAAAATGTGCCCCAAGGCGTCATCAGTGGCGAACTCTACAATATTCCCTATAACTCCCATCAATATATAACTATAACTGTGATATCTAAACAAGCCCATCAAACAAACAATCCCATAATGGCAATAGATGCAGCAGCTGGACCTCCAGTGACTATTTGGAGCTTGGGAAAGTGACCTTTTTAGACTACAACTCCTGCCCCCCTGCCCTCAGCTAGCCTGAAAACCAAATACAGGATCAGCATTGTACCTATGATAAGCAGACCAAGGCACGAACAGGAAGACACAGAAAAGTATAGGTTACATGAAATCTTAAAGTTTGCCCCCAAATAATCAAGCACTTTCTGATTTTGTGTTGCTTGTTTATCTAAAGTCATGGATCAGTGTGCACAAACTGAAATTATCTCTGGCATATCAGTGATGTGACCTCTATGGAAACCAAAGCTTGAACTACCTTTTCACAGTGATGCTAATTTTTTTCTAACACATTTTTGAAAAAGAATTAAATATGACTAAGCAATTAATTTTTTTAATTCAAGAAATAATCTCTATCTGTGATGGTTCTTTGATTTTTATTATTATATTATTTTATTATTTGTTTTGATTTTATTGTTTTATTATGTTTTGTGGTTTTGAGTTTTGTTGTACTTTGGTTGGCAGGTTTAACCCTTAAAAGTGGCTTCTACATAAAGAATGCCCCAGACTCCCAGATCTTCAGAAGAGTGAAGCTTCTGATCAAAAATATAGAAGAAGTTGGGATTTTTCATTTACAGTTCCTAGAAGCCTGAAACTGTATTCCGAAAATCCCAACTTTTTTTGTGTTTTGATCAGAGGCTCATTCTCGATCCTTACTTCAGTATGTGTGTAAATGAACTGGACGCAGTTTCTTTCCTTGTTTTTCTTTGTTTCCCTCTAGATTTTAGATTGGCAGTTCTTCAAAGTAGAGACCTTTCTTGTGGTTTTACCCTGTAGTGCCCATGCATATTGAAAACACTTAATAACAGCAATTTGGAATATTGCATGGTAAGAGAAAAAAAGAATGGAAATGGCATGCACAACAAACAGTTCAAAAAATAAAATATAATCTGCTTAAAAGTAGGCATTCTGAGATGGTACAAGTCTGGTCTTGGACATACTGGCTGGAATCAAATGTGCACATAATGCTGGTTTATTCTAGTTAAGAAGCCTAGGCAAATCATTATTTTGTGTAGTTTACCTGCTTTCATTTCCCATCTGCTCAAGCCTTGGTTTACCCCATCTGCATGGTATAACAGCCTCTTGACACAGAACAGTGGCCTTATCCATGATTTAGCAATGGTGTGTAGATTCAGACGTAACAGCTAAACACAACTGACACAACCTTAGTTTGCCAATCATCTTCAAACTGATCCTGGTTGTCCAGATCCAGACAAACCATAGTTCCTGAGCAAGCTCAGATTTAGATACTAAAACAAATCATGGCTTAGCTAAACAAACCATGTTTTCATATTAAGCCTGAACCTAAACATTTTAAGTGGTGATAAAACATGAGTGGGGAAGCTTATGTCCTGCAGCTGTTTCAAACTACAACTGACATCATCCCTGGGAGTTTGGAAGTCCCAAGCATAAAATTCCCCATATGTATCATAAAGCAATCAAAGGCACTAAGGTAAGGGATTGGGTAGGATACAGGGGCATGTAACGTAAGTCAGGGGACTTGATTATCTAGGGACAGTCATAGTATCAGAGAACTAGATTGTTGGGAGAGATCTCAAAGACCATCTAAGCCAACCCGCTGCCAGTTCAGGAATCCACACCTAATCATCCCTGACTGATGGTTATCCAACCTCTGTTTAGAAACCTTCACTGAGATAGAATCTGTCTTCTGTTCCACTATCAAACTGCTCTTACCATCAGGAAGTTCTTCTTAATATTTAGTTGGAATTTCTTTTCTTATTGTTTGAATCTGTTTGTTCCAGTCAATCTGTCAGATATTGGGAGATGGGAATCATACTGCTGCTCAATCATTTTTTCTCCAGGCTAAACATACCCACTCCCTCAACTTTTTCTCAGAAGCATTGTTTTCTGGACCTGTTGTCATCTTGGTCACCCTTCTCTGAACACATTCCAGATGGTTCATATACTTCTAAAACAGATTTGATCTGAATGGAGGCTACAATCATTCCTGTTGTTTTTGGTTACTATGTTTATGTTAATGCAGCCTAGAATTCCATTTGCTCTTTTTTGACACTGCATTATACCTTTTAACAAGCTTGTGTTCTACTAAGACCCCCTCCAAGTCCTTTTCACATATGCTAAAGGTTCTGGAAACCCTTTAGATTTAGCCATGAGAATCATCTGTCATTTTGATGAGGGCAGTTTTGGTGAAGTTTAGAAGATGGCAGTCAGCTTGTAGGGAACAATAGGAAAAGCTGCAAGAGAAAAATGTATATTTATCATTTATGGAATAACAGTATTTCTCACCTGTCAAGGTAATGCACAACTGCTAAAAACAGATCAAGACACATTTTAAAAACCAATTAAAATATTCTTTAAAAACAGATTAAGAGCACTGATTAAAAACTGGTTTCACGGGCCAAAGTACACATGAAACAATACAGCCTTGGCTGTCTCCCAAAAGCTCAATAGGGATAGAACTAATCTGACTTCCCTTGGGAGGGAGTTCCACAGTTAGTCTCCTGCTATAAAGGAAGTCCTGTCTCTTGTGCTCACCAATTTATCTCACACTTTCAGGGTGTGGGGACATGTACAAGAGCCTGTACTGTGGATCTCAAATTCCTGGTAGATTCATGTGGGAGGATGTACTCTTTCAGATAGCTTGGGCCCAAACTGTTTAGGGCTTTGTAGGTCAAAACAAATTTGAGCTGCAAAACAAACTGAAGCTTGATTTGCGCTACAAAGCAAATAGAAAGACAAAACAGTTGACACAAAAGTGCTGATATCCATGCAAAAAAGCTAGTAAAATGTGGGCTAGACAAGGCTACTGCCATTTAGATTTGTAATTGCTTGACTGACCAAACCCAGAGGGTGCTCACCAAGGGCTCCTCCTCATCCTGGAAAGAAGGGATTAGTGGGTTGCCAGAAGGTTCTGTCCTGGGCCCAGGGCTAGCTAACATCTTTATCAATGACTTGGATGAGGGATGAGGGAACAGAGGACATTCCTATCAAATTTGCAGATGGCACCAAATTAGGAGAGGTAGCTAATACCCCAGAGGACAGGATCAGCATTCAAAATGGCCTTAACAGATTAGAGAGCTGGACCCAAACTAACAAAATGAATTTCAATAGGGAGAAATGTAAAGTACTAAAGCAGAAAAAATATAAAATGCAAAGATATAGGATCAGTGACACCTGGCATGATAAAAGGATCTAGCAGCCTTAGTAGACCACAGGCTGAACAGGAGTCAGCAGTATGATGTGTCAGTTCAAAAAGCCAATGCAATGCTAGGCTGCATCAATAGGACGATAGTGTCTGGGTTGAAGGAAGTAATAGTGCTACTTTATTTTGCTTTGGTCAGCCCTCACCTAGAATATGGGGTCCAATTCTGGGCACCACAATTCAAAAAGAATATTGACAAGCTGGAATGTGTCCAAAGGAGGATGGCCAAAATGATAAAAGGCCTGGCAATCATGCCCTATGCATTTTAGGGAGCTGGATATGTTTAGCCTGGAGAAGAGAAGGTTAAGAGGTAACATGATACTTGTGTTTAAATATTTGAAGGGATGTCATATGGAAGCTGAAGCAAGTTTATTTTCTGCTGCTCCAGAGGCTGGAACAGGGAGCAATGGCTTCAGACTACGGGGCGGGGGGAATTCCACCTAAACATTAGGAAGCACTTCCTGAAGATAATAGCTGTTTGACAGCAGAATGTGCTGCCTCAAAGTGTAGTGGGGTCTCCTTCTTTGGAGGTTTTTAAACAGAGGCTGGATGGCTACTTGTCAGGAATGCTTTGATGGTATATTCCTGCATGTCAGGGGATTGAACTAGATGGCCATTGCGATCTCTTCCAGTTCTATGATTCTATCATGTCTACTGAGAGACTGACTCCATTGGCTGCTCTCCCTGAAATAGTTTCATTCAAGCTTGTGTTTTCTAAGTACGTTCCTCTTCGTATTGTTTTTTCCCCTTTCATGTCCTCCATTTCATTTGTTAAGATTATGGCTAGGGTGTGTCTTGCTTGCTATAGGTCTTACCTAATCAACTCAGGAACATTTTCAGCTGGAGTGAAGGTAGCAATCCTGAACAAAAAGGACCAATTTCACTTACAATCACCAAGCCCATATTTAAGGTCATCATGGCAGCATGTTCACTCACAAGCAAATTCTGCTGAACTGAACACATAGGTTGCAGAGCAGTAATCACAGCGGGATCAGCTTCCTAAAAGCAACCCTCATTCTTTCTAATATCTTGACCATTCAAAGAGGAAAATAAAGCAACCTCTTATCTCTGCTATCGGAAAGTATCACGCTGTTTGAACAGTACTCTTTTAGGAGTAGAGTATCTGTATTAGGCTGGTGCAAGACCAGAGCCTAAGTCTGCTTTGTTTTGTTTAATCACAGGACAAAATTATAAATCCACTTACATTAGCTGCTGTGGTTTACTGGAACTCAATTGTATATTAGGCTTGCGCAACCCAGAATTTGGAAAAGTTTCTTTTAGGGTAGCTAACTCTTTAAATCCTCTAGATAGCATGGCAGTCGAACTTTTACTTTTCCAAGTTCTGCCCAAAACACAAGAGGAAGAGAGAAAACATTGTTTTAATATATATTTTAACTTTAATTATTACTGCTGTTTTAACCTTTATATGTCATGGTTTAACCTTTGTATGTCATGGGTTTTTAAACTATGTTTTCTTTTTTAAAGTATTGTAAGCTGCTTTGAGTCCTTTCAAGGAGAAAAGCAGGGTATAAATAACCATAATAATAATTATTATTATTTCACCAAACTGCCCTAATATATATCTTTGTTACTGAAGGCAAAAATGTAGGGAGGGACATTGCTTTTTAGGTATAATTATTTCCACATACACACTCCTGCACTAAACTGATATGGAAACTAATATGCTGCTTTTTTTCTCTTTAAAAAAAAAAGCCAGTGGACACAATTGTGAGCAATGCCTTTGTGAAGACTTCCATTTCAGGTACATTTCTTTAATGAACTAGGACAAGGATGACCAATTAGTATATTTGTGGAGGATACCTTGGTTTCCAGAAAGTGTATTTGCATCCTTTTACTGTGCAAGCAGCCACCATTCATATGCCATGTATGAGGCTCTAGAATAAAATAATGTAATTGCACGATAGATGCTCACAACTAAGTCCTATGGCATAGAATTCCTAGGGTATTTCTCCTATGAAAGCATGTATTGGATTGTAACCTTAGTGCAGTGAATTATATAAACAGCCAAAGATATAGTGAAGTGTAATACCTGGCAGTTTTTTACACAAGTTTTTTTTTCCCTCCTTCCCCTTCATGGATGGAACTATTGGCAGTTAAAACATATTGCCACATGTTGAGAAAATTGGTTAAGACTGTCAAGTGCCTGACAAAGGTGTGTCACTTGCAGGATCCCTTTGGGCCTTCAGTTAGTCTTGAATAATTTTAGCTCCTAGCCAGCATGGTATAGTGGTCTGAGCATTAGACTATGATCCTGGAGACCAGGGTTTGATTTCGTGCTCAGCCATGGAAACATACTGGGTGACCTTGGGCACATCACACAATCTCAGTCCCAGAAAACTCCATGATAGGGTTGCCTTAGGGTTGCCTTAAGTTGAAATGACTTGGAGACAAACAACAAGGACAAGTTCATTCAGCTATTTAGACAAAAACCATATATCACCTTATTTCCCTGCACAGATCTTTATGGAAAATGCCACAACCAAGAAATTTATTCACACAGTTTTGCCAGTGAAAGACTCTGGCGTCATGTCCATCTTAGAACCCTCCCATCATGGAGATATGAATGTCTGTAAAGGTTTACAAATGTACTGTTTCCCATAGTGATTCAAGAGACATGTGCTTGCAATAAAGAAAAATGTGATAAGAAAGAAAGGGGAAAAAAGGACTTGAGGTCCTGTGCAAGGAGAAAGGCAGGTATAAATTGATTAAATAAATAAAAATAAAACAAAACCATTACTTTGCTATACTATGGATTCAGCAGATAATTAATCTTGTTTCCATTTAGAAGGACAGATAATTGTTTAAAATATATTTGTCCTACATTTTCATAATACACCACTTGAGCATCATTGGAATTTCCTTGGGGCTTCACAGTAGTCTAACTGAGAGCCAGTGTGGTATAGTGGTTTGAGCACTGGATTACAGTCGTGGAGACCAGGTTTCAATTCCCCACTTGGCCATCGAACCCACTGGGTGACTTTGGGTGCATCACATATACACAGCCCCAAAAAACCCTGTGATAGGTTCTCCTTAGGGTTTCCGTAAGTCAGAAATGACTTGAAGGCACAGAACAACAGCAACAACAACTGAGGGTTATGCTAGCAGATCTATTGTTGCCAACATTGTGCAAGGAGGCATTCACTGCCTTCTTACACAACAATTTTGTTTGGCAATGTAATGGTTGCTAGAATGCATCCAGGCTCAGCTATGCCACCCTGAGATTGATGGCCACTAATTAGCCATAGGGGTGTTCTAGGGAAACTTTCTCGGACATTGCCACTGGCTGCCTTTGTCCCCCTCTCCAACTTCCAGATGTCCATGTAAATATGTGTGATGGAACCTGGGAGTGTGGCTAGCATGAGTGGCAGGGCAGCCCCAGCAACAGGTTGCCATGTAACCAAAGTGGCTCTGTATGAGAGAAACCAGTGCATTGGTGAGAAGGAGGGGCTGAGATTTGAGGGAAGAAGGTCTATATATGAGACACAATGACTTATTTTTGAGATTCCTTTAGTGAGATTTCCAGAGAGAGAGAGAGTTTTAAGTTATAGCTCTTCAGTCAGCCAGGGGAGCTGTCTGAATAAATGTGTTTGTCTTCTCAGAGGGCTAGAGAGAGACAGAGGAGAAACCAAACCATTTTTGAGTTGGGTCAGAAGGTGTGACCTATACTCAAAGGCCTTTGAACAAAAGGGAAGCCAAAGACCTGTGTGCATATGAAACTTTTGTGCCTGTATATTGAATGAAGATATAAGAAACTGGATAAACAGCTTTTGAAGTTCTGTATTACTTAGAATTACTTGTGACACCCAATACCTTTTTGTTATTTTAATAAAGATCACATTATATTTTTATAAATTCTGTCTTGGTAGAGTACTTTTCGTATGGTTTAATCAACTAGTAACACACTACTACAGATCAGTAAATCATTCTGAATAACAGCTGAGAGGCTTTACCCTTTATATAGTAGGGTGGTGGTTTTAAAGGGAAAAGCAGACTTGTGTAAGTGGAAGGCAGGGGGCTATAGCAGGCTGAGGATCAAGCTACCACTCCAGTCTGTGAGAGGGAAAAGCAGGCCTGGCCCCTCTACAGAACACTAACAGAACTGGATGCTCTGCCATCTTCAAATAGGGCTTTGGCACAATCCTGTTTGTGTTTAATCAGAAGCAGCCAATCGAATCAGGTATGCTGGCTGGTGGGCATTAGGAAAGGGCACCACAGAGGAAGGCTCATCAGCAAAGTGGGCCAAGCGTCCTCTCCACGTGCCTCAGTTACTCCAGTCACAAACATCACAGGCATAGCTTTACTGTCTTGCCCAGCAATAGCCTCCCGAAATGTCTTCACCAGCATTAGGCTCTCAAAAATGGCATGCCAGGGTAGCCTTGGATCCTCCTGATCAGGGGTGAGCAAAGTGTGCCTTGTGGGCTACATGTGGCTTCAGGGCCTCAAAGTGCAGCCTGTGAAGCTCCACAAAGCCCCCAGTCACCCAATCTTTAATTTTGGGTAATTCTTATCCCACAAAAGGATTGAAATTAGTCAAAAGCACTGCAAAATGCAAAAATATTGCAAAATGCAGTGATTTTGCCTCCCCAAGATCTTAGGAAAAAGCAGAAAAAATCATTTAAAAAATAGCCTGTACCAAAATCAGAAGCGATATGATGTCACTGCCAGTTATATCAGGCGTGCTGCTGCAGCCCACCAGCTCATGGTGGAAATCAAAACTCCTGCTGTAAATTGAAGGTCCCTCTGTTCTGCTGTTTCTGCAGTATTGGGTTCCTGTCCATGCAAACCTCAGAATGGTACAAGGAGATAAATACATGTGCACACCAGGAAAATGATGTACAGAAGCTGAGCTCTGGAAGTGGGAGAGGATTCATTGCCACTTGACTGAATTCACTGGGATGTCTGCAGGGTTTTTGATTTCGATTTATGTGGACACATTATGTTTTCTCTATGGTCTTTTAAAGAAATCATACTTATTGCATTTTCTTCCAGTTGAAACCTAACAAACAGGATTTTTCCACTGTACGTTTCTATGTCTTTACTGTGCATTTGTGTGTGTACACACAATTATTTTACATCTTTTTAGTTGCATTGAACTTAGTGGAGAAGATAGTAAAATGACCTCAGTATTATTTTAGGTAGTTCATTCTCCTTGGCAAATTATATAGCTATAAAACATATTTTCTCAGAAGATGAGAGTCACCACGTGTGCTTTCGACCCTTGATCATCCTGACCAGAAGGGACTGACTGAGACGGTAAGCAGAATAGTGAACGCCTCTTTCAGTAGGGCAGAGTTCTAACATGTCAACAAGAGGCAGTAGTAAGACCTTTGCTGGGGGAAAAAATCTTCTTAATCCCCCTCCCCACTTGTATAATATCTCACTGGTTTTCAATATTCCATTCTTGGGCAAAGTCCTTAAGTACTAGAATCCCCAGATCTATCTCCCTTTATGAGTCTGCCTGAACTCTTAAGATTTGCAAGTGAAGGCTTTCTCTCAGCCCCACCACTACCGCTTACACACCTGTTAAGGACATGGGAGAGAGCCTTTTCAGCGACTGCTTCCCTTAGGGGTCAGGTTGGCCCCCTCCCTGCTTTCTTTCCACCAGCAGGTGAAGATCTTTTTATTTAAGGAGGCAGTTGGTTTTTAATATGTTGTAGCAGATGGTGGTTTTAATGAGAGGTGTTGTGTTTCTAGTTTATTACATTTTAAATGTGTTTACAAAACTTCTATAAGTTTGGTTTAATTGTGTTTTATCTTTTGTACTAAGAATGTCTAAGCTGTACACCACCTTTGATCCAGTGCTGCAAGAAAGGCAGAATATTAATTCATTTGAGAAGAAACTAATTTTCAAGAACTAATTTTCAAAAAGCATTTGAGTCTGGCTTCAAGCCTGGTTAATAGGATGGTGATAGCTTCAGGCATCTTGGTATAAAGTTGAGAGAGGAGTGGATTCTTGTTGATTTCACTGGATACTGTGATTTCACAGGATATCCTTCAGTGGACCCTTCAGCAGTTTTCAGAACCATCAATCACAGTATTCTTCAAAGATAACTCTCTAGAATGGGCCTTGGAGATACTACTTGCAGTGGTCCTATCAGACTGAGTACTGAGATACATATACTTGAAATAAATTCAGGTCTCCAGGTCCAGATGGACTGCATCCAAAGGTACAAAAGGAGCTGAGGGATATAATCTCAGAGTCAAGAAGCTTAGAGAATCTTTGGGAGAACAAGAAGTGTCTAAGCACATTTGAGGAGGACAGATGTCGTCCCCATCTTCAAAAAGGAGAAGAAAAGGGACACGAGCAACTACTGACCAATTAGCTTGATTTCAATATCAATGAGAGTTCAAGAATATATCGTGAACCAGTTATTTTGTAAGCATTTAGAGAAGAATGCTATGATGGGTTTCTCAAAAACAAGTTTTGTGAGGCTAACCTTATCTCATTTTTGATAAGAGTTACAAGCTTGGTAGAGCAGGGGAGTGCTGTGAATGTAATATATCTTGATTTTAGTAAGACTTCACCTTCACCTTCCTCTTTATCCTGGAGAAAAGTGACTAATAGGATACCAGGTGGTTCTGTTCTCAGCCCATTGTTGTTCTACATCTGTATAAATGACCTGGATGATGGAATAGAATGCATGCTTATCAAATTTGAAGGTAACATCAAATTAGCTAATATCTCAGAAAACAGATCAGGATTCAAAATAATCTTAACAGACCATCTGCAAAGAGACAAAATTAACAAAATGAATTTCGATAGAATAAATGTTAAGATACTACATTTGGGCAGAAAATTTGAATGCACAAATATAGGATAGGTGGCACCTGATTTGACAACAGTACATGTGGAAAGAATCTAGGAGTCTTAGCAGACCACAAACTGAACATAAGTAAACTGCTGTGCTAGCCAAAATGGCCAGTGAAGTTCTAAGCTGCATGAACAGGAATGCAGAGTATCCAGATCAAGGGAAGTAATAGTACCACTCTATTCTGCTTTGGTGAGACCTCACATGAAATACTAAGTCCAACTCTGGACACCAGAGTTCAAGCAAGATATTAGCAAGCTGGAACGTGTCCAGACCATTTTACCAGTCCAAGATGGTAAAATGGTCTGGAAATTAAGTCTTATGAGGAACAACTTAGGGGGCTGAGTATGTTTAGCTTGGAGAAGAGAAGACTGAGAGGTGACCTGATAACCATCTTTAAAAATCTGAAGGTATGTCAGTGTAGAAGATGGAGAGAGCTTGTTTTCTGCTGCTCCAGTGACCACAACATAAAGCAGTGGATTCAGATTACAGGCTGAGAGATTACACTTAAGCATTAGGAAGATGATGGTAAGAATTGTCCTTGATGATAAGAGTTGTTCAGCAGGGGAATTGACTGCCCTGAGAGTGGTGGAATCTCTCTATTTTGAGGTCTTTAAACAGAGGTTGAATGGTCATGTCTCAAGAGTGTTTCCGTTGTATATTCCTGCCTGGCTGGAGGATGGACTTAGATGGCTGTAGTTATTCCTTTCCAGCTCTTTGATTCTATGATGTCCCTTCATAGCTACATCCTTTCCTTGTTCTTTTATTGGGAAAAAAGGAAAAAGAAATAATCTGTTCATGAGATCTGGAGAAAAAAGAATATGTTCTACGAAAATTGTGTAGTTCTAAGAAAACTGCTTATAGCTTTTTATGAGTTCAAGGAGGACACTGGTATACTTATATGTATTATTGGCTCCCCAGATTTATAGCTTTAAATTTGTGTTAAACTTTTCTTCTCTTAATGCACTGATATTGGAGATGTTGTATTGTTCAAACAGTGCATTCACTTCATTAACTAAAAATTATCTCCAACTCCCCTGAAAATGTCCTTGGGGGCTTAGAATTCCTCAGTGCCTCTCTTTCAAAGCTACTGCCCAGATGTATTTAGACAGAAGACCCACAACAGCTAAAATCATAGAATCATAGAATCATAGAAATTCAGAGTTGGAAGAGATCACACAGGCCATTCAGTCCAACCCCCTGCCATGCAGGAACACCCTCAAATCAATCCCGACAGATGGCCATCAAGCCTCTGCTTAAAAACCTCCAAGGAAGGAGACTCCACTACACTCTGAGGCAGCAGATTCCACTGCCGGACAGCCCTGACTGTCAGGAAGTTCTTCCTGAGGTTCAGGTGGAATCTCCTTTCCTGCAGCTTGAATCCATTGCTCCTTGTCCTGGTCTCTGGAGCAGCAGAAAACAAGTCCCCTCCTTCCTCTACGTGGCATCCCTTCAAATATTTAAACATGGCTATCATGTCCCCTCTTAACCTCCTCTTCTGCAGACTAAACATACCCAGCTCTCTAAGTCTATCCTCATAGGGCACGGCTTCCAGGCCTCTCACCATTTTGGTCGCCCTCCTCTGGACTTGCTCCAGCTTGTCAGTATCCTTCTTGAATTGGGGTGCCCAGAACTGTACACAGTATTCAAGATGGGGTCTAACCAAAGCAGAGTAGAGTGGTACCAGTACCTCCCTCGATCTAGACACCATACTCCTATTGATGCAGCCAAGAATTGCATTGGCTTTCTTGGCTGCCGCATCACACTGCTGACTCATGTTCAGCTTCATAAAGTCTATTGTTGTTCAATGGAAGTTGCATATCTACTGGACCTGCCTGCCATTGTGCTCTCCCATCCAAATGAAAGTAAACTCTTGGGTGCTACATGCAGAATGTAAGCATCCTGACCTAGGAACTGCTCCTTAATGTGGCTTCTAAAGGGGGCTCCCCTTATAGCAAACTCCTAGCTCCTCTACAGTAAGAATACATCCTTTTCCATAATTCATCCTCTGAAAATAAAACATTTTGTTGTAAAAATAATTTTGATGATAGTAACATGGAACACTTAAAAGAAGAGAGGGGGTCCTCCCTCCATCATCTATTAAACTGGCTCCATCTGCCCTTCCTCCCAAATATTTGGGTCAAGTGATAAGGGTTTTTCTCTCACAATCAGGATTGTGTCACATGTTTTTCAATTCAAGAGCAACTGAGACATCACCCATGTTCTCACTAGTCAAACATGGAAACTACCACCACTTTTAAAGAAATGGGTATGCCACAATATTTGGTTGTCTTGATATGTAACCTGTACGTAGGACAAAAGGTTACTGTTAGGACAAAATGAGGAGAAATGGAATGGTTTCCAATTGTCCAGGGGGTCAGGCAAGGCTGCATTATATCACTCTGTTTTAACTTGTATGCTGACCATATCATACATAAAGCAGGATTAGACTCAGAGGAAGCAGATATGAAAATTGGCAGAAGGAACATTAACAATTTAAGATATGCAGTTGATACCATACTACTAGCAGAAAATAGCAAAACTTGAAAAAGTTATTGAAGAAAGGTGGAAAGTGCAAAGGTAGACTTACAGCTGAGCATCACAGAAACAAAAATAATGATCACAGAAGATTTACATAACCTCAAAATAGACAAGGAAGACATTGAATAGTTCAAGAATTTCCATATCTTGGCTCACTCATTAATCAGAATAGAGACTGTAGTCAAGAAATCAAAGACGACTGGAACTTGAAAGGGCAGCTATGAAGGAACTAGAAAAGATCCTGAAATGTAAAGAAACATCATTTAATACTAAACTTAGGATTGTCCATGCCATCATAATTCCCATTTCTATGTAGGGCTGTGAAAGCTGGACAGTAAAGAAAGCTAATAGGACAAAAATCAACTCATCCCAAATGTGGAGCTGGAGATGAGTTTTGTGGATACCTTGGACTGCTATAAAGACAAATGAATGGGCCCTAGAGCAAATCAAGCCTCACCTATGCCTAGAAACCAACATGACTAACCTGAGGCTGTTGTACTTTGTCCATATCATGAGAAGACTGGACTCACTAGAAAAGACAATAATGCTTAGGAAGGTGGAAGGCAGTAAGAAAAGAAGAAGATGGCATTAGAGATGCATACACTTAACCAAGGAAAACACATCCCTGAGTCTGCAAAGACCTGAGCAGAGCAGTTGAAGACAGAGTGACTTGAGGGTCTCACATCCATAGGGTCACCATAAGTCAATTTGATGGCAGTTAACAACAGCAACACTGTCTCACTAGATACAGAACTCTCACTAGAAGACAAGATGACTAAATTGAGGCTGTTGTCTTTTGGACACATCATAAGACAATGTGACTCTTTGGAAAGGACAATAAAGCTTGGTAAAGTGGAAGGCAGTCAGAAAAGAGGGAGACCCACATTTAGGCAGATTGATTCAATCACGGAGGCCACGGCCCTGAGTTTGCGAGACCTGAGTAGGGCATTTGATGATCTTGGATCTTGGAAGTCTTTCATAAGGTAGCCATAAATCAAAGTTGACTTGACAGCAAATATCAACAACACTGTTTCTGTCTTTGTATCCCACAATATTGTTACTTCTCTGCATCCTAATTTATTTTTTTTTCCTTTTCCTCACTGTTGGCTTTGATAAGCATCTTTACCCTTTGCTTCAGTCTGCAGCTGTTTTGGGCTGGCCTTGCATATTCCTGATCAAACCATAAATCCATTTCATCCTAATGTATCAAGTAACAGAGACATTTCTTTTGAAGACTCATTCTCATATTTTCTAAAGCATAGCCTAATAGGGCTGTTGCCATGCTGCTTGCATTAGAAAAGAAAACTGCCATTTAAAAAGTATTTAAAGCATTCCCCTGCAGGGTTTCCAGTGCAACCTCTGCAGGGGATGCTTGCTGTCTTAGAAACAAACTTTGTAACTGAGTAGCTAAGTAACTAAAATCATAGAGTTGGCAAGGGACCACAAGGGCCATCCAGTCAAACCTCCTGCCGTACTATATGAAAATTCAAGATCTCTGGATGGAAATATTTCAAACATACTTTAAGGGTGTTTATTAGATTTATAACCCACCTTTTCCCCAAACTTTGGGAAGACAACTATGGGCAGCAGGGGCCAATTTTCATCCCTGCCCCCACCCCCACCCCAGCAGTCTGCCTCCAACCCAAGTTTTTTTCCCCTGCAAGTCCATCAAACAGCTCAAAACTGCTGCAAAACAGAGCACTTTTTCCTCCCTCCAGTTTCCCCATGAACATTAGGAACATGCTAGAAACCTTCTCCCAAATTGGCTGAAAATCAGCCAAAACTGAAGCAGAAAATGAACACAATCACTTCCAGTTTCAATTGTGCTTAATTTTCAGCTAATGTGGGGTGGATTTTAACACATTTCTAGAGATTTGGAGGGCAAAACTGCTGCATTTTGCACAGTCTGGTGCTGTTTGGTGGATCAAAAATCACCTGTGTTTTTTTTTTTAAAAAAAACAACAACAATAGGATTGGGGACACACTTTGAGGTCCCAAGGGCTGATGGGAGCCTATGGGTCCCATTTTGTCCATTCCTGCTTTAGCCTTTAGGTTTTTTTATAGACTGATGAGTTATGGAACAGAAAGACACAGGTGCACACAAAGTCTGTTTTATTAGTATAGTTTTATTAGTATAGATTTTTTTCTAAGGCTGCTGAGGGAAGGAGAAAGACTTTTTGACCTGTTCTGATCAAGACCTAACTGGAATTTCCAGTGAACTCAAGAGCCTTCGTAGTGCTTTGGGGCACAGTTGAAGGTGAGCAAATAATTCCTCTCTTTCTCTCCATTGCCACTCAGTCAGGCGTGACTATGAAGATTCTTACAAAGACCATGTCTACTTAGAAGTTTTCTCTGGAGTGTTGGGAGTTGTTCTACTCCCACCATAAAACTCATAAAATGGATGATCTCAGAAGGAATCAGGCTTTGCAGGATGTGTTTGTTTCACATGGCTTTTGGCAGAGGCAACAAATAAGACCCTTTCAAGTAGCAATCTTTGCTTCTCAGGCTTCATGGCACCCACACATTTGCCCTCCCTGAAAAGAGCTATGGGACTGTCTGCTTGCCTACTGGGCCTAAATAGAAATGTTGGGGAGGACTCTATATTGCCCTACGGATCCTTATCTCTTTCATCTACTTCATACAATTTGCATAGTAAAGGGATTCTGAATTTGGTGTGATATGCATTTGTCTTCCTCCTTGTCATATTTGGCAGGCATTGCAGGCTGGATGTGACTTAACACACCCTGATGAATATGTTGAAACACCTCTGGTAAACACTGCAGAGGTGACCACTTTGGAGTAGCGGAGGGGACAGGTGGCTTACTCTCTGAGCTATTTCTGAGAAACAAAGTGGTATCCCTCACCTTCTTTAGAAGCCATCGCATTATTAATCTGTAGTCTTCAGTTTGTTCAAATACTCCACTTTATTTGGGATTAAGTTTTTCTCAGTCATTGTAGTTTTAACTAATTCAATAAAGATGTGGCCTGGTGTAATTCCCTATCACTGGCCCTTTTCACATGTGGGCAGGGAAACGGGCAGCTCCACACAGAAACGGAGCTTACCTTTATTCCGTCGCTGCGCGGAGCTGCCCGTTTCGCCGCTCCACACTCGGCGCGTCTGCGGCGTCCGCTGCGTCCGGCAGCACCCAAAATGGCGACTTCTGACTGACGGAGGCTCTCCGCCAGTAGGAGAAGCTTGCCAGCCGGAAATCCCGCCCCCCGTGCAATCTGCAGGCACGCTCTTGCGCATGCCTGCAGATCTATACCGGCGCTGAGATGAGGCTGGATGGGGCTGCATGCCCCGTGCCTTTTAAAACCCCAAAAGCAAGTGGTTTTACAAAAGCGTGGGTGGCGCCTCTTCCGGTCGCCCCTACGTGGATTGGGGTGTGGATTTACTCTAAAGTAATCTACCCCAATCCACGTTACGGTGTAGACGACCTCCGCGGAAGTTGCTCTACACCGTTTTTTAAGCCCCATGTGAAAAGGGCCACTGTCTCCAGTTTTCATTCTGTTATGTGATGGTAAAGAAATCTTCTGTGTTCAGCAGCATTTATGCTCAACTTTAGCACGTTTAGGATTGACTGCAGCCCTCTTTTCAAAGGAGAATAGAAGGATAGTAGTTTTACTCCTAGGAAGGCTTGCCTAGAAAAGCAGTCAAATCTTTCTGAGTGAGAGAGAAATTGATCATTTTTAGCACTTTTGACTGATCCTTCTGGGAGTAGGGGAGATAGGAACAGATAAATAAATAGTTAAGTTATTTATTGTATTTGTATGCTGCCTTTCTCCTAGAGTGGGACTGAAGATGGCTCCCAGAAACAGTCAATTAAAAACATTCACAATAAAATTTAAAACCAATTAAATTTGGTTTGGCTGTTACTTCCGGTATGGCATCCTGGGTGAGGACCCCCAGATATCATTTTGATATTATCTAATTCGGCCTTAGCCAGACTGGTTTTCAGTTACCACACTCCACGTGTTTGCGAGGTCCTCTGGACAAGCATGGACATGAGTGTGGCCACTAATGGTTTTACATTCCAGGCTCTATTGAGGCCAGCAGCTTAAACTCCGCTCCCAGCTTCAGGGGACTTCCAGCCGCAAACTCCACAATATCCGCCTGGCTCTCAGCCGAGCTACTCTTTTATGTTGGGCCATCGGCGTCCCGGCCACGCTATTGTCTTCAAACACAAATCCAATCATGTTAAACTTGACCTTTCCAAATCCTTTGTCCAGCACCAGAACTCCTTTTGTCCTCCTCTGGTTTGCCATAGCCGAGAGGCACAAACTCCCCTATAAAAACCCCTCACTTTCAAATGGTCTTTGGATCACTTTGGACTGCCATCCCGCCTTGCTGCCGGTTGTCTAAGGGACTCCCCTCAGCTCCCCACACTGAGCTTTCTTCCCCGGAACCCCTCTTCTCTCCAGGACTACGAGACAGGTC
Organism: Ctenosaura bakeri; assembly: GCA_948474755.1. Taxonomy (NCBI): domain Eukaryota; kingdom Metazoa; phylum Chordata; class Lepidosauria; order Squamata; family Iguanidae; genus Ctenosaura; species Ctenosaura bakeri. Next base: position 52,368 of record CAOLHI010003523.1, on the reverse strand, counting down.
GTATTGCCTTTCCCAACAAACCTCCGTTTCTCTTTCTCAGCTAGTTAGTGTATGTTTTGTCCTTCGTGTTTTTGTCTTTAATAAAGAATTGTCTGTTATTTGGAAAACCTTGTCTAGCTGCTCTCTGACCCACCGCTGTATACATTGGGTTTAAAGATCCTTGCAAAGTTACCCTGCCTCTCACTAGCTAAAAGAATATTCTGGCTAATTTTCCCCAATTGGTATTTTATTTGGCAATCTGGGCGCCCCTCTCGGGACACCCCCCCCCAAAACACAGGGTAACATGGCCACATTAAAAAAATATAAAATCATTTTTAAAAAGTTTAAAAAATTAAATACAGCATCCCAATAAGACCCATCCCAATAAGACCCATCCCAATAATGCTTACGCATTAACTGCAAAAGGGCTTGGGTCCAATTCTGCTTGACCATTTCATGGGGGCTTAGCCCACCCCTCCCTAGTGTTGCCTGACTGTCCTCTTTCAGTGGCCATGACAGGAATGTTTACCAATGTGCATCCTTTTGAACTGCCCTTTGAAGATAAATGTTTCTTTAAGATATTTATACACTGCTCCTTTTTTAAAGTTCAAACATCACACCACTACTGCTAAATGTTCCCATGCATACAAACTTACATAAATAAGTTTCTAACTGTTTCAGATTTGGAAGGTATGTTTAGAATGGTCTGATTTAAAAGATAGGCTGTGGGGCACACATGGAATTCATTTTTTGGGGGGGCTCTGTGTAGAACAGTTGAGCGGCTGAATAAATGAGCATTCATCCTCCAAAGCAATTGAAACTGTTCCATAATAAATTATTCCCCTTAGCAATGCTGGATATTGTTGTGTGCCTTCAAGTTATTTCTGACTTAACCGAGACAATAAAGTGGGGCTTTCCGTGGCATGATTTGTTCAGAGCCTTTGCCTTCCTCTGAGGCTGAGAGAGTCTGACTTGCCCAGGGTCACTCAGCAGGTTTCCATGGCTGAACAGGGATTTGAAACCTGGTCTTCAGAGCTGTAATCAAACACTCAAACCACTACAGCACACTGACCCTCAATGCTACATATTGCTAGTAAATAAATAGCTCTCTCTGTGAAGAAGACTAGCAGAACAAGAAACAAACTAGGAAATAACTTCAGTCCTTCCTCCTCCTCCTCTTCCTCGTTGTTGTTGTTAATATGATGATGATGATGGTGGTGGTGGTGGTGATGGTGATGATGAAGAAGAATTTGGTTGCTAGTATTTGTTCTTGTTTGCCTTCAAGTCATGTGTGACACTCATACCACTACATCACACTGACTCTCACTAGTATTTGTTGTTGTATGCATTCAAGTTGTTTCTGACTTATGGCAACCCTAAAGAGAGCCTATCATGGGGTCTTCTGAAGCTGAGAGTGTGTGATGTGCCCAAAGTCACCTATGGCAAATGAGGAATCAAACCCTGGTCTCCAGGGTTGTAGTCCAATGCTCAAACCACAATACCACACTAGTATTTACTATCTTTTAAAAAAAAGTTGCCAGAAAGCTTGTCTGGAAAAGAACTCTACCTAGTGGTGGAGAAAACAGCAGCAACTGGTTAAAGGCTTGTGTTATAATGGATTCTCTCTAGTCCACTTGTGCATTTTCCTTAGTTTATACTATTAAAATGAGTATCTGTCTCCACCACAGCTCCAAAACCATCAAACTTAAGACTTCCTAAAGTTGAGGAGACCTCAAGTGTATGCACTGCAGAGTTATTTTGTTTTAGAATGGATTTATTTTAATTAATTGAAAGCTATAACTTGCAGTTATCCCATTGATTCACAAGCTTCCATTGAGATGCTGGGCCAAAAGATGGGGAGGATGAGTGCAGGGTGTGGGTAAAGGTCCTCTTTCAGAACCACATGGTGGGTTGAAGTTGTTCGTAATGGATTATTGAGTTCTTCCTTGCCATGCCAATCCTACACTTCACGGCATGCATTTCCTAACACCACTATCTCTCGAGGGTATTTCAAAGCCTGAAAATCAAGGTAGTATTAAAAAATTGCTTTTGTTCTGGTCCAGTATTTTGAACTCTCTAAATGTGAATAAGCAGCCTCTGGGGCTAGCATAGAGTATGTTATTGCCATAGGCAGAGGAGAAGATGTCTCATATACAGAACCAAGCTGGACTAACAGTTAAATCTTGCTTCTGCAAGGGTCCTAGTTTAGGAAGTACAGTAAGGATTTGGGGGAATAAACAGCTATAATCTCCAACAGAGATTAGAGAGCGTACTCAGGGATTGAGGTAAAGTGTCCCAGAGATTGTGCTAAAGTGGTTACTTATTTAATTGTTGGCCCCAGAAAGAAAGGTAAAAATTAAAAATGGTTTTGCCAGGGCAATACTGCTGAACTAGGGAAGGTCATCAAAGTGCATTTTACACAGTACTTACAGACAACAAGAGCTCTATAGAGTTACTCTATAGCAGGATGAGGAAATGCAACCCCTCCTCCTTTTTTGAGGCTAGAAATCCTTCACATTTTTCATTCTGGGTAGCATTTTGACACCACACGTCCCTGCCCACAAGCCTCCAAAACTATGTTTTTCAGCTGAAAAATCTGCAAGTTCAACCCAGAGGCATATTTTTGGTCATTGTTGAGACTGATTTTTGGCCCAGTGGAGTGGTAAAAAATAGCTTCTGTGGCAGTTGCCCACCCTGGTGTGTACAGAACACATCTTTTAATCACATTTTCAAGACTGTTTCCAACACACATGTATTTGACAAGTCCTTTATTCTCCCTCAGATTGGTGTGGCAGTTCCAGTCCAATAAGGTACCATGCCAATATCACTTTGCCTGGCTCCACCCTTTTAATCATAACTTCTGCATAACAGGGCTAGAGTTTTAATTGTTCTTCAGAATAAAACTGTTTAAGACAGTGTGTTCTCTTTATTACAGTGATTTTAGATAACTCATATTAACTCAACAGTTATACAGTAACAGTGGAAATAATGTATCTTGTTAGAGTTCAGCTGTAGTTCTATGTTGAAAGGTTAAGTTTAAACATCTGACAGGCTTTGAACAATCAGTTTCTACCTCAGACATCAATTCTCTGTGTCTTTCCCTCTGCTGCTAATCACAAGCCAAAAGCCACCCTCTCTTTCTGGCTAGTTCTCACTGAAGGCTCAAAACACACACAAAACTTTGGCTCGTATAGAAATGTTTCGAAATACATGCTATTTGTAAGTTGTTCGCCGCCACGATTCATATGGAGAGGCGGAATACAAATTAATAATAAATATATATATATATATATATATAGGAGATGTGTGAAGAAATATCAGTTTCAGATGCAACTCTTTATCCTAATGTAAAGGACTTTACCTTTTTCTTGGAAGTACATCAATCCTGATCTCGAATAGATATGATTTTCACCTCTAAAAATTTGTTAACAGAGATAAAAAAAAAAGATAGAAATACTGCCTAAGATCATCTCAGACCATCACCCAGTGATGTTGCAAATGCAAGAGAAGGCAAAACAGTTTCAATGGCATTTAAATGACAGTTTATTAAATGATGAGGCAATAGTACAACAAGTGAAAGAAGTTTTAAAAAATTACTTTAGAGAAAATATAAGAGAAGATATGAAGATGAGGACAGTCTGGGATGCATTTAAAGCAGTAATGAGAGAGGGTTTTTTATACAAAAATGACAAATCCAGAATAAGAAAAGGCGAAAGAAACATCAAGAGTTGATGGCTAAACTTCAAGAGAAAGAAAGAGAATTTAGAGAAAACCCATCAAAGAAATCATTACAAGTGGAGATAAAGAAAGTACAAAAAGAGATGATGTTGAATACATTGGGGGAAATAGAAAAACAGATGAAACTGACTCAATTTGAACAAGCTAACAAAATTGGGAAATGGTTAGCATATAAATTTAAGAAGACAGAGAGGAATATAGTAGCTGAATTGAAAAATGGGAAGAAGATTACTCAACATGAAAAGATAAAGCAGAAATTCAAAGAATACTTTGAAAAATTATTCTATGAAAAAAACTTTTTGCACCAAAATGAGAAAAATTGGATAGAACTTTTCTTTAAGGTTAAGATTCCAGAAATATCATTGGAGAAACAGGAACAGTTAAAAGAGCGAATAACACTTACTGAAATAGAAGAGGCTATAAAGGATTTGAAAACGAACAAGGCACCAAGACCAGATGGTTTCACTGTGTTATATTATAAAAGGTTTGTAAAAGAATTAATTCACCCATATCAAGCAACTTTGAAAGAAATAGAAAACTATGGGAAACCGCAATCCTGGGCAGAAGCAAACACTGTATTGATACTTAAAGAAGATAAGGATAAAAGAGAAGTTAAAAACTACACACCAATCTCTTTGCTGAATACAGATTATAAAATACTGGTGACAGTATTGGCAAAACAATTGAGACATGTATTACAGGACAAGATTCAGCAAGGTCAAACAGGCTTTCTCCCAGGCGGATATATGAAGAACAATATAAGAACATTTTTGGATGTGATTGAATATTATGATAAAAACCCAGAGAAGAAGATAGCTTTTATTTTACTGGATGCAGAAAAAGCTTTTGATAATGTTTCCTGGGAATTTTTGCACTGAGTTTTAAAAGAATGTGATCTGGGAGAAGTCTTTTGTAAATGGATTGAAAAGATTTACCAGGATCAATCAGCAAAGCTAATTATAAATGGAGATACAATGACAAGTTTTGCTATAAGTTAGGGGATACGGCCAGGGTGCCGTTTATCACCACTATTATTTATAGCCGTATTGGAAGTATTATTGATTGCAATAAATGAAGACTTGCAGATATGAGGTTTGAGAATAAAGAACAAATAAAATAAAAAATAAAATACAAAGCACTTGTTGATGATGTAACCATATTTTTGGAGGAACCTCAAGAATCAATTCAGGCGCTGATGCATATTTTACAAAAATATGGACAAATGGCAGGATATAAGGTAAATAGAGAAAAGACAATGATGATGACATTAAATATGACAAAAAAAAGAACAAGCTGACTTGGAGAGAAGATCTGGATATCAATTAACTGAGAAAGTAAAATACTTAGGTATTATTATAACAAATAAAAATCAAGAATTATTCAATAATAATTATTTGAAGATATGGAAGGAGATTAAAAGCGAAATGGAAAAATGGATAAATCTAAATTTGTCTCTTCTGGGAAGGATAAATGTTTTTAAAATGTCCTTATTACCAAAGCTTATGTTCCTCTTCCAGAATTTACCAATAATAGGAAGAGGAAAGATCTTTAAAGAATGGGAAAAAGAAGTATGAAAATTTATCTGGCAAGAGAAAAAAGCAAGAATAAGATTTAAAATATTACAAGATGCAAAAGAGAGAGAAGGATTCAATGGGCCATCATTAAAAACCTATTATCAAGCATGTTGTTTAGACTTGATTAAAGACTGGATGCAAATAGAAAATACAACAATCAAAGAATTGGAAGAAATAAATAATAGGTTTGGATGGCACTGATATTTGTGCTATGATAAAATAACAGTGAATAAAGAGTTTAACAATCATTGTATTCAGAAGATATTACTGAAAGTGGTCACAAATCAAGCATAAATTTTATAGAAGACTTCTGATGTGGGCTTCACCCCAAGAAGCACATAAAATTGCCCTAACAAAAAAAGGAAATCTATTAACTGAGTTGCTGAAATGGTTAGGGGATAAGCCAAGAATGCGTACAGAAGAAGAATTAAAAGCTGCAGGACATGAATTTAATTGGTTCCCATGGAGACAACTTAAAGAGAGATTTAAAATGGACCAAAAATTATATGGATTTGAAAGAAAAGAAAATGAACTAGATTTATTGATGAGAGGGGACAAGAAGAGAGAATCTCCAAATTCTATAAATTATTGTCGCAAAGAGAAATGGAATCAGAAACTGTTAAAGATACTATGGTGAGGTGGGCACAAAATATTGGACACCCAATTGAACTGGACATATGGGTGAGGGCATGGAAAACAGATATAAAATTCACACCAAGTTTAAATTTAAGAGAAAACTTTTATAAAATGCTACACAGATGGCATATGACACCAGAAAGATTGCAAAAAATAACTAAAAATGGAAATGCAAGATGTTGGAAATGTGATGAAAAGATGGGGTCTTTTTTTCTTATGTGGTGGACCTGTAAGATAGCACAGAAATTCTGGAAGGAAAGACATGATGAAATTCAAAGAATTCATAATTTAAATTTTGAAATGAAGCCAGAGTTTTATCTGTTAAATATGTTAGGGCAACAAAGAGAAATAAGATGTCATCAGAAGATATTGTTATATCTGATAACTGCTGCAAGATTGATATATGCGCAATATTGGAAAGAAAGGAAATATGTTGATATAGAAGAATGGAAAGTAAAAGTCCTGGATATGGTAGAGACAGAAAAGTTTACATTTCCTTTGAAAAATAAACCTATCCAGAACTTTGAAAGGGAATGGAGAGAAGTTTTGAATTGGTTAACGATATAGAATAAGAAAGGGAAAGGAATAAAGGAAGATGTAAGCAATGCAATGTAACAATGTAATAAGGTAATGTAACAAAGCAAACATAAGGAAACGTAACAATGTAATGTAATAAGGTAGTACAACAAAGCAATGCTGTAACAATGTAAGATGTAACAATGTAAGATCTTTGAGTAAGCAGTAACTATGTATGAATGGAATGAAAACAAGCAGATTCAACTGGAAAATAAGCTTGGAAGTGGGTTTTTTTTTACTTTTAATTATAAATCTCAATAAAAATATATTTTACAAAAACTTTGGCTTATATAGAATTACTCTCATCCATAAGCCCCTCCGCCGCTGGGCCAGGTTTCATTCTTGAGGTGTTCTATCTCAGTCCCAGCCACGCAGCTGATAATTGAAACAAAACAAACAGCTCCCAGCTCATTACTTACTTTTACACAGTAAGCACAAGGTCAAGAATAAAGTCCAGCAGAATTTGAAGGCAAGCGGATCCAAAATCAGTCAGGGTAATCCAGAGTCAGGCACAGCGTTCAGCAAGGCATCCAGCAAACAGAGAGGGCAGATAAGCTCTGACAACTCCTGGAGGGGAAGGGCAGTAGCTGTATAGGTCAGCCACCTAATGCAGCTGTTGCCTGAGTAATTGTTTCCGGGTTTAAATTCTCTGGGATCGACGTAAGCACTCTCTTTGTTGTCTGAGTTCAGCAAAGATGGGTACTGGTAAGTTATCTTCTATGTCTGAAGGGGCAGGACTCTCTGCTAGAGCTGGCACCACCCCCTGTTCTGTTTGTGGCACTGCAACCTCTTCCTGTACAGCAGGTCTTGGCATGCCCCCTGTTTCAGACTCTGAGTCAGAGTCCATGTTCTGGAAGCAGGGCATGACATGAGATGTTATTCCTGTTGCCTGGAAACCAGCCATCATGTTTTACTGGCCTTCCAAATAGTTAACTTTAAAACAAGTTTGTCATACCCTGCAACTCGGCAGACCTCACTGTTCTGTCCATTTGGTGGAGTGTGACCACGCTTACCTTTGGTTCTGCAATCCAACAGCAACTTAAGCGTTAAAGCTAAGTCCATCTCCTAATGGAGGACGGGGAGGAGAAGCAAGTTCATCTGAGCTGTTCTTTTGCCTAGGGCCAGGCCAGTCTGGTCTTCCCATTGATTTTTTTTTCCCCCAACAGAACCCCAATTGAAGATCCTCTGATCTTTTCTAGAAGGAAACATTATTATTATTAAGTGAAGTCGACAATGAGTTTATTGTAACCATATTACTTAATTCAATAGTGACTGCTAGAATTTTTTTTTCTTTAATACACAGCTGTTTTAATAAATAAACAAACACACAGCTGCATTTCTTTTTTATTTCGAAGGGTTGGTCAGGTGTCATATACTGAATTAACCCCGGCTAAGTTTGTTGTTGTTGAAGAAAGAGAAGGTATCTTCCTACTGATTATGACTGCTACTGTGGAAATTGATTTAAAGGGAAATAAGGGCAGGGGTAATGTATATTTAGTTTTTAACACATCAGATACTTGCAATATCAATAGTATACATTTTTACCTTTCCCCCATGTTTTCCCTGTTCTTTCCCCTTATATATATGAAGAAAAGTTGATATTTTACTCAAATTATTCAAACCTATCAACCCATCACATGGGGAAGTTCACTTTTTTTTCATTCTTTTCCAGTTTCATTATTTCCATTTTTTTTCTCCTTCTCTCTCTCTCTTTTTAATCTATCTTTCCTATTTATCTCTTCTTCTTCATTCTACTAGCTCTTAAGTAGGTACTAGTTATCAAGTAAGGCACTAGCTATTACGTTGATTGGAATAAGTTAAGGCTTCTTTTTTCTTTGTCTGATGTATTATTATATATTCCATATTGTAAAATTTGTTCATGTTATGTCTGATGTTATGTATTAAGTTATATTTGAAAAGGTGCTTATGTAATGTAGTCAAGAATTGGATTTTAATAAAGATAATGTATTAAAAAATTCATGGGATTGCTGTACATCAACAGGTAACTTGAAGGCACGCACACACACACTTTTTCATTAGTTATTTTTAAATCCAATTAAGAACTTTCAGCCAGAACTGAATTATTTCAGAGCAGCCAATCCACATAGGTTCCAATGTACCAACATTATCACAGCCTTTCCAGCACCTCTCTGACAAATTGTTATCAATCCTGTGCAGTCTTTAAGGGGTATATCACCCTCCTTTACAATCGCAGACAGGAACTTACATGAGGCAGATCTCCAGACTGTATCCCATTCCCATGTACTTCTAGATCCTTTATTGGACCCATATGTAATCTCAATAATTAGTTTTATCTCAGAGGCCAGTCCCTTAGTTCTAATGGAAGTATCAAGGCAATATGTCTCAAAGGTTATAAGGAAACAGTGTGGACCTGTATCCCTAACCATAACCTAGAATCAACATGAAGACTTGGATTTGTTCAGCCAACTTCCAATTTTTCTGCTAGCTATCCTTCTGATATTGGTCTTCCATTTACAAACAAAGCCTATATGTCCTTTTTTGTTTCCAAATCACAAACTGGTTAAATTTATCAGCTTGCTGAAAACTAGGGTGTACTAAGCAGGGACAGGGACATTGTTAGACTAAGGTGGAGACAGCATGGTATAGTGGTTTGAGCATTGGATTATAACCCTGGAGACCAGAGTTAGATTCCACCACATGGCCATGGACCTTGGGCATGTCACATACGCTCAGCCCCAGAAAACTCCTTTGGGTTAGATAAGTTAGATATGACTTAATGTTACATAATGTAAGAAAAGCATGTGCTGAACATCTCAAACAAAAAGGGATTCTCAATCTGTTTCAATATTTTTTCTGAAGGATAAAGGCATTGGCTATACCTAAAATGATATCCCTTTCCCTTTGAATCTATGCAACTGTTCCATTAGATTTAGTAAATATAATGAATTGTACCAACTGAAATGCCAAAGAAAATTTCTCTAAATTGGGCATCATAAGTCTTCCCATTTTAACTTCCTTAGACTTCATCTCATTAACCAAACAGGTTTTGTTCCCCTGCAATAAACTTCTCAATATTTGCCCATTTTTCAGATGTTTTGTCCCAGGGTTTAAGGGAATAATTTGAAAAATAAAAATATATTTAGGTAAAATAAGCTTTTACCAATGCTTTTTCCTGACAGCTTTAAATCAGACCATTCTTTCAGTTGTAGTTTGATCTATGATTATAGCTACTTATAGTTTCCAAGTAGCTCAGCTGACTGAAATCCTTTGTTAGAGAAACACCAAGGTATCTAAGGTAAGAGCAGCTGAGGGACAAACCAGAGATACCTACATTTGTTTTTGTTCCTCTCCTTAGGTGCCGATACAGAACAATTTTGACTTTTCCTAGTTGATTGTCAGGCCAGAATATCCACAGAGATCCTTCAACATCTTTTTATACTTTAAAATGCTATTTTGGACATTGGAAAAAATGGGAGGGCATCACCAGCAAAAAGGCTAAACTTATGTCCCTTGTTTTTCATCATCACACCCTTAATGTCTGAATCTCTGCAAATTAGTTTCACTAAAGTTTCTAACTGTGGAACAAATAAGAGGTGAAAGATGGCATCCCTATTTGGTATCCTGGGATGGTGAAAATTTTTTGAGAATCAGTAACATTGATGTTCACAACAGTAAGTGACCCCGCCCCCGAGTTTCTGTGTTCCATATTTTTGTTTTTAACATACTCCTCTTCCCACCCTACCAACAGCAACAATGGGAAGTTGCTATTTTTCTTACTGAAATGGGCCCCTCAAGCTGCTTTTGCCTCTAGGGAATTTGCAGCGTTTCTAAGCACAGCACTGGGGAGGTAGAGCATGAAGACAATACTGGAGGAATAATCCACATGTCAATTGGATATGTGATAATTATGGGCCTATTTACATGAATCGGATGCAAAGTGATCAGAGTTTAAAAAGCATATACAAACCATTTCCCCCTGCATGGGACTGCAAAAGATCTATATTTTAGCTGAAGAGTGTTAGTTTCTGCTTGTGGGAAAGACTGCAGGCATTCTAGGTTCCAGCTCCAACAGGAAAGCAGAGGAAAAATGTGACTATAACTTTGTATGAACCAGCTCTAGAAGACAGATAGTCTCAAATGTTTACAGTTATTAATACAGAGGACAGCCTTTCTTTCCAGAGTATGCATGAATTTACAAACACATGCAAGTAAAGGAAACAAAATCACTACAGTCAACTATATTTTAATAAGTTTATTTTAAGAAAATTAACATGACATTAAGTAAAAATGCAAAATTGTGCAATTATGGCAAAATGTTTAAAAATCCAAACGTTTGCCCTCAGAGGACTACAGTACTTCTTACTGACATACCTGAGCACTGAACATCTGATGCCATTCCTACCCCAATTTTGGAACACAAGGAGTGCAGATACTATGCAAGCTGCGTGCAGAGCGCTGTCAGCTATGACAGGTTCAGGGAGAAGCCCATTGGACTTTGCTGCTGTTGCCGCAGAGCCCTGCTTCAGTTGCATGGGTCACATGCAAAGCTGTAGGTAATGTGCATCAGCAGTGCCTGGTGGACTCTGCTTTCAAGTCAACAAGCTCAAGTGGAAAAACAGGCTTTCTCCAAGCCTTTAAAAAAAAAAAAAAAAGCAGTGAAGGAAGCGTGAAACCTCAAGAAGCTAATATGAACAGCAAAAAAAAAAAAAAAAAAGGGCAGAAAGATCAAAGATAACCCTGCACGGATCAGCACAGTTATAGTAACTTCGGTGAAACAGTGTCATCTGTTGACACACTGTGCATATTTGTTTTAGAATCAGATTTTTCAAAAGCAAGTTTGCACTGGCAAGTTCTCACTGGATAATTTAAAAGCATGTAAACAACTAAAGTTAATATTACTGCTTAAATAATTACTCATGCATACAACTCAATGTATTCCACCCCCATGGCAAAAATTTCAAGAGTTAGCTTTCAAAGGACACTACAATCAAACCCTCCCCAACCCCGCAAATATGAATGGTTAGACAAAGTTCTTTGTATTTAGTGCAGATTAAAAAAAAAAGAAAAGAACAAAACTACTGCAGCGTTAACCACAGCATACTGTATTTCTATACATCACATGACAGCTTTATTTACTAAATTAAGCTAATTTCTTAAACTTCAAGTCAGATTGAACTTTCTACTAAATAAATACAGAAGATTGTCAAGAAGCAGCAATAACTCTTGTAACAGGTTTTTCAACTGAATGGTTTTGAAAGGTACATATACCCCTTTTATGGAAAAAAAAACCAAAACTAATGCAAGATGTAAGGAAGGGTGCTTCAGAAAGTTTGCAGCTGCAAGACTTAACAGCAGCAGAAATATAGCTAACTAAATAGGAAGAAAACTGAACAAGCAACCTAAGGAGCAAAAAACTTATTTTAAAAATTCAGCCTCCACAACTATACTTGAGACATCAAAGCCTCAGTCTTTCATTCAGAGAAAGCACAAGAACTCACATCTTAGGTAGCAGACAAGCAGTCACTGGTCACACAACCCACAGTCTGAATACACTTGATAATTACAGCCCTGAGGTTAGTTCAACAATATCTGAAGAGCACTTCATTGCTCTTGATTCTTTTCCCATTGTTTCTACTTACTGGAAGGGACATACCGCACACCCTGGACCACTAAACTAAAATTACCCTGAACCTTTTGAATGGTATTTACACTTCCAGCCAGCTGCATGGCTGGTCAGACAATGGATGTGATAAATTATACAGTTTTGCTACTCTGATACTCCCAAATTGAGAATTCTAGTGCTGAAACAAGAGTTGAATTAGAGGCTGTAGGGGTTCAGATGTAATGAGAGGACATAAGCAGATGTAATGAGAGGACATAAGCATTAAGTGAACTGCAACTAACCACACATTCTTCATTAGCCTGATACACAAGAGTTGTCAAGTGACAACAAAAGGAATTTAACCAGATCATTTCAAGATACTTACAGGTATTTTATCTCAATGTCCAGACTACATACCTCCAGCATGGTGTATGAAGAAGCCCAAAGAAAAAGCTACTTGCTGAATCTCTGGAAGATGAGGTATGTGACAGAATGAGGCTTTATTATCCTTTTTGTTTCACAGTTGTGTTCAGTGTATTGTGCAAGATTTAAAATGTACAAAGCCGAGTGGGATCGTATGAACGCAAAACATTACTGGGAATAAACAAACTATATTTACTGAATTAACACGGCTTTAAATTTTCTCTCTTAAACCACAGTTTGATAGATTTAACTATTAAAGTAAAGTAAAAAGCAGTGAGCGTTCTTGGACACAAATCATGTTTTAAAGTAGAACTTAAACTGAACCAAGCTAAAAGCAGGACATATTTTATTTTGAGCCATTGTGCTCCTCACTTCTTATCCATAAAAAAAAACAACAAACCACCAGCTAAAAGATACCATTAACCTTTTAAAGCCATCATAGTAAGACTACTTAGAGATTTGGAAAAGACAAAGCCTTATTCAGTTTCTTCAAATATAACTTAGATGTAATGTCACATTGGTAGTCAGTGATGTGCAGGACTGCCTATGATTGGATCACAAAGCTCAGTAGTGCAAACATTCACATTACTCCAGAGACAACTGAAGGCTAGACAACAACTGGGAAACTCCAAAGACAACGGAAACAGCCAGAATTGCTTTTACACTAGATTCACTGTTATATCAGAATTCACCAGAATTCAATCACATGGCAAAACAGTAACAGAAGGAAAGGTGTGAAGTTTGCAAGCCATGTTACTCCAAAATGGCCCAGTATTATGCCCCCAATAACCACCTGCATCACTGTGCAACCCTATGCACATTTACTGGAAAGTACGTTTTAGTATATTCAATAGGGCTTACTCTCAGGTAAGCAAACACAGGATTGCAGGATAACTAAGACTAGTTTGGCTATATTGTCAAAGTTACTGAAGGAGAGACAAAAAGTGCATTGAGTGCTTAACCTTCTAAAAGATGGAACAATTCCCCCCAAACAGCCATTAAGATTACATAGCCCATCCTTATTCTATATAAGAACTAGCTCCACAAATTCAAATAAAAAGGGAGTTCACACACAAAGCAGCAAAAAACATGCTTAAGACTAGAGACATTAATGCTAACTGACAGCTTCACACTGGCAATTCCATTTGACCCATTTCAACTTACAAGTATTAAAATGTACTAGCACCATTGGGTTTAAGCCCTTAATGGAGTGACTGCCATATTCAACTGCTTTTGGAGTTCTACAATAGGTAATGACTGTTGCAACGCCGTTGGAAGATTAAGAGAAGACCACACGCATCAAACTCACAGAAGAGAAGCAATGCAGCCACCTCAAAAAGGCCTTCTTCTCTTTTTCAAATGGTAGCTCATGTTCTGCTGCAACATCTTCAGAAACTACCACAATGTATAAACATAAAATACTCCAGTACCATTATACACACAGAAGAGGTATAAGGACCAGATATTTGCTGATTTAGCGTCACTGAATCTATAACAGCAAACAAGTGATATTGCCTCAGATTTTACCCGTATTTTAAATAAGAAGTCACTTCAAACTTGCTCTCTTCACCCTAGCTATTCATATTAGATTTGCTTTACTGGAGTGCATAGTTACCCCCAATTCATCTACTCTTGCTTTTAGTCAAACTGTCACTCTAGAACAACATGATCAAATGACTCTAGGAGAGAAAATGCTGATAATTGCACTTCATAACCCACCTTACTCTGCAGGAAAACATCCATTAGGAAACTAAGCCACTAATTCCCTTCTCCCCACTACAACCTTTAAAGAGCACCCATCCCCATGTAAAAAAAAAAAAAAAGCCATCCATTTTAGCTCACATAAATACTGACAGAATTGAACTTGTTTTTCGTTAAAAACAGATTTTTTCTGCTAGCATTAAATACCAAAGTCACTAAGGCCTTTTACCAATGAAAGGAGGAAAAAAACTGCAGTCAAATAACTTTCTGAAGACACTGTGGATACAATTTAGCAACCGCACATTCAAAATGACGTCCAAGATCCCAGAGCTTATCTGGAGTTTCATACACTTTATGCCACTGGTCAGTAACTTCATCGTACTGATAAAGAGAATTCTTTCTGCTGGTTCTAAAGACGTGTTCTTCAACAGTGACTTGAGTGGCTCGAACAAACAAATGAAGTTTATTTTTGAGGATGACAAGTTTAATGTATGGATTAATGGAGTGATCACACGGGAAGTCTTTTTTTCGAGTCCATTTGTTCAATTCAATGTCATAGGCCTCTACGGTAAACATACGCTGATGGTTTCCACAGGTTCCAGCAATGTAGTAGATAGAGTTGTTGTAGACTGCTGCCAAACCCTGGATCCTAGGCACAGTCATGGGAGTTAAGAAACCCCAGTAATCTTTTTGAGGATCATAGCAGAGGAAAAATTCTCCTAAGAACAGAAAGAAAGAAAAACTGAAAGGTTAGTAGTATTAAAAGAGAGATGGAAAGAGAGAGATTTTTTTAAAAATGTAGGAATTTGCCTTAATACTAGGCAAACTCCACAGTAAAAGATTCAGCTTATTGGATTCCCAGTTGTTTAAGAGGCCAATCAAATCTTCTACTGTGGAGTATTGCCCACGTGGTATAGTGATTTGAGTGCTGGACTACGACAGTGGGATGCGAGGGTTCACATCCCTGCTTAGCCAAGGAGACCCACTTGGTGACTTTGGGTGAGTTATACTCTCACAGCCTCAAAGGAAGGGCTAACACTCTCTGAACAAATTCTGCCACAAAAAGCCTGCAATAGGTACACCTTAGGGGTGCCATAAGTTGGAAATGATTTGAAGGCACACAACAACAAGCCTAGTAAGCTTTAGTAAGGCTATTCCACAGTAACTGCTGGCTTTACGTCACTTTTCAAAATTCACACCCAAATTTGGCAGCAGTTATGGCTTTACTAGGATATATGAAATCATATCAGGAGCATTTATATATACAGTCATCCCTCCATATTCGTTAGGGTTAGGGACACAGGAGCCCCATGAAAGTGGAAAAACTGTGAATAACTCTAGCCCCTCCCAAACCATATTTAACACATACAAAAAAGTATGATCATCACATCACGTTCAACTCACCATGGATTCCTTTGAGGCATCAGGGTTCCTTCACAAGGCAGAAGTGGGTGGCTGGTGGGGCTGACTGCCACCTCCGCTGCTGCCCCACACTATTTTTAAGAGAGACTTGCAAGCCTCAATCACAGTTTCTCAGTCTCAAGAGGCTTGCAGTCCCTATTAAAAATGGCAGAGAGAGGCAGCAGAGGTGACAGCAAATAATCTGTGAATAATCAAATCTGCAAAAGTAAAACCCGCAAATGTGGCGGGCTGACTGTATAAGTACTAGAATTTATCAGAAGTTAGTACTCCAGTGAGAAAATCAGATCACTTTCCTATGTACACTGTTTGCATAATCAAAGAGGACAATTATGCATATTCACACTTGATCATAGTAGAAAATACATATTTAAACATAAACTAATGAAATATCATCAACAATGCTATTCATTAATATGTGAAGCCTAACTGAGGATTAATCTGTGCTGTCTTTTGGGTGAATCTCCTTCCCTATCCATGATGATTTTTATCAGTTTGAAGCAATTAGTGAAGCACACTAGCATAACCTTCTGCAAATTTGGGCTCCCAACAGCAAATTCAATTTATGAACACATTCTGAAAGTGAGATCTGAATGTGGACTGGATTGGTCTGGTGAAGTGCTTCACCAGGAGAAATTAGACTAAAATTATTGTGTGACTCAGCCTCAGGCACTGTAAGTGGTACAGGTGTACAACAGTACATGAATAGCAGAGGGGAAAGAACTTGCATACCACTGTCTTGGATTAAGCAATTCAGGGTCTTAAGCACTGCATGAAAACCCCAATGAAGAAATGCATATAGCCAAAGCGTGAATATTTTTTCATGAATCATTATGCAATGATAAAAGATTCAGAGTCTTTGGATTAACATAGTGTTTTCCTTGTTCGTTGAAGCATTTCAGCACAAACTCATTCTCTCTCATTTACAAGGTGCATTGTACAAAATTTGGTGACAAATCTGCCAAAGCTTCTTCAATCCCACTGAATTCCCTGGACACTACTACTTCCCTGGAAGTAGCTACCTATTTTCAACAATATAGAAAATACTCCAAAAACATACCTGAGGGGGGGCACTGGAACCACTTTACCACTTAACCACTTACCAGGATCTTAAATGGCTTACCACCATATCTTCTACATAAAATAAGATTCCCCACACAACATTTATGATCTTCAGCCACATAACCCCTGGGACAGCATCTATGTCTTTAAAGTGGGAAACAGTTTTAAAATTTACAGGCATTAATACCAGTTCACTTTCAGTTGGGTAAGGCCAATATGTTCACACAGCACTTAAATACATTCACATTAACCTTTGACGTTGTTTATTTTCCTCCACATTGACTTTTATCTTCAGTATGTATTAGCTTGCATGAAATAAAATCTTTATGTCCTGTTCCACTAGCCATTTAACTGAGGCTCATAATTCAGCATTTTCACATCTGTATGAGGACTACAAATTGCCCCCAGACAATTAAATACTGACCCATAATCTTCATTTCTCAGTACGTTTCTGTCATAAGTCTAAACATTTTACAGATATTTAGTGAGCAGAAATGTTTTTGGTTCATGTGTCTGCAGCTAACACATTACTACTAGAAGCTTTGCAACTTATTGGAAAGATAGCAACATCATTCATAAAAGCATTGTCTCCACAACCAAAATAGATGTGGTATCACATGTTTAGCCATTGTGTACACGATTTAAAATTAATTGTTGTGGCAAGCTGCAAGCAGGATCAGGATCATGGTACAAAGGGAGAGACGGTGACTAATTCTTCTACTACCATGGTCTTAAATCAAGTGTCCCCTGTGCTTGCTGATTACCACTGGTGCCTGTAGATTCTTTCATTACACTGTTATCAAGTGGACTCCATACGCCTTCTGACAGAGATTATTGTGGACAGAAAAAGTTTAAGAAGTCCCAATGCCACAGTCCCTACCAAGCTCACACTGCTCCCAGCTATTTTTTTTAAAAAAATATTGCACGGCAGGACTATAAAAGTTATACCTTCTGTGGTTCTGAAAGGAACAAGTAAGGTAGGGGCCTACAGAAGACACTGAACAGTGCAAACAAAGAAGAAATTAGCAGAAAGTGGCATTCCAGAAGTCTAAGCATTGCACAAAATGTCTTAAAGATCTGCAAAAAGGGGAATATAAATATACAAAGCTTCCTCACAGTCAGTCCACTGGTCCATGTATGCAGTGCTGTATGCTGAATGGCAGAGACTTTCAAAGCCCTCTTTGCCAACCCTGCTACCAAGCTCCTTTTCACCAGTAATGCCAGGGAACTTGTGCATTCTAAGCCATCTGCTCTTCCAGTGAACTATGGTCTGGTTAACTCTCCTGTTCATGAACTTCCTAGCATTGCATGCACCTCCTGATATAGACAGCAGCTCTAGTAAATTCTACTATGATTCTGGCAAGTAGTTCTCACAGAAGGTCTTCATATCAACTACACCATTTTCCCCTCCTTTGAATTATCAGCTATAGTCTGAAGCACTTAACAGCTCAACAGCAAACTCTTATCACGGTTAACAATAGGCAACTTACACCATGAAGTGATTTAACTTTGCTTTGTCTGTACTGTAGATGAGCAGAACCCTCCCACCAAACAAGAGAGAACTCTCTGAAAAGTGACTCAGAAGTAGATTAATTCAGATAAGTCTCTTCTCCAAATATTCCTACACACACAAACATCTTACCCTGTAAAACATAGATATTCTCTTTGTATTCCACAGCATTATGAAACTCCATTGCTACAGGCATTGGACAGACAGCTGTCCAACAGTTCTCTCGACTATCATAACACTCCACAGACTTTAGCGAGTTGCGCCCATCTCCTTCATAAACCCGGCCGCCTATTGCATACAGTTTACCACAGCAATGAACAAGTTTGCAGCCTATTCTGGCACGAAGCAGTGGAGCCTTAGGGATCCATCTATTGCCTGAATGATCATACATCCAGAAGTCACTTTCTGCTCTATGGTCTATGGAGACCTCACTACTGCTTGGCCTGTATCCTCCAGCAATGTAAATGTCATTATCAGGTGAAACAAGAATCCCCACTTCTCGCAAATCATTGGGTGGCTTGCATAGTTTGAAGACTCTCCCTGTGACAGAATCTAAACAAGGCACTGTTTGCTTCTTTCCTGAGTGTTTATGGGCAGCATCAAAGCAGATGATCATTTCTGAAGCAGTCATTCCAAGCCGCTGGGTATAGCCATTGGCACTAGTTTGTCCTTTCTGTACACAGTTTTGGGCTATAGCCTGTGCAAACATTGGAGGAATTTGCTCTATGAATGCTTCATCTAATAGGGGCATGCGGATGCATTTGGCAAAGATTTCCGGCAAGTGGGCTTCTCTTTTGTTGGGCTCATGTTCAAACCATCTTATAATGCTTTCATAGACATGTTCTTCCTTGTCAACATTTAAGTCATTGCTGTCCAGTATGCTTATGAGTTGATCTTTCCTCAGCTGGAGAAATTCTTGCTCTTTGGTGACACTCAAAAACTTTTTACGAATGTAGTCTTGCGATCTGATTTTCAACTCCTGATGCCCATAGTGATCAGCAAAGATAAACACACCAATTGAATTCTGTGGGTCCAAATGACTGATCATATATTTAGCACACTGGTCCTGGATAGAAGGAATCTGGAAGATACTAGCTGCAGTGAACAAAGCTTGGACATTGGCCTCTGTCAGTGTTACTCTGGAGGTATATGCATAGTTCAGTACTAAATGCATGGACTCTGCTTCAACACCAACAATCCGAACTTCTTTCTGGGTACTCTCAGTAAGGCCACTAGTGAACATTGATCTACAAAAGGAAAATATGCAGTTACTTAAAAAGTTCTGTCAACATCTTAACAATAAGTCTAAATATTTTTATCAGTAGGTTGTGCTGAAACTTGTCTAATCTTAAAACTCTTTTACGGCTACTGCAATCAACACTATTCTGACAACCAATAAGGCAACTGTAATTTTGTTCACTGAGCTTTTACTATATCATCTCTATCATCACTGTCACAACTGTCACAGCTAATGTGCACATTTTACAAGCTATTGCTCAGGGCAGAGACTGCAACATGTAGTAATCAAGGTGAGTCTTGCAACTGCCAGAGAGAAACTGCCTACTTATTATGTGTTGCCTACATGGCTGTTAAGAGTATTGCAAGCTAAATAGTTTGTGGTTCCAGCAGCGCTAAGCTCAAAATTCTATTGTATTTGCATAATGTGGCAACCCAACATTAGATATGTATGCAAGTTCATCAAGCTGAGTATGCAAAACATAAGCACATAAATGAACAGAACCTTCTTACAATAGGCATATCTACAGTAGCAGGCTTAGGTTTAGCTCAATGAGAGATGCACAAAATGGTGCACGAGGGCAGAATTAACTTGCAGAACTTGCAGCACAGGTGTTTACATTAAGACAAACTGGGTGAGCTCTGATGCAATGTAGAGTAGCTCAGAGTACTTGAAAGCAACTTTTTTGCAATTTTCTTCCCACTGAAAATATCCCTAATTTCTTTAAGCTAAAGAGTACACGGGTTTAAACTGTGGAAATGGAAACTAAAAGTCTTGCAGAAAGAGTTGGCAGCTGTGTAGAGACTGCCCCTAGTCATCCTATGTTTGGAATAGCACGACAAATAAATGCAGGAGATGGAGATGAAGGGAAAACAGACTTTTAACCATTTGCATATGCTTCCTAATCAAAGGATTGGGAAAAGAAAGAACTCTTCTCCATATCCTACCAAAAAGCAGTACACGTAAATGCAGCATGACAGACTCTTCTGTCTAGCATTTCCATCGCCTCCCATCTATTGCCTTGCTGCTTTGCTGACAGTAATTGATGGATTGTTAATTGCTGTGTATTTTAAGGGGTTGGTTTAGGTGGGTTGGTGGGTGGGGAGGATTGGGTATGTTTTTAATATCTTTTAATGTATTTTAATGTATAATGTATTTTATGTTGTTCGCCGCCTCGATCCGTGTGGAGAGGTGGGATACAAATTATTATTATTATTAGGAAGAAGAAACACTGCTACAAATCCTAAGCAGCAAAAATGACACAATCTCAGAACTCCATGTCTTATACTGGGATCAATGAAATAAACATGTAAGACCTGTAACCCATTAACTATGGTTGCCCAAGTTTGAACACACAACTGAATTATTACCCTGTTTACTTCAGGATCTGTGGCTGATGTGTGGAATCTGTGACACCAACTACTATAAAAATGCACACCATCGAAGTAGTAGTCTAGTAACAGATTGCAGCATACCTGAAATAAGGACTGATTGCAGCAAGAACATTCCGATGACAGGAAAAGGTTTTCCCATGATCCACTTGCACAACAATATCTATTAGTTGTCCTTCATCGTACATAGTTTTGAGCTGCTGCAGAATGCTGCAAGCGTGGGAGGGATCCATCCCACCACTGGCTGTGCTTGAGGAAGGAGTTCCATTCAATGTTTGTGAAAACTTGCTCTGTTCTGGTGAAATATTGAAATAAATAAAATAAACTTAGCATACAGCTAAAGGAAAAGTTTTGGCTGACAATTATCATGGATCAAGAAGCAAGCCATATATCACTGGTTGTGACCACCTGAAGCAATTCTTAATCGTAGAGGGAGCTTAAGACATGCCAGCAGATATCAAGATGCCTTCCCAGGGTTTCCCACAGACTACATGACATACTAGCCTGAAGATACTAGTTTGTATCTCTGTCAGCCAACATGTGGCAGGTGTCAAATGAGCTTAAGAACAAAAAATACAAATACAAAATATTATATCATACAACAGACAAGAACAGCTGCATTCATTAATTATTGGTCAAGGAAACAAAGATTAAAGATCATGGGCTAAATCTACTTTTGGTCCTACTGACCAAAGCAATGGGACTTTTTTATTTCATGACAATTCATTTCAGTGGGTCAGCTCGAGCCAGTATTAACACTAGATTTAGCCTCTTATCCCTTCTTCTGCTTTGTTTACTTTAAATGTAGACATTAATGAACTTTTGCTATTTCCACAACTTCCAGTCACACTAAATATGTTCACCCATCATGATAAACCATTCGCTATTAACTGATGTTGGAAGATTTGGTATAGATCAATTTTGAATATCTCTCAAAATGGCATTTAAGTGATTAAATGCTCACAGTATTAAAGAGGACCATAACTACAGTTAGCCTTCAACTTTTATGGGTTTAACGGAATTTGATTATTCATGAGTCTCTTGTCTCCTCCTCTTTTCTACAGTTGGCCGCTCTGTTTCTTCTCATTAAAGAGACAGTTCATGAAATGAAAACAGCGAAACGGTTGTAGGGGGAGAGAGGAAAGGGTTTGTGGGGAGATGGTCTGCTCCAAGATGGAGAGTCTGCACTTGAGAAAGAAGCTCTTAGCACAGGCTTTAAAGAGGTGTGCTGGATCATAACTGCATCATTGTGACCATACAAATTTGTAGTGAAAAAACATTGGGGCTAAAGACAAGTCCTGGAACTGCAAATTATTCTGGCAAAATGCCTTTAATATAATGAATCATTCATGTTATTCTCCTACATTAATTTTATATATTGCAGTCAAACTAGAACCACATACCCAGGTGAAACCAGATCCATTTCTTATACCCCATGCCTTAATCTGAAGTTTGTACAGGAGTATCTGAAAACTAATATACAACGATGCAGAAATCTTAATACTATTGATTATTAAAGGTCTTCACTGCAATTAAATCAGAAATCTAGTCTCTTTCCTCTCTTAGCTACTGCTGAAAATTCCAAAGATATCAATGGTTTTTTCCTTTTTTATAAGAGAGTCTGGTGATGACTTTGAGAAATTCTGTTCCTCAGTCAGTAAAGATCTTGAAAGCTTGACGTTTTCCAAACAAAAATAAAATCAGATTACTGGACCATTCCCTCAAAATAATAAAATTACCATCACCAGGTTTTGATGGGAGCAAAGCAGTGGTAAGATTAACCATTAAGTGGCATTCAGAATTGTCTTGTACAGTTGGTGCTTCACATTTGCTATGGTTAGGAGAACAGGACCCCAGCAAAAGTTAAAAAAAACAACTCTCAAATATTAAAATGTGTGTGTCTATGGGAAGTGGGCCAAGGCATGGTGGGGACAGCGGGCACCCAGGGTCCAAACCAGGTCATGGAAAGGAAAGGAAAAGGAGGAGAGTCAGCATGTGTGATAATGGGGCTTCCCATTATCTAGACTTAACTAAAGGGGGACACTTCCCTCTTCAGGTAAACCAAGGGTTAATGAGGTGTTGGGATTAGATTACATTTTAGTGTGGGTCAGCATCATAGGTCACAGGGTAAGACTTGACCAATCAAAAAGGAAAGAGGTAAGCATCTTCAGGATGCTTCCAGATGCTTCCAAGGAGAAGTTATAAAACTTCTTGCAAGGCCATGTGGCTGAGAGAGAACAAAAGGACAACAAAGAAACAACAAAGGAACTGCCAGTAGCAGGCTGCAGGCCGTAGGCCTTGCCTCCTGGCGTCTTCCTCGTAGAACATCTAAGCTATGAACATCTGTGAGTACTAGAACTAGTTATCTAGTCGCGTTAGGGACTTTTCTGTTATTTTGGAGCTGGCTGATCTAAAGAATGTATCTGTGCTTTCATATCTGTTCTTTTTGTAACTACTTGTAACTAAGCGTGCCTGGGAGGGGGAGCCTCCCATGTGTGTATTGTCTTGTTCATTTGCATGCCTTGAATAAATACTTTCTGGAAGAACCCTGTTTCTCTCCTTCCCACGCCAATGCTAGATAGACTGGGGGAAAAGGGAGATCCTTAAGCTTAGGGATTGAAATGTAATGGACAGAGTCCCACTGTACTGTCCTGTAATTCATAATTCAGTGGGTGGTGGCAGCAAAGATTAATATTAATCACGTACGGGAATGTACATTCCAGTTTCACATACTGGAATCCTACATTTCAGTATCACAGCATGGTGCTCTTATACTACTTCTCTCTTGCCCATCTCTGTGTGTGGGGCAATGGAAGAGTGCTTGTAGTGCTGAGAAACTGCCTTGTGAGCTGTCCGTAGCTGACCAGGTAGTGGCTGATGGAGGAGGAAGAGGACCAGAGAGGTTTTTTAAAGGGCCGTATGGCCTGATCAGATGCCAAGAGGGAAGGTTCCCCTGGAAAAGAAGCATGGGGGGGGCAGGCATTGAAGAAACTTGCAAACAATCAAATCCATGAAAGTGAAACCCACAAATGTGCAGAGCCAACTGTATGCTGTTTATTATTTATTTAATTTATATCCTGATTCCTTCCAAACGGGACACAAAGCAACTGTTGCCTTCATCCCTTGCTCATGGACCTCTCAGCTGGAAATAGCATGCTAGACTAGGTAGATTTTTGCTATGATCCTCAGATCACCTCTTATCTCCTACAAGAGCAGCAGCTTCCTCCCATCCCACCAAACTAAACATTTCTGGCAAAATATCCATCACCACTAGACAAAAACCACCTCAACTATTCATTTGCTCCCCTTACCCTACCATAAATATTAGGACATTTCAAATTTGCTGTGCTACTTCAGATACTCTGTGCAAATTTGCTGTGCTAATTAAAAACAAAGATTGGGCTAAGGTGCAGTTGGAAAAAGGATGATTCTGAGTTACACAGGAGAGCCACGACTATGTCATCTTCACTGCACTGCTACACTGTAGTAGTATATACAGTAAGACATTGTTCAGTCCCAAAGACTGTTCTGTCAATTCTAGAAAATACTGCAAAATTGCTAAAAGCCATGTTCTGAACTCCCAGAAACATAAGACCCAAAGGACTTTAAAATCCACGCCATCCTCTTGTTGAAGATAAATGTAAAAGTTTTAATTACAAATTTGGAAGCAGAATTCTATGCTTATATCTTAAACACCAAGCAATTGTATGTTAGCTGAATTCTTAAATGGTTGGATGCAAGTAGCTTAGTCCCAAAATGTAGCAACTGATTCATACTCTACATTAATGATTTAAAGTTTACTCTCTTCCTACTATGAAGACATTGAGCTTTACTGCTCAACCTCCTCTTTGCCACAAGCTAGCAAACAAAGCAGACAAACCTTTACAAGGCCTGCTTAGTATTTTGCCATTATCTTCATAACTATTGTACACAGGAATGCGCTATTTTTTGTAACCAAATGACAAAAGCAACACATGGGGGAACATTATTATCACAGATCTCATTATTTGTGGTAGGATCTGAAAAGCCCTGACATAAGTACATTCAGTCCAATTATATTTAAAATGATGTCTCAACTATTAAAGCAGAATGAGAAAAGTTTACAACGACTGCCTGGTAAAATGACAGCTGAGGAACATTTCAAGTATAAAATCTATCTTGTTAAAGCAGACAAGCAAGCAGCAATTCCAGGAGTGGAAAGATGAGGTGTCTGAAAATACTACAAATCAGGTTTTGTTACTGAACAAGCTGGAAAAAAGTGAACACAGCACAACTTGGATCCTAAATGGAAAGACTCCTGCTTGCCCTGTAAGGTCAGGGGATTCTTATAAACCTGCTACAGTCATCATACACGCAATTTTTAATGTCTCTAATGCTGAAAACTGATAAAAACCTACATAAAACCAAATCCCATTGAATATGGTGGGATTTACTGTCAAGTAAACGTACGTATGATTGCTTTTCAGGCACTCTGATGCGGAGATCAACTTTTTTTCCCTAATGCGTAAGGAACCTGTACCATACTTGTACCCATTACTAAAACTGTGTGTTTTTCTCCTTCTCCTGGAAGTCTGTTTCAGAATAACACTGGTGTAAATGACAGCCTATGCTATCACAATAACCAGGAATCCATAGTTTTTCAAGCTCATAATTACTATGGATCAAGTTTCCACACATGAGAAGGGAAATGTTTTCTCTCCAGCATCAATGCTGGTGCTCAGGAGGTGATCCCAGTGGCTATGATATGCAGCTGGAGGTCAATGCCCAATCTTCTGCCCTCCATCCAAGTTCACATAGGGGGCTGGAGTTGATATGGCAAGTAGAGAGGCTAGAAAAATTACTTCTTTGGATTACAACTCCAAGCCAGTGTCTATGCTGGCTGCGCGTATCTACAAGTTGCTGTCCAATGACGTAGCTTTTTCAAGTTGAGGACAAGTGTGGCAAGCACATTTTTGAACTCTCAACAATAATGCAACTGAGCCTGATGGACTGTCCTATTACCTAACAAACAAATGTTTTTATGCTCATTAGGCAACACTAGATGGTTGTTCTGGTCTGACACAGAAATAAACCAATTCCTTCACTCATACATTAGATGGCAGATCTACCGTTTCTACTGGTGAAGTATCAAATCACTGAATACATTCAGTGCACTCTTATCAACCTGGTAGCCAACCAAATGTTTTAGACTACAAGACCCCCTATCCCCAAATGCAGGGCATGCTGGCCCCAGTAATAGGACACACAGACCAAAGCAGCAGCCAGACACTCAGTCAGTTTAAGTCTGACCTAGTGCCTCCACCAAGCTCTTCATCCAAGTTCTCTTTAAAATCCATACACTTTAAACTCCTTACACTTTGAAATTACATAATAGAAGACACACCACTTTATGTACAAGATACATCTAAAAATTATCTTTAAAATGTAAAGATAATTTTCAGACATCCTGTATTTGAGCTACGCTGCTTCCTACAGCAAGTTCTGTTTCTTAAAACTCAGCCACAGCCATGCTATTCTGGATAGGTCTTGTAGCACCGTTGAGACTAACTGAGAGGAAGAAATTGGCAGCATAAGCTTTTGTAGACTTAAGTCTACTTTATCAGATGAACAGAGTGAAGTGATGCATCTAATGAAGCAGACTTTTTTTTTTTAATTTCTTTTTATTATATGCATATTAGAAAGTTGTACATTTCTGGTTCAACTGTTCATATATACAGTACTATACAAAAACACATCTTTTCTTAACAATATAAAAACATAACAACTACTATTTTTACAATACTATGACTTCTTGTCAACTATCTAGAGTTGCTAAACATGTTATTTTAAGTATAAAGAAACTCTCCAAATCCAAAATTTTTAAATATTGTTTGTAATCATGTCTGCTACAATGTCAAAAAGAAAAAGAAAAACATTTCATGACTTTACTGTGTCCTCATTATTTTTCCATTTTCCCAAACAAGTTGTATTGTTAGATATACCCACGTATTTAATTACCTTTCCATCTGTTTTGCCATTTTTATTTTCCCTTAGCGCCAGTACCCATATTTCCTCATAAACTTTATCACTGGCTTCCAATCATTTTCTACCTGTTCCATTTGTTTCCCTTTTAGCCTCATGGAGAATATGTCAAACTGGTTGTAATCAGCTATTTTTTGAGCCCATTGCTCTAAATCCGGAATTGCTGTCATCGTCCATAGCCTTGCAAACACCATTCTTGCCGCTTTAATGAAGCAGACTCAAGTCTACAAAAGCTTATGCCACCAACTTCCTTCTCTTAGTCTCAAAGGTGCTACAAGATCCCTGTGCATCCTTTTCTCACAGAGGCAGCTCTCTGGGGGGTTGAATAGAAAGTATGACATACATGCATGTGCTGGGCTGCTTCTTACTTTTGCTTCTCAGCCTAATGAGCCTGAGTCTCCTTAGTATCACAAAAGAGAGGACCCCAATTTCAACACATATTCATATTATCTAAAAAACAAAAATGGAGGAAGCATTTGTCCAAGTTTGACAAAATTATTTACTTTTACATATATCTGAACTTAATCCACTGAAGATGCAATTATACATACACTCTGCAGAAAGAAAATGTCACTGACCCCAGGGCAACTTTTACCTTAACTTCATGCATGCCTACTCAGAAGCAAGCCCTACTGAGCTCGGGATGTGCCATCCACTAATGTTTTTAGGACTAATGTCTTATTCTTGAGTAAACATATTAAAGATCAACCTATAAAATACACTTATTGGGGGGACAGCTGTACTAAGTACTAATATACAAGTGGCTCAAACACTTGTATATAGATGCAAGCCTAAATCCTCTTTCAATCCAAACCATAGCAGATCCACCGAATCCACTAAATTCATCTCCCTATTGACTCACCATTCAACAACCGATTGAATGGATCTACTCTAGCTGGGACTAACCAACAGAACGCAACTCATAAAAAGTCAATACACCCAATCACAACCCATCAACGTGCATAGAAACTGTCACTTAAAAAAAGAGTTTCCATAATTAAAAAAAAAATAGTAATAATGCTAAAATAATGCCAACACCTCTCCCACCCCTCAGTTTGCACTCAATTAATACAGACCATTAATAAACCCGATCATTACTTAGCAGCCTCTACAGGGAAAGTAATTTTTTAAGTTTCCATAATCTCAAAAAATAATAATTAAGAAGTACTGCTAAAACGCCAACGCCTCCCCCACCCCTCAGTCTGCACTCAATCAAAAGACCATCAATAGGCCCAATCATAACCTATCAGCCTATATAGGGAAAGTAACTTTTTTAAAAATGGTTTCCATAATAGCAAGGAAAAAAATTAGGAAATTTGTGGAATAACACATCCCCCCACCCCTCAGTCTGCACTCCATCAACAGAAACCACCAATAAGCCCAGTCATAACCTATCAGCCTATATAGGGAAAGTAACTTTTTAAAAGGTTTCCATAATCTGAAGAAAAAAAATTAGGAAATTTGTGGAATAACACATCCCCCCCACCCCTCAGTTTGCACTCCATCCACAGAAACCACCAATAAGCCCAGTCATAACCTATCAGCCTATACAGAGAAAGTAACTTTTTTAAAAAAGGGTTTCCATAATAGCAAGGAAAAAAATTAGGAAATTTGTGGAATAACACATCCCCCCACCCCTCAGTCTGCACTCCATCAACAGAAACCACCAATAAGCCAAATCATAACCTATCAGCCTATACAGGGAAAGTAACTTTTTTAAAAAAGGGTTTCCATAATAGCAAGGAAAAAAATTAGGAAATTTGTGGAATAACACATCCCCCCCCACCCCTCAGTCTGCACTCCATCAACAGAAACCACCAATAAGCCAAATCATAACCTATCAGCCTATACAGGGAAAGTAACTTTTTTAAAAAAGGGTTTCCATAATAGCAAGGAAAAAAATTAGGAAATTTGTGGAATAACACATCCCCCCCACCCCTCAGTCTGCACTCCATCAACAGAAACCACCAATAAGCCAAATCATAACCTATCAGCCTATACAGGGAAAGTAACTTTTTTAAAAAAGGGTTTCCATAATAGCAAGGAAAAAAATTAGGAAATTTGTGGAATAACACATCCCCCCCACCCCTCAGTCTGCACTCCATCAACAGAAACCACCAATAAGCCCAGTCATAACCTATCAGCCTATACAGGGAAAGTAACTTTTTAAAAGGTTTCCATAATCTGAAGAAAAAAAATTAGGAAATTTGTGGAATAACACATCCCCCCCACCCCTCAGTTTGCACTCCATCCACAGAAACCACCAATAAGCCCAGTCATAACCTATCAGCCTATATAGGGAAAGTAACTTTTTTAAAAATGGTTTCCATAATAGCAAGGAAAAAAATTAGGAAATTTGTGGAATAACACATCCCCCCCACCCCTCAGTCTGCACTCCATCAACAGAAACCACCAATAAGCCCAGTCATAACCTATCAGCCTATATAGGGAAAGTAACTTTTTAAAAGGTTTCCATAATCTGAAGAAAAAAAATTAGGAAATTTGTGGAATAACACATCCCCCCCACCCCTCAGTTTGCACTCCATCCACAGAAACCACCAATAAGCCCAGTCATAACCTATCAGCCTATACAGAGAAAGTAACTTTTTTAAAAAAGGGTTTCCATAATAGCAAGGAAAAAAATTAGGAAATTTGTGGAATAACACATCCCCCCCACCCCTCAGTCTGCACTCCATCAACAGAAACCACCAATAAGCCAAATCATAACCTATCAGCCTATACAGGGAAAGTAACTTTTTTAAAAAAGGGTTTCCATAATAGCAAGGAAAAAAATTAGGAAATTTGTGGAATAACACATCCCCCCCCCACCCCTCAGTCTGCACTCCATCAACAGAAACCACCAATAAGCCAAATCATAACCTATCAGCCTATACAGGGAAAGTAACTTTTTTTAAAAAGGGTTTCCATAATAGCAAGGAAAAAAATTAGGAAATTTGTGGAATAACACATCCCCCCCACCCCTCAGTCTGCACTCCATCAACAGAAACCACCAATAAGCCAAATCATAACCTATCAGCCTATACAGGGAAAGTAACTTTTTTAAAAAAGGGTTTCCATAATAGCAAGGAAAAAAATTAGGAAATTTGTGGAATAACACATCCCCCCCACCCCTCAACTTGCACCATCCACAGAAACCACCAATAAGCCCAGTCATAACCTATCAGCCTATACAGGGAAAGTAACTTTTTAAAAGGTTTCCATAATCTGAAGAAAAAAAATTAGGAAATTTGTGGAATAACACATCCCCCCCCACCCCTCAGTCTGCACTCCATCCACAGAAACCACCAATAAGCCCAGTCATAACCTATCAGCCTATACAGAGAAAGTAACTTTTTTAAAAAAGGGTTTCCATAATAGCAAGGAAAAAAATTAGGAAATTTGTGGAATAACACATCCCCCCACCCCTCAGTCTGCACTCCATCAACAGAAACCACCAATAAGCCCAGTCATAACCTATCAGCCTATACAGGGAAAGTAACTTTTTTAAAAAAGGGTTTCCATAATAGCAAGGAAAAAAATTAGGAAATTTGTGGAATAACACATCCCCCCCACCCCTCAGTCTGCACTCCATCAACAGAAACCACCAATAAGCCAAATCATAACCTATCAGCCTATACAGGGATAGTAACTTTTTAAAAAAGGGTTTCCATAATCTGAAGAAAAAAAATTAGGAAATTTGTGGAATAACACATCCCCCCCACCCCTCAGTCTGCACTCCATCAACAGAAACCACCAATAAGCCCAGTCATAACCTATCAGCCTATACAGGGAAAGTAACTTTTTAAAAAAGGGTTTCCATAATAGCAAGGAAAAAAATTAGGAAATTTGTGGAATAACACATCCCCCCTCCACCCCTCAGTCTGCACTCCATCAACAGAAACCACCAACAAGCCAAATCATAACCTATCAGCCTATACAGGGAAAGTAACTTTTTTAAAAAAGGGTTTCCATAATAGCAAGGAAAAAAATTAGGAAATTTGTGGAATAACACATCCCCCCCCACCCCTCACTTTGCACTCCATCAACAGAAACCACCAATAAGCCCAGTCATAACCTATCAGCCTCTACAGGGAAAGTAACTTTTTAAAAGGTTTCCATAATCTGAAGGAAAAAAATTAGGAAATTTGTGGAATAACACATCCCCCCCACCCCTCAGTCTGCACTCCATCAACAGAAACCACCAATAAGCCCAGTCATAACCTATCAGCCTATATAGGGAAAGTAACTTTTTAAAAGGTTTCCATAATCTGAAGGAAAAAAATTAGGAAATTTGTGGAATAACACATCCCCCCCCACCCCTCAGTCTGCACTCCATCAACAGAAACCACCAATAAGCCCAGTCATAACCTATCAGCCTATATAGGGAAAGTAACTTTTTAAAAGGTTTCCATAATCTGAAGGAAAAAAATTAGGAAATTTGTGGAATAACACATCCCCCCCACCCCTCAGTCTGCACTCCATCCACAGAAACCACCAATAAGCCCAGTCATAACCTATCAGCCTATACAGGGAAAGTAACTTTTTTAAAAAAGGGTTTCCATAATAGCAAGGAAAAAAATTAGGAAATTTGTGGAATAACACATCCCCCCCACCCCTCAGTTTGCACTCCATCCACAGAAACCACCAATAAGCCCAGTCATAACCTATCAGCCTATACAGGGAAAGTAACTTTTTTAAAAAAGGGTTTCCATAATAGCAAGGAAAAAATTAGGAAATTTGTGGAATAACACATCCCCCCCACCCCTCAGTCTGCACTCCATCCACAGAAACCACCAATAAGCCCAGTCATAACCTATCAGCCTATACAGGGAAAGTAACTTTTTAAAAGGTTTCCATAATCTGAAGAAAAAAAATTAGGAAATTTGTGGAATAACACATCCCCCCCACCCCTCAGTTTGCACTCCATCCACAGAAACCACCAATAAGCCCAGTCATAACCTATCAGCCTATACAGAGAAAGTAACTTTTTTAAAAAAGGGTTTCCATAATAGCAAGGAAAAAAATTAGGAAATTTGTGGAATAACACATCCCCCCACCCCTCAAGTCTGCACTCCATCAACAGAAACCACCAATAAGCCCAGTCATAACCTATCAGCCTATACAGGGAAAGTAACTTTTTTAAAAAAGGGTTTCCATAATAGCAAGGAAAAAAATTAGGAAATCTGTGGAATAACACATCCCCCCCACCCCTCAGTCTGCACTCCATCCACAGAAACCACCAATAAGCCCAAACTATAACCTATCAGCCTATACAGGGAAAGTAACTTTTTAAAAGGTTTCCATAATCTGAAGAAAAAAATTAGGAAATTTGTGGAATAACACATCCCCCCCACCCCTCAGTTTGCACTCCATCCACAGAAACCACCAATAAGCCCAGTCATAACCTATCAGCCTATACAGAGAAAGTAACTTTTTTAAAAAAGGGTTTCCATAATAGCAAGGAAAAAAATTAGGAAATTTGTGGAATAACACATCCCCCCCACCCCTCAGTCTGCACTCCATCAACAGAAACCACCAATAAGCCCAGTCATAACCTATCAGCCTATACAGGGAAAGTAACTTTTTTAAAAAAGGGTTTCCATAATAGCAAGGAAAAAAATTAGGAAATTTGTGGAATAACACATCCCCCCCACCCCTCAGTCTGCACTCCATCAACAGAAACCACCAATAAGCCAAATCATAACCTATCAGCCTATACAGGGATAGTAACTTTTTAAAAAAGGGTTTCCATAATCTGAAGAAAAAAAATTAGGAAATTTGTGGAATAACACATCCCCCCCACCCCTCAGTCTGCACTCCATCAACAGAAACCACCAAAAGCCCAGTCATAACCTATCAGCCTATAAAGGGAAAGTAACTTTTTAAAAAAGAGTTTCCATAATCTGAAGGGAAAAAATTAGGAAATTTGTGGAATAACACATCCCCCCCACCCCTCAGTCTGCACTCCATCAACAGAAACCACCAACAAGCCAAATCATAACCTATCAGCCTATACAGGGAAAGTAACTTTTTTAAAAAAGGGTTTCCATAATAGCAAGGAAAAAAATTAGGAAATTTGTGGAATAACACATCCCCCCCACCCCTCAGTTTGCACTCCATCAACAGAAACCACCAATAAGCCCAGTCATAACCTATCAGCCTCTACAGGGAAAGTAACTTTTTAAAAGGTTTCCATAATCTGAAGGAAAAAAATTAGGAAATTTGTGGAATAACACATCCCCCCCCACCCCTCAGTCTGCACTCCATCAACAGAAACCACCAATAAGCCCAGTCATAACCTATCAGCCTATATAGGGAAAGTAACTTTTTTAAAGGTTTCCATAATCTGAAGGAAAAAAATTAGGAAATTTGTGGAATAACACATCCCCCCACCCCTCAGTCTGCACTCCATCCACAGAAACCACCAATAAGCCCAGTCATAACCTATCAGCCTATACAGGGAAAGTAACTTTTTTAAAAAAGGGTTTCCATAATAGCAAGGAAAAAAATTAGGAAATTTGTGGAATAACACATCCCCCCCACCCCTCAAGTCTGCACTCCATCCACAGAAACCACCAATAAGCCCAGTCATAACCTATCAGCCTATACAGGGAAAGTAACTTTTTAAAAGGTTTCCATAATCTGAAGAAAAAAAATTAGGAAATTTGTGGAATAACACATCCCCCACCCCTCAGTTTCCACTCCATCCACAGAAACCACCAATAAGCCCAGTCATAACCTATCAGCCTATACAGGGAAAGTAACTTTTTTAAAAAAGGGTTTCCATAATAGCAAGGAAAAAAATTAGGAAATTTGTGGAATAACACATCCCCCCCACCCCTCAGTCTGCACTCCATCAACAGAAACCACCAATAAGCCAAATCATAACCTATCAGCCTATACAGGGAAAGTAACTTTTTTAAAAAAGGGTTTCCATAATAGCAAGGAAAAAAATTAGGAAATTTGTGGAATAACACATCCCCCCCACCCCTCAGTCTGCACTCCATCAACAGAAACCACCAATAAGCCAAATCATAACCTATCAGCCTATACAGGGATAGTAACTTTTTTAAAAAGGGTTTCCATAATCTGAAGAAAAAAAATTAGGAAATTTGTGGAATAACACATCCCCCCCACCCCTCAGTCTGCACTCCATCAACAGAAACCACCAATAAGCCCAGTCATAACCTATCAGCCTATATAGGGAAAGTAACTTTTTAAAAAAGAGTTTCCATAATCTGAAGGGAAAAAATTAGGAAATTTGTGGAATAACACATCCCCCCTCCACCCCTCAGTCTGCACTCCATCAACAGAAACCACCAACAAGCCAAATCATAACCTATCAGCCTATACAGGGAAAGTAACTTTTTTAAAAAAGGGTTTCCATAATAGCAAGGAAAAAAATTAGGAAATTTGTGGAATAACACATCCCCCCCACCCCTCACTTTGCACTCCATTCAACAGAAACCACCAATAAGCCCAGTCATAACCTATCAGCCTATATAGGTAAAGTAACTTTTTAAAAAAGAGTTTCCATAATCTAAAGGGAAAAATTAGGAAATTTGTGGAATAACACATCCCCCCCACCCCTCAGTCTGCACTCCATCAACAGAAACCACCAATAAGCCAAATCATAACCTATCAGCCTATACAGGGAAAGTAACTTTTTTAAAAAAGGGTTTCCATAATAGCAAGGAAAAAAATTAGGAAATTTGTGGAATAACACATCCCCCCCACCCCTCAGAGTCTGCACTCCATCAACAGAAACCACCAATAAGCCAAATCATAACCTATCAGCCTATACAGGGATAGTAACTTTTTTAAAAAGGGTTTCCATAATCTGAAGAAAAAAAATTAGGAAATTTGTGGAATAACACATCCCCCCCACCCCTCAGTCTGCACTCCATCAACAGAAACCACCAATAAGCCCAGTCATAACCTATCAGCCTATATAGGGAAAGTAACTTTTTAAAAAAGAGTTTCCAGAATCTGAAGGAAAAAATTAGGAAATTTGTGGAATAACACATCCCCCCTCCACCCCTCAGAGTCTGCACTCCATCAACAGAAACCACCAACAAGCCAAATCATAACCTATCAGCCTATACAGGGATAGTAACTTTTTTAAAAAGGGTTTCCATAATCTGAAGAAAAAAATTAGGAAATTTGTGGAATAACACATCCCCCCCACCCCTCAGTCTGCACTCCATCAACAGAAACCACCAATAAGCCCAGTCATAACCTATCAGCCTATATAGGGAAAGTAACTTTTTTAAAGGTTTCCATAATCTGAAGGAAAAAAATTAGGAAATTTGTGGAATAACACATCCCCCCCACCCCTCAGTCTGCACTCCATCCACAGAAACCACCAATAAGCCCAGTCATAACCTATCAGCCTATACAGGGAAAGTAACTTTTTTAAAGGTTTCCATAATCTGAAGGAAAAAAATTAGGAAATTTGTGGAATAACACATCCCCCCACCCCTCAGTCTGCACTCCATCCACAGAAACCACCAATAAGCCCAGTCATAACCTATCAGCCTATACAGGGAAAGTAACTTTTTAAAAGGTTTCCATAATCTGAAGAAAAAAAATTAGGAAATTTGTGGAATAACACATCCCCCCCACCCCTCAGTTTCCACTCCATTCACAGAAACCACCAATAAGCCCAGTCATAACCTATCAGCCTATACAGGGAAAGTAACTTTTTTTAAAAAGGGTTTCCATAATAGCAAGGAAAAAAATTAGGAAATTTGTGGAATAACACATCCCCCCACCCCTCAGTCTGCACTCCATCAACAGAAACCACCAATAAGCCAAATCATAACCTATCAGCCTATACAGGGAAAGTAACTTTTTTAAAAAAGGGTTTCCATAATAGCAAGGAAAAAAATTAGGAAATTTGTGGAATAACACATCCCCCCCACCCCTCAGTCTGCACTCCATCAACAGAAACCACCAATAAGCCAAATCATAACCTATCAGCCTATACAGGGATAGTAAGTTTTTTAAAAAGGGTTTCCATAATCTGAAGAAAAAAAATTAGGAAATTTGTGGAATAACACATCCCCCCCACCCCTCAGTCTGCACTCCATCAACAGAAACCACCAATAAGCCCAGTCATAACCTATCAGCCTATATAGGGAAAGTAACTTTTTAAAAAAGAGTTTCCATAATCTGAAGGGAAAAAATTAGGAAATTTGTGGAATAACACATCCCCCCTCCACCCCTCAGTCTGCACTCCATCAACAGAAACCACCAACAAGCCAAATCATAACCTATCAGCCTATACAGGGGAAATAACTTTTTTAAAAAAGGGTTTCCATAATAGCAAGGAAAAAAATTAGGAAATTTGTGGAATAACACATCCCCCCCACCCCTCACTTTGCACTCCATCAACAGAAACCACCAATAAGCCCAGTCATAACCTATCAGCCTATATAGGGAAAGTAACTTTTTAAAAAAGAGTTTCCATAATCTGAAGGGAAAAAATTAGGAAATTTGTGGAATAACACATCCCCCCCACCCCTCAGTCTGCACTCCATCAACAGAAACCACCAATAAGCCAAATCATAACCTATCAGCCTATACAGGGAAAGTAACTTTTTTAAAAAAGGGTTTCCATAATAGCAAGGAAAAAAATTAGGAAATTTGTGGAATAACACATCCCCCCCACCCCTCAGTCTGCACTCCATCCACAGAAACCACCAATAAGCCCAGTCATAACCTATCAGCCTATACAGGGAAAGTAACTTTTTAAAAGGTTTCCAGAATCTGAAGAAAAAAAATTAGGAAATTTGTGGAATAACACATCCCCCCCACCCCTCAGTTTGCACTCCATCCACAGAAACCACCAATAAGCCCAGTCATAACCTATCAGCCTATATAGGGAAAGTAACTTTTTAAAAAAGAGTTTCCATAATCTGAAGGGAAAAAATTAGGAAATTTGTGGAATAACACATCCCCCCTCCACCCCTCAGTCTGCACTCCATCAACAGAAACCACCAACAAGCCAAATCATAACCTATCAGCCTATACAGGGAAAGTAACTTTTTTAAAAAAGGGTTTCCATAATAGCAAGGAAAAAAATTAGGAAATTTGTGGAATAACACATCCCCCCCACCCCTCACTTTGCACTCCATCAACAGAAACCACCAATAAGCCCAGTCATAACCTATCAGCCTCTACAGGGAAAGTAACTTTTTAAAAGGTTTCCATAATCTGAAGGAAAAAAATTAGGAAATTTGTGGAATAACACATCCCCCCCACCCCTCAGTCTGCACTCCATCAACAGAAACCACCAATAAGCCCAGTCATAACCTATCAGCCTATATAGGGAAAGTAACTTTTTGGAAAAGGTTTCCATAATCTGAAGGAAAAAAATTAGGAAATTTGTGGAATAACACATCCCCCCCCACCCCTCAGCTTCTGGGCACTCCATCAACAGAAACCACCAATAAGCCAAATCATAACCTATCAGCCTATACAGGGAAAGTAACTTTTTTAAAAAAGGGTTTCCATAATAGCAAGGAAAAAAATTAGGAAATTTGTGGAATAACACATCCCCCCCCACCCCTCACTTTGCACTCCATCAACAGAAACCACCAATAAGCCCAGTCATAACCTATCAGCCTCTACAGGGAAAGTAACTTTTTAAAAAAGGGTTTCCATAATCTGAAGGGAAAAAATTAGGAAATTTGTGGAATAACACATCCCCCCCACCCCTCAGTCTGCACTCCATCAACAGAAACCACCAATAAGCCCAGTCATAACCTATCAGCCTATATAGGGAAAGTAACTTTTTTAAAAAGGGTTTCCATAATCTGAAGAAAAAAAATTAGGAAATTTGTGGAATAACACATCCCCCCTCCACCCCTCAGTCTGCACTCCATCAACAGAAACCACCAACAAGCCAAATCATAACCTATCAGCCTATACAGGGAAAGTAACTTTTTTAAAAAAGGGTTTCCATAATAGCAAGGAAAAAAATTAGGAAATTTGTGGGATACACATCCCCCCCACCCCTCAGTCTGCACTCCATCAACAGAAACCACCAATAAGCCCAGTCATAACCTATCAGCCTATATAGGGAAAGTAACTTTTTTAAAAAGGGTTTCCATAATCCGAAAGAAAAAAAATTAGGAAATTTGTGGAATAACACATCCCCCCCCACCCCTCAGTCTGCACTCCATCAACAGAAACCACCAACAAGCCAAATCATAACCTATCAGCCTATACAGGGAAAGTAACTTTTTTAAAAAGGGTTTCCATAATCTGAAGGGAAAAAATTAGGAAATTTGTGGAATAACACATCCCCCCCCACCCCTCACTTTGCACTCCATCAACAGAAACCACCAACAAGCCAAATCATAACCTATCAGCCTATACAGGGAAAGTAACTTTTTAAAAAAGGGTTTCCATAATAGCAAGGAAAAAAATTAGGAAATTTGTGGAATAACACATCCCCCACCCCTCAGTCTGCACTTCATCAACAGAAACCACCAACAAGCCAAATCATAACCTATCAGCCTATACAGGGAAAGTAACTTTTTAAAAAAGGGTTTCCATAATAGCAAGGAAAAAAATTAGGAAATTTGTGGAATAACACATCCCCCCCAACCTCTCTCACTTTGCACTCCATCAACAGAAACCACCAATAAGCCCAAATCATAACCTATCAGCCTATATAGGGAAAGTAACTTTTTAAAAAAGAGTTTCCATAATCTGAAGGGAAAAAATTAGGAAATTTGTGGAATAACACATCCCCCCTCCACCCCTCAGTCTGCACTCCATCAACAGAAACCACCAACAAGCCAAATCATAACCTATCAGCCTATACAGGGATAGTAACTTTTTTAAAAAAGGGTTTCCATAATCTGAAGAAAAAAAAATTAGGAAATTTGTGGAATAACACATCCCCCCACCCCTCAGTCTGCACTCCATCAACAGAAACCACCAATAAGCCCAGTCATAACCTATCAGCCTATATAGGGAAAGTAACTTTTTAAAAAAGAGTTTCCATAATCTGAAGGGAAAAAATTAGAAATTTGTGGAATAACACATCCCCCCCACCCCTCAGTCTGCACTCCATCCAGAGAGAGCGACTCCCCAACATGAGTCACTAGGCACCCCTCCCAACCGCTCCCCCCGCCCTCTAGGGACCCCTCCCCCCAGCCAGGCCTGAAGAGCCCCTCGCGGCCCCTCTCCACCCCTCCCCCTCCCTCCCGCGCGCGCGCTCCATCCTCCCGCAGCCCCGCCCCCTCCAACCGCCTGTAGGCCTCGGCCGGAGCTGCTCCACCTCCCACGGCAGCCATGCTGCGGGGCGGGCGAAGAGAAGGCGGGCAGCCCAAGAGAGACAGAGAGAGAGAGAGAGAGAGAGGCTGTCACCACTGCGGGCGGTGGGCAGCCGCAGCTAGGCCTCCTTTCTCTTCCCCGCCGCTGCCTCCGTCGACCACGGACAACGCCGCCGCCGGCGCGGCCTCAAGTCGGCTCCGCAAAGAACGGCACCCGCCCACCACCACCACCACCACGCTCCCCGGGACTGCATTGGTTGGAAGAATTCTCTCTGGTGGGTTCTGGAGTTGTAGTTTTTTGCACACCTGTCGCCATCTTAACACCCGTTTGCGGCCACGTCCGCCCTCCCGTGGAAGTGCACCCTGGGACTGGTAGTTCTGTAAGCAAGAAGTCGGTTGCTGAGCAGCGACATTGTGTGTCCTAGAGAGGAGCGGCTGTCCCTGTTTAAAAGCAGGCTCACTACACGGGTTATAGGGCTGTTGTTCCACTTTCAACATCCTGTGGAATCCTGGGGTTTGTAGCTTACTGAGGAAGAGCAAAAACGTATTTTGCTTTCCTTCTTTACCAGTGAATCATTCTGAACCTTCTTTTCCCAAAAAGTAAAGGAACAGGGATCCCATAGCAAATCCTTCCAGTATTTATGCTGAAACTCAGGTGGTCTCGGGGTATCAGATGTATCATTTACAAAAGCTTTGAGCAGCTACCGTATCGAACCCCTAAGGCCATTTCCGCTCTACAGTGGCCATGTCTGCACTAGCCTGTTATAGCGCGATGATTCCGCTTTCAACATCGTCTGGAATCCTGGGGTTTGCCGTTTCGGGAGGGGCCGGCCGGCCCCTCCCGAAACGGCAAACCCCAGGATTCCAGACGATGTTGAAAGCGGAATCATCGCGCTATAACAGGCTAGTGTGGAAATGTTACAGTGCTATTATTCCACTTTTAACCTCCAGTGGAATTCTGGGGTTTGTAGTTTCCTGAGGCCAAAGACCTCTCTGGCTGAGAATTCGTAAATGCCCCTCCCTAGACTGCAAACCCCAGGATTCCATAGGACGTTGAAAGTGGAATAATAGCACTAGAACAGGTGCAGTGCAGAAATGGCCTTGGACATTCTTGGCCAATGACGGGGCTTTGGATAAAGTGCTGGGACTGGGTTTGTCTTTCCTACATATACTTCCTTAAGATGAATATGTAGTAAATAATTTCCAAAGAGATAGCTGTATTACAGTGTCACAGCAAAACAAACAAAACCCCCCCCACACCTGTTATGGAGGGTATAGAAATAGGATCTATCATAAGCATCTTTGGGACTAACTGGTTTATTTCAGCGTGAGCTTTTGTGGGTATGCATCTCCTTTAATCCACCTTTTATCATACGCTTTTCAGATGCGTCTCCTTTAATCCACCTTTTATCATAAGCTTTTATGGATATTAATCCACTTCTTCAGATGGATCCACAGTAATCCGTTTCCATCAGTACACCTGATTAATACCCCCAAAAGCTCATGCTGAAAGGTGTTACTAGAGCCTTTCTTTCCACCACCCCCGTTTTCCTTTTTTATGATGTAACTAGTTTATACACCCAGCATTGCCTGGGATTTTATTTTCTCATAGGTAATACTTGTTAGAAAGATGTGAGATCCTGTGT
This sequence comes from Ctenosaura bakeri, assembly GCA_948474755.1. Classification (NCBI taxonomy): domain Eukaryota; kingdom Metazoa; phylum Chordata; class Lepidosauria; order Squamata; family Iguanidae; genus Ctenosaura; species Ctenosaura bakeri. The sequence continues at coordinate 11,581 of CAOLHI010003523.1, read as the reverse complement.
CTCTAATTCCCCAAACTGCCTTCTCGGTACCAGTAACTTTCCCCCATATTCCCCAATCCAATCTGTATTCAGAGTTATTAACATAGAGAAGTTGGGTTCCTGGGAGAATACCTCCTGCTTGCTGCTAGGCTTGTCTCCATAGCAACTGGCCTATTCTCTGACTGAGAATTTTAAAGACCCCTCCCTAAACTGCAGGATTCCATAGAATCTTTTCAGGCAGCCAATCATATGAGGTCTTCACCTCATAGAATCATAGAATCATAGAGTTGGAAGAGACCCCAGGGGCCATCCAGTCCAGTCCTCCTTGAATTGAGGTACCCAGAACTGGACACAGTATTCAAGATGGGGTCTAACCAAAGCAGAATAGAGTGGTACCATTACCTCCCTTAATCTAGACACCATACTCCTCCTGATGCAACCAAGGATCATGTTGGCTTTCTTGGCTGCCACATCACACTGCTGACTCATGTTCAGCTTGTGATCTACCAAGACTCCTAGGTCCCTTTCACACACACTGCTATCCAGCCATGTGTCCTCCATCCTATATTTGTGGATTCCATTTTTTCTGCCTAAGAGTAGGACCACATTTAATAAGCTTCTTTGCAAGAATGTCATGGGGAACTTTGTCAAAGGCCTTAACTGAAGTCAAGATATGCTACATCTGCAGCATTCCCTTCATCTATCAAGCTTGTAACCCTATCATAAAAAGAGATAAGATTAGTCTGGCATGACTTATTTCTGAGAGATCCATGTTGACTTTTAGTGATTACAGCATTACTTTCTAAGTAATACAAACTGACTGTTTAATGATCTGCTCTAGGATCTTTCCTGGTATTGATGTCAAGCTGACCGGGCAATAATTATTTGGGTCCTCTGTTTTCCCCTTCTTGAAGATGGGGATGAAATTTGCCCTCCTCCAGTCTGCCTGGACTTCTCCTGTTTTCTTAGAGTTCTGAAAGATTATTGTAAGTGGTCCAGAAATGACTTCTGCCAGTTCTTTTAATATCTTTGGATGTAATTCATCTGGCCCTGGAGACTTGAATTAATCTAGTTTAGCCAAATATTCCTGTACTACTTCTCTACTTATTCTGTGCTGCATTCCCGCCCCCCTTCCTCATCTGCTCCTCACCCCCCAAGTTGAGTACTTCTATCATTTTGAGAGAAAACTGAGGCAAAGAAGGTCTTGAGTAGTTCTGCCTTCTTTCTTCCCCCCGTTAGAAATTGGCCATCTTCTCCACGCAGTGATCCTATCATTTCCTTGTTTTTCCTTTTGCTGTGGACATATCTAAAAAATACCTTTTTATTGTTTTTAATGTCTCTGGCAAACCTGAATTCATTCTGCGCTTTAGCTTTTCTGACCTTCTCCTTACATCTCCTGGCTATTTACTTGAATTCCTCTTTGGTAGTTTCACCATTCTTCCATTTCTTGTACATGTTTCTTTTAACAGTTAGCTCAGCTGAGAGTTCTTTAGTCAACCATTCCAGTTTCTTTAGACACTTGCCATTTCTCCTCCTTATTGGCACAGTTTTCAATTGTGCCTTCAGTATCTCACTTTTAAGAAACTCCCATCCGTCATGAACTCCTTTCTCTTTTAGTATTCTTTACCACAGGATTTCAGCAAGTAACTCCCTAAGTTTACAGAAATCAGCTTTCTTAAAGTTTAGGATACATGTCTGGCTACACCTGGCTTCTCCTTCCCACTGAATGACAAACTCCAAAAGAGCATGGTCACTCCCTCCTAAGGATCCCACCACCTCCACCTCATCAACTAGGTCATCCCTGTTGGTCAGGATCAGATCTAAAATAGTCAATCCCCTTGTCACCTCTTCCACCTTCTGGACCATGAAATTGTCTGCAAGGCAAGCGAGGAACCTGTTGGACCTTGTGGTCTTGGCAGAGTTTGACTGCCACCAAATATCAGGATAATTGAAATCTCCCATTACTACTGCATCTCTCCTTTTTGAATATGTGGTCATCTGCTCCAGGAAGACCTCATCCAAGTCCTCAGGCTGGCGCAGAGGCCTGTAGAAAAACCCCACAATCACATCTCTATTGTTTCTCGTTCCCTTAATTCTTACCTAGATGCTCTCAACTTGGCTTCTCAGATTTAAGTCATGAATCTCTTCACAGATGAAAACATCCTTGTCATATAAGGCTTCTCCTCCTCCTTTGTTTGGTCTATTTCTGCAAAATAGGTTATACCCCCCTATTCCTATATTCCAATCATGAGGTTCATCCCACCAGGTTTCAGTGATGCCTACTAAATCATATTTATTTTGTTGTATTAAGAGTTGGAGTTCATCTTGCTTATTTTCCATGCTCTGTGTATTAGTGTAGAGACACTTGAGACCATGTGCCCTTCCTGGAAGTCCTGTACTAAAGTTACTTCCCCTCCTCCTGTTGGTTTCTAGTTCTACTTTGCCCGCCCTATCTGTATCATTTGGGCTATGTTTCACATACAGCCATACCTGACACAGACAAACACACAAACTTTGACTTTTATATATTAGATGTATAGATGTATCAGGTCAATTTTTTTTGCACTTTAGGGAAGAGCAGTAGATATTTTGGGGGGAATTTTGGCTCATATTGTAGATTCTCCGCTAGTGAGCTGACTGCAGACCTCATGAAAGAAAGCACTGTTTTATATTATATCCTCCCCCCGCCCCTGTTTCCTTGAGTTGGATCCTACACCTGGTCTTTTGTATAAGAACAAGGGTGGTGCTAATAGAATAACAGCAGATGAGACCTCCTTGGTGCTCTTTTCTGCTTCTCTTCCAGGTTGCCCTCCCCACCACATCATTATTATTCCATTATTCCATTATCATTATTCCACCAAATATCATTTAATTCCAGCAGGCTTTAGGCAACTGCATGCTAATTGGATGGGGCTTTTAACAAATAGATGCTATGCTTTCTTAACTTGATTGATTTAATATGGTAATCTGTTTAATTTTGTTTTAGTATCATAACTTAACATAGCTTTAGTTATTTATTTATATGTGTGTAAGTGTGTGCTTTCCAGTCACTTGTCAACTTATTGCAGCCCCATAAATTTCATAAGCAAGGATTTCAAGGGTTTTCTCAGGCAAGGAATACTCAGAAGTTGTTTCGCCAGTTCCTTCCTCTGACATATAGCCACTGCACTGATGGTTTCCCATCCAAGGCTGACCCTGCTTAGCTTCCAAGATGAGATGGAATCTGGTGCCTTTGGAATATTTAGGGCTACCTGTTGTTTTAATCAAGTTCCGAGATGCTTCAGGTCCCTGTAGTAGGAGAAAATTGAGATTTAAAATAATAAAGAAATAAAAGTGTTTGTTATTGTAACCCTTTAAAGCAGTGTTATTAGTTCAGTATTAAAGTTTGGTTTAGATTACTGATAATAATAATATAAAATAATGAATTAATTAGTATTTTTCTAGCAGATCAAGTTAGCAATTGAATATGCGCCTTTAAGCAAGATGATGGGTGTTACAGTGTAACCGGGAACATGCTTTGAGCAGTAAAAGAGACCTGTTTTGTTAACAGGATGCAAAAAAGAGATAAGAACACATCAGGAGTTTGCTAGCCAGCATGGGTTGGACAGTTAGATAAGGACCAATGACTTTCTAACAGAATCTTTAAAAAAATGCATCCATTTTGGTACAAACCCCAAAAAGAAGGTGGATTGGGCCTCCCAAATTTAAAATGGTATTATAATGCAAATCAATTGAGATATATTATAGATGGAGTTTTGGGAAAAGGGGATTTAGAATGGTTAGACATGGGAACAACAGAAATTGAGATGAGATTAGAGAATATCTTCTTTTGGAACTTTGATAAGAGAGAAATAGAAAAAGTGGAGAACCCCTTTTTGAAGAATATATTAGAAATTTGGAAGAAAAATAAGGACAAATTAATGCCAGCTATTTCATCATTAACCCCAGTAGTGATGATGGAAAAATTGCCAAAGAATTTGAGAGATGAATTAGAGAAGGAATGAAAGAAGCAGAGAATATATAAGTTAAAAGATTGGATGGATATAATGATGAATAAAGATAAAATAAAATAGAGATTACAGGGTACTAAGATGTCATGGTTTAATTATATTCAGTTAGGGCAGTGGACAAGGAGTTGGAAAAGTAATAATAAAGATATTAGAAAATATACTAGATTTGAACAAATGATTAAGCAAAGAGATGGAATGGAGGAAAATGAAATACTGAAGGGTACCACAAGTGAAATATATAAAATATTGTCAATATATGAAGATGAATATCTTAGAAAAATATAGGAGGAAGAATTAGCACAAAAAATAGATATTCAAGAATGGGGAAAGATTTGGAATAAGCGTCATTTAAAAAAATTATCCGTAAGGATAAAAGCAAATTATTATAAATTGGTCTGGAGATGGTACATAACACATGTAAAGTTAAACCATATAGATAAGAAAAACTGAAGGTTATGTTGGAGGGGTTGCCAAGAGATTGGCACATATATCTATATGTGGTGGAATTGTGAAGGTGTATAGAAATTTTGGCAAATTGTGTTTGAAGAGATAAAAGAGATAACAGGAATTGACTTACAAATATGTCTGAGTATAGTATTATTATCTATATTTGATAAGGTTAATTGTACCCAGGTAATGAAGGATTTAATTACAAATTTATTAACTGCAGCAAGGTTAATTATATCAAGAAAATGGAAAATGCAAGAAGATTTTGAAATAAAGTATTTGTATAAAGAAGTGTGGAAAATGGCGATTAATGATAAGTTAACACTTCGAATTAAAGTAAAAAAAGGGATAATGAAAGAGAATGATTTTGAAGAAATATGGAAGATATTCGTGGAAAAAGTCCTAATAAAAGAGGGAAGTATCACACCTCCACAAGAAGAATTATAATTTTGGAAAGTAGAGTAAGCTGAAAGATAATCGGCTCGGGGGATAGGTTTACACTTAAGGCCGTTTCGCACTACAGTGTTAAAGTGCTGCTATTCCACTATCAACCTCCTATTGAATTCTGGGGTTTGTAGTTTAGGGAAGGGCACTTCAAATTCTCAACCAAAGAGCTCTTTGGTCTCAGTAAACTACAAACCCCAGAATTCCACAGGGCATTGAAAGTGGAATAGCAGCACTTTAACACTGTAGTGCGGAAATGGCCTTAGTGTTAGGGCTTACATTTAAGGTTATATTTAAGGTTACATTCAAGGTTAGGGTTAGTATTAATGTGTTTAGAAATAGAATCATATTCAGTAACAGCAATAGGTTAAATATATTTGAAAAGGATAGAGTTAACAATGTAACAAAAATATATAAGCAATATGACATGTGGAATAAGTATATGATGATAAAGGATCTGGAAAGAAATAATAATGTAAGCTATTTTTGTTGTAATGTTTTCTTTTTCAATTTTATGGTAATCACATGGTGTTATGTTTTGTTCTTTTTCTTTTATAATTAATAAAAAAAACTAAAAACTGCATCTTTTATGTCAATGGAGCAAGTCCTTCTGTTAAGATAAACATTTTAACTCCCTGAAAAGGGAGGATGGCTGCAATGCAACTCTGAAGATTAAAAGTTTTTGTGTGTATCTGCATGCATGTTTTACAACCAATGGGGTTCACATGTGTATTTTTGAAAGGACGAGGAGAATATAAATTTCAAATGGAGAATGTGTTCATCATTGACATAGTTTCTATAGGGAACATCAGTCCAATAGATAATTTTTAATGGTAATTTTTAATTGACTTAATTAAATAAGCCTTCTTACCCTACTCAGTCTCTCTGAGTTGTTTTTCATTGGCTTCATAAACTCAGAGACAGGCAGATTTTGTGGTAACATTACCACTCAGACACAAAACTCACTAGGCCTGCTGCAATCTTGTGCACAATCCTAATTAGTTTAGAGCTTTTTTTTTCCTATGGAGATCACTTAGATTTCTTATAAAGCAATTATACTTTATTTGTTTCAAACCAATTTACCTCCCTGTTTAATAACAGTTCTCTGGATGGCTTACATAAATCAGTAATAAGACAGTCCTTAGGTTTACAGTCTAAAAAAACATTATCCAAGAGGAAAAGAGTGTGGAACAGAGGAGGAAAAAACTAAATTCAGGCACTAGTTCATAAAAAAAAAAAAGGCCTAGCAATGGGGAATCCTCTCAAAATGCCCCATGGAAGTATTTAAATCCTGCCAAGTGAAAAAAAAAGTTCACATTGTTTGTTATACCCCCCAAAAGAAGTGATGTCAACCCTTACTTAAGAAAGCCAATACAATTCTCAGCTGCATCAATAGGAGTATGGTGTCTAGATCGAGGGAGGTACTGGTACCACTCTACTCTGCTTTGGTTAGACCCCATCTTGAATACTGTGTCCAGTTCTGGGCATCCCAATTCAAGAAGGATATTGACAAGCTGGAGCAAGTCCAGAGGAGGGCGACCAAAATGGTGAGAGGCCTGGAAGCCATGCCCTATGGGGATAGACTTAGAGAGCTGGGTATGTTTAGTCTGCAGAAGAGAAGGTTAAGAGGGGACGTGATAGCCATGTTTAAATATTTGAAGGGATGCCACATAGAGGAGGGTGAGGGCTTGTTTTCTGCTGCTCCAGAGACCAGGACAAGGAGCAATGGATTCAAGCTGCAGGAAAGGAGATTCCACCTGAACCTCAGGAAGAACTTCCTGACAGTCAGGGCTGTCCGGCAGTGGAATCTGCTGCCTTGGAGTGTAGTGCAGTCTCCTTCCTTGGAGGTTTTTAACCAGAGGCTGGATGGCCATCTGTCGGGAGTGCTTTGAGGGTGTTCCTGCATGGCAGGGGGGTTGGACTGGATGGCCCCTGTGGTCTCTTCCAACTCTACATTTCTATGATTCTATGATTCTTACCTCACAGAAAGAATGTCATTAAGCCTTTGTTGCTCTTGAGAGTAAAGTATTACAGGCAACATTATTAACTGAAATGCATTGGTCGTTAGCTGAGAGAGTGATAATAGATGAATAAATAACAAGCCCCAATGAAGAAGAAAAGAAGAAGAAAAGTTCTTTTCAAACTTTTAAAGAAGTTCTCAGTTGGGGGCAGTGACTGGGCAACCTGAGAACTGCTGTATTGTTGTTATTTCATATAGGAAAGTCCTAGTGGTATACATGTGTCTAGATTGGATATGTAGTTGCATTTGTGCTGTGGGTGATATACACTCCTGCTTTCAATAAGGATGATGCAATTTGACATTACTATTTAGCAGGAAAGCTTTGGGAATTAGCAGATAAAGTGCAATTTAGAGTTGTAATTAAACCCTGTTCATCCAAAGCTCATTGGTTAGTACTAGTAGCTGGCCTGTGCAAATGTCAGGCTGATACATCATTACAAAATCCATGTTCAGTTTTAAGTGGTTTCAAGAGAGATAAACTCTTACCGGGAGAGAGCGAGTAACAAGAATGGTCACCTGTGTCAGAAAGAAGGGAGACTGTAAGCCTGACTGTATGATGGTGGCTATGCAAAAGTACATACCCTCCAAGGGTATGTACAACATGCTTGTAGTACAAACAGGCCTACTGTTTTATTGCCTGTGGTTGCTGACCAGTAGTAACAATTCTAAATTCTAATTCTAAATTAATAGACAATCAGATTTAGATCATTCTGTTAAAAACTCAAAAGGTGAAATTGCTGGTCTTCTGACAAAAATGGGAAATCGGGCACTAAAAACAAGCCGAGGGAATACCAATTTTGTAAAAGAATTTCACAAGGTAATAAAGCAGCTTGCTTAAATTTTGAATAACTTAAAGGAAAAACTATTATACCTGTCCCAAAGGGAAATCCTCATGAAACTTCAGATTTCTTCATGTTGTAAATCAGGGTTAGGAACTCTGTGGCCCTCTCAGTACTGTTGGAATGCAATCCTCAATATTTCTCATTGGATGTGCTGGCTATGAGTGCTGGGAGCTGCGGTCCAACAGCATCCTGAGGCCAGTACAATTCCTACCACTAGCCTAAATCCAATTGTTAGTCCCAGCTGGTGTCGACCCACTGAAACCAGTGGTCTTAGGTAAATGTTGATTTACCAAGTTCCCATTGATTCAATAGGTTTTAAATAAACGTTAATTTGCCAAGTTCCCATTGATTCATTGGGTCTTAGGTCAGTGTAGATCTGTCATTTGTGTTAGTTAGGCTTATCATTTGACCTGCCAGCAACCAAGCAGATAGGTTGATCCAGTAGACATAGTTTTCTAGGAATCTTAGTATAATGGGCATGGTTTCTTATGGACTGGTAGCTGGTGAATCAGGTAGATGTTGCCAGCAGAAGCAGATGTAGATTGCTGTTATTGTGTGCCTTCAAGTCATTTCCGACTTACGGCAACCCGAAGGCAAACCTAGAGTCAGCAAGAAGTAGTGGTTTTTGCTTTGGACTGTTGGCTTAAAATATACACGAGGGATGTTAGAAGATTCTCAGTTGCCTTCTCATTAGTATGATTAACAAGAATATTGATTAACTGCATCTATTGACCAATTATATGAATAACCAGTTTTGTTAACGTCTGTATGAAACTATTATTGCTGGAATCGGGAGTACATTTGTTACCTCAGTGATAGACCTGTTTGTGAACATTATGATAGTTACACACTGCTCTGTTCTTCCAGGCAGCTGAGGGAAGAGTTAAATAAGAAATAACAAGTAGTCAGTCTTAAGTGAAATACCAACCTTGCTGGTGTATGTTTTATTCTTTCCTAATCAAGAAAATAGTATAAAATGTGAAGCTTAAAGAATAAAGTCATCCTTCTGGATCACTACTGCTAGTAGGTTGGACTGAACACAGTTCTGATTATCAGCAGGATCCTTTGGCCAAAGAAGATTTTTTTGTGTGTTTTATTGTATTGCATACTTTGCATTCTGTGTTGCCGCCTCGCTTCCTACCCGGTTTCAGAGCTCATCCCAGCTCCGTGTCCAACCCATTTGGATATGGTGGGTATGAGATTTCGACCTGCTCCCAGGACTACAACCATGGAGAGGGGGATTCAGTTTCCTGCTTGGCCATGGAAACCTACTGAGTGACCTTGGATGCTTCACAGACTCTCAGCCCCAGAAAACCCCATGATAGGGTCACCTTAGGGTCACCATCAGTCAGAAATGACTTGAAGGCACACAGCAACAAGAACAAGGCAAACCTATCATGGGGTTTTGTGGGGCTGAGAGTGTGTGAAGCACCCAAAGTCACCCAGTGGGTTTCCAGGGCTGGGCAAGGAACTGAACCCTTATCTCCATCCAGAGTTGTGTCCGACACTCAAACCACTATACCACACTGCCTCTCAGAAGTGGATAGATTAGTCTATATCCAATTAAAATCAATTTTTCACATGTAAGGTATTTATTCAAACATCAGTTCTTTTAATTTCCACATTGATGGAAATCAATTTTTCACATGTAAGCTAAAAAAGAGCATGAGAATTTTCTGTTGTTTTCATATGAAGTTTTCCTTGATGTATTCATTTTTAAGCAACTTTCCCTAAGATATGAATGGTTATATATGCATGTTTTGGCTATAAAACTGTTGTTGTGTGCCTTCCAGTCATTTTTGACTTATGGTAACCCTAACATTCTTTCTGCACAGCATTTTCCATGCGAAAGAGGGCCTGGAGCATCACGCAATTGTGAGGAGCAATCTGCACGATGCACTCACAATCGTGCAATGCTCCTGGGGCCAGCAGGGGCTGGTCGCACACCTTTTCATTTTTGGCTTGAAGCCAAAAATGGTGTGTGATCGCACATTGCTCCTGGGCCCTGCGTGCACTTACCTGGCATGCGGAACCTCCAGAGCCGTGCCGGTCGTGTTTCCTGCCCTAGCGCAGCCTGGGAAATTCTCAGGCTGCGCTGCGGAAGGAAGAGGCAGGGCTCTCACACGAGCAGGCAGCTCATGCGGAGCTGAAGCAGCAGGGAAGGGAGAGCCTCTCAGCAGAGGCTGCTTGCATGATCCCCATACCCCAGTGCCGGAACAAGGTAAGGTGCAGAAAGGGCCTCAGACAAATCTATCAGAGGGTTTTCTGGGGCTGAGAATGTGTGTCACACCCACAATTGCTCAGAGCGTTTCCGTGGCTGAGCAGGGAATTGAACCCTGATCTCCAGGGTGATAATCCAGTGCACAAATCACTACACCATGCTGACTCTACGTTGTAAAAACTAAACTGACAATTCTCACAAGAGAGGCAAGTAAGAACGGAAGTCCCCAAGTAGCCTTACAGGGTGTTGGTGTTTAATAATAATCTATAGATATGTATGTACATATGTTAGGTATATACATGTTTGTGTATGTATGTGGCTTATATGTGCATGTCTGTGTATTCTGTGAGCCTGAATAGAAATCAGTTCATATGAAAAAAACTCAAATCATGGATAAGGAGTGAAAAGATCATGTTTATAGATGCTACAGAATTATTCAGGATGTTAAAACCTAATCCATGCCAGTGGCCTAGGGACGGGAGTGCAAGGAGGGTGGTGCACCCTGAGTGGCATTTTCAGAGGGCGCCCCTGCTCCTTGCCTGCCCCGTCACCCCTCCCAGGCACACCATCACCCCTCCCCCAACTTGCTCCAAGCTACACCACTGACTCAAGGACACTACCAAAAGCTATCTTCTGATCAGATATAATGGCATATGAAGTCCCATACAAATAATGCTATGAGAACAGGGACATTTAAAAAAAAAAAAAAACTTCACAAACTAAATGCACAGGTAAAGGATGGTGAATACATGACTTAGCAGTACTACATGCAAAAAAGGACTTCGGGATTTTTTTTCATAAGTTGAGCATGAGCCAGTAATGTAATGCTGCAGCAAAGAAGGCAAATGCTATTTTATCCTGCATTAATTGAAGCATAGTTTCCAAGTCAAGGGAAGTAGTAATCCCACTATATGCTGAGCTGGTTAGGTCTCATTTGGAGTACTGTGCTCAGTTCACCAGTCTCATGAAGCGATAGGGAGGAGTGAGGATTTTGGTTGCAGTCTTACCTGTCCTGCCTAGGTGGCAGGCTGTGAAACAGGTAAACTAATGGAAGATTTGATCCCTGTCAAGTTTCTGTGATTTACTTGCGAATTCTGTGCTCTGGGGTTGCCCAGATAGGTTTGCGTTTCAAAAGATGATCGACTAAAGGTCAAAGTTCCATTTCTCTGGATTCCCAAAACCCCCTGGGCTATATGTACAAACGTGTGGCTCAAAACTAGAAAAGAAAAAGACTTGGCAGTTAATAGAGCTAGCTAAATTGTGGAATAGATATACCACCAGGAATTCTTCCTTGCAGTTTCCAACAATGGGAACTTTTGACCATGAAAGGCTTAAAAAAATTAAAAGAATTATTCAAGGGGAAAAATAATCTCTCAGTTGCCTTCTGTTAATTGCCAGAAGGTTGCCCCTTGATTTTTAGGACTGTTTATGTAAACCAGAAAAATACTATCTTTGTCTAAAACAGAAAACAGAAACAGAGAAAAATAGAAGAGAAACCCAAATCATTGTCTCAGCAGGCACAGTGTGTTATAAGGGCATTCTGTCAACTGTCAGAAGAAGAAGACAGGTGGGGAGGAAAAAACATCCAGGAGCAAGGTTTCTACAATAAGACCTCTAA
>CAOLHI010003522.1:0-172024 GCA_948474755.1 Ctenosaura bakeri | reverse complement strand
GTTAAAAGACACAGGAGCAGGACAGCAGAAAAAGCTGGCAACTCTTTATCCAACAGCCTCCTGATAGCCCGCTGCTACCACCCACATGTACACACACACACACACACACACACACACACACACCATCTCATCTCATGATAAAGAACCCCACAGCTTCTCCCTAGCCAAACTGCATGCCGACAGTCATGCTAAGCCGGGCATGGCAGTCGGGGTCCCACTTGGCACCATCTGTTTAGTTCCTTAATTATTAACACAAAGCAAGCACTGGTACAAAGGAGATGATGAGAGTATTGCGGGAAGGGGGCGTGTACATTTAGGATTTGCATCCTATGGGGCTTGGAGAAGGGTGGGCGTGCTGTACTTACTCACAGTCGACTCTCAGGGCCCCAACTTTATCCAGGTGTGTCATAGGTAGCCAGATATGTCCCCAAACTATGCCGTGCGTATCTCAAAAATGCCGAGTTAAAGCCAAAATCTCTTTTACCGGCACAGCTCCTGGGTTCTCCATGGCACCCCAGCACCCAAGCAAGAAACAAGCAAAGCTTTTCTTGGGAAGGAAAGGTGGTGAAAAGGATAAGAGAAGCTTATGAAGTTTGATTCCTTTGCACCAGGTTGCTGCTAGAAGACGCACACGCTCGTGCCATTTCGAAAAAAAGATAACTGAACCCTTGACGTGTGACTACTTATTTTTAATCTCTGAGCATCAACAACACCAAGAGATTTTTTTTTCTCATTTAGCTCAGATGTGCGCACATGGCTGTACCCCCGAAACGCCAAATGTTGCACACATTTATTCACATCTGCCACTGTGCTCCAGTTCTTACTTTTCACACCTCAGCACGCCTGCCTATTCACGCACAAACATTTGCCTCTGCTCACGTTTGCACCGTTGCCGTTATGCATCCACTTGGGGCCTGCCGGCCACTCACACTCTCGCACACGCAAACGTGCTTTCACGCTCTCTGGCCCGAACCGTTGGCCGAATATGCCGCTCTACTTCCCTCTCCCCATTCCCAACACCGTTGCCGTCACTGCACTTTCCTCCCTCTTGTGCAATTTAGGTCAGAGCCTGTCAAACGGGGAGCTGGAGGTTGCCGCAGCCCTGCTTCGGCGGGTGAAAAGATTAAAATTTCCAGAAATTAATTCCATGTGTCTGGTGGAGCCGGAGGGAGGGTGTGTGGGCGGGTTTTTTTAGGGGGGGGGCAAAGCAGCCAAGCAGAAAATGATGAGAGGATTTCTGAGATGGATAGATAGATGTCTCTGTGCACGCTGCACCCGCGTGCACATCGGTGCGTTTTCAGCTTCTCCTGGAACTGCGTTGGCTGTGAATCTTCATCACAAGGAAAAGGCACCGCTGAAAACGCCTAGAGTTGTTGTCTAGCAGAACCAGGGTTGACAGAGTGTCATGTTGACTTATTTTTTATTAGCAAGGCCTGCATCATCTCCTGCCCACGTCAAATTTCCACGACCCATCTAAATTTAGCAATTATCCTCATATTATGGGGGTGGGACCATTTCTCCCATCTCACTCCGAGTCACAATATATTTTTTGCCAGCTATTGTGATTCAAAGCATTCTGAGAAGGCACGGTCTCAGCTGGGCAATCTCAAGACCTGTTAGAGCTTTACGAAAAACCTGTTCCTAGCGGAGATGAAAAATGCTACCATTTTTTGGCAGGGGGTATGAATTCAAAAATTAGAAAGCTGACGGGAAGAAAATCAATCCCTTTGAAATTTGGTGCTGGAGAAAAGTTCTACGGATACCCTGGGCCGCTAAAAGGACAAATGAATGGGTCCTAGAGCGATTCAAGCCTGAACTCTCCCTAGAAATTAAGATGGCTAAAATGAGGTTGTGGCACTTTATTTAATTTTTTTAAAATTATTTATTTGTATCCCGCCTCTCCATATGGATCGAGGCGGCAAACAACTTACAAATAGCATGTATTTCGAAACATTTCTATACATGCCCCCAACAAGCTGGGTACTCATTTTACCGACCTGCGAAAGGATGGAAGGCTGAGTCAACCTTGGAGCCGGGCAGGATCGAACTCACAACCTTGTGGCTTGCAGTACTGGCATTTAACCACTGTGCCACCAGGGCTCCACTTTGGCCATTTCATGAGAAGACAGACTTATTGTCTTAAGAAAAGTATTTATCTACCTATTTTCCTCTTTTGTTGAACCTGGTGGGTTTTATTTGAGTGGCATTTTCCATGCAACTGTGATCGATGCTCAGAGTATGCTTAATCCCATCACCATGGGAATCCACATCACTAGGATGTGGTTAAAGTGGTGTAGGTTATCTTGATTTCAGTAAGGCCTTTGACATGGTCCCCCGTGATATTCTAGCAAACAAGGTAGTTAAATGTGGGCTAGAAACAGCCACTGTTGGGTGGATTTGTAATTGGTTGACTGGCTGAACCCAAAGGGTGCTCACCAATGACTGCTTTTCATCCTGGAGAGAAGTGACTGGTGGGGTGCCACAGGTTCTGTCCTGGGCCCAGGGCTATTCACCATCTTCATCAATGACTTGGATGAAGGAGTAGAGGGCATGCTGATCAAATTTGCAGATGACACCAAATTGGGAGAGGTTGCTAATACCCCAGAGGACAGGATCAGGATTCAAAAGGACCTTAACAAAATTGGAGAACTGGGCCAAAACTAACCACATGAATTTTAACAGGGAAAAATGTAGGGCATTACACTTAGGAAGAAAGAATGAAACGCACAGATATAGGATGGGTGACTTCTGGCTTGAAAACAGTACATCTGAAAGGGATCTAGGAGTCTTAGTGGACCACAAGCTGAACATGAGCCAACAGTGTGAAGCAGCAGCTAAAAAAGCCAATGCAGTTCAATACCCACAATTGAACAATGGTGGGGGACATTTATTGAGAATAGAAATACGGATATTGTTTCACAAAGATTAAAGGGGAAATCGGATGATCAGATAAAAGCAGAATGGCAAATTGTAATGGGTGATTGCTGGGAACTGCCAAGTGAAAATGTCTGAATTATGGTTGAAATTAAAGAGGAATAACTGTAACATAACAGGAGTTGATGAGAGATATGCAAGATCAAGCACGTAAGATGAACATAGAATTGTGAGGCATGATTTTTTATATGTGAGTAGATATCCAGAAAATGAAAACTAGATCAGAGTGGAAGAACAAAAACATTACATGTAAAAGTACAATTTGAGATGATGTTTTCTATTTGCAAAACTTAATAAAATTATTTTTTTAAAAAAGCCAATGCAGTTCTAGGCTGCATCAGTAGGAGTATAGTGTTCTAGGGATCTATTCTGCTTTGGTTAGACCTCACCTGGAAAATTGTGTCCAGTTCTGGGCACCACAATTCAAGAAGGATATGGACAAGGATATGGAATATGTCCGGAGGAGGGTGACCAAAATGGTGAAGGCTCTGGAAACCATGAAGCCCTATGAGGAGTCGCTTAGGGAACTGGGGATGTTTTGTCGGAAGAAAAGAAAGTTAAGAGGTGACATAATAGCCATGTTTAAACATGTGAAGGGATGTCATGTTGAAGATGGAGCAAGCTTGTTTTCTGCTGCTCCAGAGACTAGGACATGGAGCAATGGATTCACACTACAGGAAAAGAGATTTCACCTAAACATCAGGAAGAAGTTCCTGATGGTAAGAGCTGTTTGACAGTGGAATACGCTGCCTTCGAGTGGGATGGAGTCTCCTTCTTTGGAGGTTTTTAAACAGAGGCTGGATGGCCATTTGCTCGGGTGCTTTGAGTGTGTGTTCCTGCATGGCAGGATAAGGTTGGACTCAATGGCTGTTGTGGTCTCTTCCAACTCTGTGATCCTATGATAGTGTGATAATGATATGTGATGGTATAATTCTAAAGATGGCTAAATCTAAAACCACTTAACTTCACCGTTGAGGTTTTCTGATAGGAAAAGGAACCTTGGAAGATAGCAACACAAGGACAGCTTATTTCTTCCTCCACCTCGCTATGGCCCGCTCTGAGACGAGCTCTCCATGCATCCTAGCGGAGAAGCCTCTTTCCCATCTCTCGCTAATGAACCCTTTTAATTAGAGATGCCGAGCAGCTTCCCCAGGCAAAGTGCACACGTAGCTACTTAGCTACAGTTCTCTCTCCATCCTTTTTACCTTCCCTCACCCTCGTCCCTTGTTTTTTCCCTCTCCATATTTTTCCTCCTCAACTTCTCCTTGGAACAAAAGCAACTGCTCCCCTCTCGGTCTTTAATTCCAGTTAATAACACACAAACAAACGCATAGTGTTCATTATGCGTTGGGGTCTAATTCTGCAGAATGCTTCCAGTTTTTTCTTTCTTTCCTTTTGGCTCTGCCCTTTTGCAATTCTTCCTCCGTCCTCCATCACCGGACACTCTAAAATTAAAAGACAGTTCTGCTTCGTGCCGTCTTCCGACAAAGACAAGTTGTATATTTTTAAAGAGCCATTGCAGCAGGGCTTTACTCTCAAGGGCCATTTCCGCACTAGCCTGTTATAGCGCGGTGATTCCACTTTCAACGTCCTCTGGAATCCTGGGGTTTGCAGTTTCGGGAGGGGCCGGCCGGATGTCCTTTGAGGTCTCTTCCAACTCTATAGAGGCCGGCCCCTCCCGAAACTGCAAACCCCAGGATTCCAGAGGATGTTGAAAGTGGAATCATCACGCTATAACAGGCTAGTGCGGAAATGGCCAAGGACTGAGAACTCCTGACAGTGTGTCCAGTTTTATGGAGAACAGTCCTCTCTCAGACCATCTTCCCTTGGAGGGCGTTCTCAGCTCAAAGAGCCGTCCAGTCCAAAATTTTGGTTACAGAGGACGGCAGCCTGAGCTGACTAAACATAAGGGTCACGGAGCCCCAGTAACCCTCAATCTAGAATCATAGAATTGGAAGAGACCACAATGCCCATTGAGTCCAAACCCCATTCTGCCATGTAGGAACACACACTCAAAGCGCTGCCAGCAAATGACCATCCAGCCTCTGCTTAAAAACCTCCAAAGAAGAAAACTCCACCACACTCTGGGGCAGCGTATTCCACTGTCGAACCACTCCGACCATCAGGAAGTTCTTCCTGATGTTTAGGTGAAATCTCTTTTCCTGTCGTTTGAATCCATTGCTCCATGTCCTAGTTTCTGGAGCAGCAGAAAACAAGCTTGTTCCATCTTCAATATGAAAATATTTAAACATGGCTATCCTGTCTCCTCTTAACCTTCTTTCTTGAGTCAGGCTAAACATACCCCAGCTCCCTAAGCCTCTCCTCACAGGGCATGGTTTCCAGATCCTTCACCATTTTGGTCGCCCTCCTCTGGCCACATTCCAGCTTGTCAATATCCTTCTTGAACTATGGTGCCCAGAACTAGTTGTTGAGCTGAGTTACGTTTTTGAACTGCAGCTTCTCTCTTGTTGAGCTGAGTTATGTTTTTGAACTACAGCTTCCAGAATCCCCAGCCGTCTTGCAGGAACTGTAGTCCCCAAAAGTAATCTGACTGTGATAGATATGAGTGCAATATATTGCATTTTTATATACGGTAAATTATAGTAACAATTTCCAAATTGGCATCTCCCTGCACATCCAATAGCATATGCAAAATTTTCTGTAAACCTCCATTCTCTACAGCTCCTTTTTTGGCACTGCATTTCCTTTCTCTTGGCAAAGGCTAAGTAGCCACCATACAGCCAAAGCATTCCCGCACCCCATCGCTTCTGAAATTGTTACTTTGGTCTCCATCCTTTTTTTATATGAGTTTGCTTATTACAGACATTTCTCACACAGCCTTCAAGCAAATTCCCAGCTTACGACCCCAATCCCCTCGTGACGAAAACAAATGAAAAGCAGTTAGAAACCGACAAACAACATATTAAACCAGTAAATTTCTTACTAAAGGATAATCTAATACTCTGAGCAGAGAGAACCAATTAAATTAAGCAGTTATGAATTCTAGGGAGAGGAGGAACGTAAAGTCTGCCTCTGGGGCCAAACTGACATGAGAGTAGAGGTTTCCTCCACTTCTCTGACCGGGACCGAAGCACTGTCAGAAAATGGAATTGGTTGAAAAGTGGAATCCGTGTACTGTCCTGCAGGGAGCATGAAGGACTTACAGAGGCTCACATGCGCATATGCTGCCTGCAAAGTCTCTCGACTGGCTTAGTGCCGTTTTTCCCTTCTCACTTTGCAAGCAGCTCTCTTTGCAAGTTCACTGTGCAAGCAGCTCTCACGTGTGAGCAATTTCAAGCAAGCTTCCATAGGCAAGAAGAACCGCTGAAAGATCAGAACCCCCATCAAATTAATGGAACTTGTCCGTAATTTGGAAGCATCAAAAGAGCAAGTTGGCAGACAACGGGGCATCAAAAGATAGGGGCTTTGTGGCACAGATAAACCACTCTGACAAGATAGTCAGGGTGGAACCAACAGAACCATAGAGCTGGAAAAAGCCCCGAAGGCCATCGTCCAACCCTCCACTCCATTCGACATCTCCAGCTAGAGATGTCGAATGTCGAGCCTCTTTTTGTCCCCATTAGTCATCTGCTGTATCTCAGTTAACAAATGCTGTGGCAAGGAAGCTTCATTGTACAAAGTCTTTTTGTACCCAGCCAAAGCCCTCCTCACCCTCTGTCCAGCTGGTGGTTTTAAAAGCAGCATTGGGAGAATGGCAAAAGAGGGCTGAAGAAAAGCAGAGTTTCAGACGTTGGGTTGCATTGTTTACCGCATGTCTGCAGTAAGCAAGGAAGAGAAATTCTTTTCTCTCACCCATCTCCTTCCTTGGGTGTGGGGAAGCATTGGGAGAGGGTTTGTGGTACTGGGAAATTGGGCTATGCGCCATCCTTAGCTGGCCAAGCAGCGGTTGATGGAGGAGGAGAAGGACCCAAGGCAGATTTTTAAAGGGTTGCATAGCCTGATCAGAGATGCTGGGAGGGAAGGTTGCCCTGGAAAAGAAGTGCCCGAGGTAGGAGTTGGAGAAACTCACAAACAACCAGATCTGTGAAAGTAAAATCCATGAATGTGAGGGTTGAGTGTAATATCAAACAGATCTTCTTTAACCCTATAAATCTCTCCATGAAAGCATCATCCGACACAAGCTTCCACACATACCTTCTTCTTTCAACTCACAAAATTAACAGTCCATCTTCACCCGCCTTCCCCCCATCCCCATTCTCCCCTGTCTTACATGGTCTCGTCATTCTGAAACTCCACCTTGCCGGCCACCTCCTCGTAATCCTCCCCAGCCTTAGCCGTGCCTTCAATGGTGTGGAAGGGTATGGCCACTCGCCCACGGGCCCCCGAGGTCCTCAGTACTTTGATGCGCACGGCACCCACACTCTCACTGACCCGCATGGAAGGTCCCTCAAAGGTGAAGATGCCGGCATGGTCATCATCGAAGATGGTGACAGTAGCCATTTTGGAAGGCCCAAGGCAAGCTTTGGGGGCAGGATCAGGCCCCGGCTCAGCCCAGGCAGCCCGGACGTTGCTGAGGTGGACGTAAAAATACTCATCCTCCTCAAAAATGTCATCGTCGATTATTCCAACCCGCACTTCCTTGTGGGTCTCCCCTGGCTTGAAGAGCAAAGTCCCCTCTGCAAACTCGTAGTCTGAACCAGCATTGGCTGTCCCGTCCTCGGTGCGGAAGTCCACTCGCAGCGTGACGCGGCTGGGGTCCCCTCCTCGACGGGCCACGGTCAGCACCACCGAGCCACAGTTCTCAAAGCACTGGTAATGTGCCGGCTCAAAGCCGACTTTGGTCACTGACTCATCTTCTTCCACACGCACTTCCTGCATGCTTATTGCTTTGCGGGCTTGGTCGGCTGCATGTTTCTTGAGGATATTCCCCGCTCCGATCATCATGCGAGTGGCCTGGATACGGTAGAAGGCTCTGCTTTTCTGCTGTTGCACCAGCACATGATAGTTAGCCATCTCAATCAGTTGCTCCATGTCCTTTTCCGGATGTTTCTGTTTGAGGTCCCTCAACGTGCGGGCCATATCCCGACGAGCTTCGTCATCTTGGTCCTTTTCCCCATCCACGAGGCCTTCGGTCCCCTCCTTGAGTGAATTATCCATCTCCATGTCCAGTTTTGGGTAACCCGTATCCCCCTCGGTCTCAATTATGAGGCCTCGAGCCTTGTCGGCACGGTATTTCTTCTGGACGTACTTGTAGAAGAGCAGCCTCCGATCTGCGACCCAAGCCTGAACCACGCAGAGAGGGAAAAAGAGAAAAGTAAGGAGCCCTTCCCATAATTCCACCACGCCAGGAGAGAACCAGGCCAAGATGAGGTACAGCCAGATGTAGGCAAAGATGCTCCATGCGGCAGTAACAAAGAAGACCCGCAGGTGTTTGATGCGCCGTACCTCGCCTTCGGGGACCACATGGATGCAGACAGCGATAATGATGAACATGTTGAAGGCGGCACTTCCAACGATGGTGCTGGGCCCCATATCTCCAGCGTTGAAGCCGTGGCCCACAATTTCAATGATGGAAAGGAGGATTTCAGGAGCAGAAGAGCCCAACGCCATCAGGGTCAGATTGGAGACGGTCTCATTCCAGATGCGGATGGTGGTGGTGGTGGTTTCGCCGTTGGGCTTTTTGATGGTGATCTCCTTTTCCTGGGAGGTGATGACTTCGATGGACGCCATGAAGCGGTCAGCAATGATGGACATGCCCAGGAACATATAGATCAGTGCCACAAAGTAAACAATGGCCCTTGCCACTTTATCGCCCACCGAAGGGTTCTGGGGGAGCCACACCGGCAGGATCACACCTTCCTGGCATTCCGTGCTCTCCTGGCACTTGGCGCTACGGTTGCCACCATCTGGAGATGCTGCTCCGGTCCCAGGGGGACCCCGGTTGTCATCTACCGTCGCCAACGGCGAGGGGAGGAACAAAGCCAACAGCAAGACTGAAGCTTTCAGGCGAGACAGGAGCAACATGGTGAGGAAGACGAAACCTGCGAGGGAGGAAACAGAGTGTTACTTGAGGTGACGGCTCGTGGCTAGCATTTTGATCTGTTAAGCACAATATGTGAGGTGCCAAGGCTTAAGTAGGAGCAGCTATGGCCCTTTGTGCACATTACCAGATCCCAGCGGCATCCTGTGGGGATGATGGTAGAGCCCCTCCCGGGAGGGGAGCATGACAGGAGCAGTCCCTTCCGCACTGACTGCCTGCGGGAATGGAAGAGGCACGATGGTCACACCTCTTCCTTCCACAGCCAGCCAGGTACTGTCCCAGGTGTGGCCATTGCACTTCCTGACCCTCCACAGCTCAGGTGAGTGCGGGAGGACAGCTGGAGAGCTGTACAACCACCAGTCATTGATGACAAAACCCATCAGTGATTTGTGGTGTGATTGTACCGCCTGGGGATGGGAGAACAACAGGACACAGCTGATGCTGAGCGTAAGTGTCACCCAGGTCCTGTCCTTCTCCCATCTCCACAACATCCTGCAGAAAGGGCCTATGGCTCCCCAAAGGTTCTGGACTGTCGCTCCCATAATCACACACCACTGGCTAATTTTGCTAAGGCTGTGAGGACCCAGAGTGTTCATTTCCCCCATCTCCCCAGGAGGAGGCATTTGTGGGCACTTATCAGACAGTCCAAACGTAGGTCTCATTCACATTTGAACATGATCGTGATATCTTCACAACATAGTGGAATTGAGTGAAGGAGGCTTTGGAAAAACTTGCAAATCACCAAATCCATGAAAATGACAAACCTGCAAACTGTACAAGTAACTGGCAAACCTTTCTGAGCCAGGCCCAGTTGGGTTCCCAAGGGCTATGAGCCCATTCCCCTTTCTTTCTCTTGACGTCAAGTCCCATAACCCCCCTCAACCTGGCACCCTCCAGATCCATTAGACTACGACTCCCATCATCTTCACCCAGGATGACCAATGTTGTCTGGGGAGTGTGGGAGCTGTAGGTCCAACACACCTGAAGGGTAGCAGCTTAAGGGAAACTGATGCTTCCCCTTCTGTTAAACAGGCCTTCCATCTCTTTTGCTGTCTCTCTCTCGCACACACACACGCACACAGACAGCCATTTGTCTGTAATCCTGCTTGAGGCTAAAACAGTGGATGGTGAGAATCTGGGACATAAACATTTCCAAAAGAAGATCTTACTCCTTCTGTCTCCCTCCTTCTTTTCACGCCTTTTCTGCAAAGAAGAGAAACCAGCCTCCCTTTTCCCCCACCGCCACCATCGCTGCCACCAACCGAACCTGATAAATATATCCACATTTCCCGACTCCTCCCAAGTCCAGGAATAGAAAGCCAAAGGTATAAGTTGCATCTACCCCACACACATACAGATGCAAACTGGCAACGCAAATGCAAGAGCACACGCTTGAGTCCCCATTCATTAATCCAGAATGACTAACATGTCTTGAGCCCTATATCTGCAATCTCTACATTGGACCAGAACCCAATTATTAGCTGACAGCCTTGATGTTTATCGTGGGCCCCAGAAATACACACTGAAAATAAGTGAGTGGAAGAGAGTCAGTGCAGTGTAATGGTTTTAGTCTAAGTGCCTTTCCGCACTACCTTGTTATAGTGCTATTATTCCACTTTCAACCTCCTATGGAATTCTGGGGTTTGTCATTTCTGGAGGCCCAAGAGCTCTCTGGCTGAGAATCCTAAATGCCCCTCCCTAAACTGCAAACCCCAGGATTCCATAGGAGGTTTAAAGTGGAACAATAGCACTATAACAGTGTAGTGTGGAAAGACCCTAGGATGCTAGGATCCAAATCTCCATTTATCCATGGAAATCTACTAGGTGAATGAGGGGAAGTCACACTCTCTCAGGTTTAGAGGAAGCAAACAGCAAACTTCCTCTGAATAAATGTTGCAGAAAAAAAAAAGGACATAAATCAGAGATGACTTCAAGGCACACAACAACCGTGGAGGGGAATCCACAACCTTTCAAACATCTTTTCCCCCTCTTTCTCTAATTGGCCCTATTTTCTGGTAGATGGCCAATTATAGCTTTGCAGGCAGGCTATTATGGGTTGTGTGGTGCATAACCTGCACACAAGACAAGAGGCTACTGTTAAGGGAGAAGAAAAAAAAACGGAACGGTTCCCAGTCGGCAAGGGGGTCCGGCAAGGCTGCCTTTTTTCACCCTATCTGTTAAACCTGTAGGCTGAATGTATCATATGTAAAGCAAGATTAGACTCGGAGGAAGAAGGTGTGAAAATTGGAGGAAGGAGCATCCACAATTTAAAATGTGCAGAGGACAAACACACTACTCTCACAATACAGCAAAGACTTGGAACGACCACTGAAGAAAGTCAAGGCAGAAAGTGCAAAGGCAGGCTTGCAGCACAACGTTAAGAAAGCAAAAATAATGACCACAAATGATTTACATAACCTTAAAGTGGATGATGCAGATGCTGAAATAATTGAAGCTTTTCCATACTGTGGCTCAGTCATCAGGATGGAGATTGCAGTCAAGAGATCAGAGGAAGACCAGGGCCATTTCTGCACTAGCCTGTTATAGCGCGATGATTCCACTTTCAACATCCTCTGGAATCCTGGGGTTTGCAGTTTCGGGAGGGGCCGGAACCCCAGGATTCCAGAGGATGTTGAAAGTGGAATCATCGCGCGATAACAGGCTAGTGCGGAAACCCCAGGATTCCAGAGGATGTTGAAAGTGGAATCATCGCGCGATAACAGGCTAGTGCGGAAACCCCAGGATTCCAGAGGATGTTGAAAGTGGAATCATCGCACGATAACAGGATAGTGCAGAAATGGCTCAGGACTTGGAAGGGCAGTTAGGAAGGAACTAGAAAAGATCCTCAGGTATGAAGATATATCATTGAATATGAAAGTTAGGATTGTCCCTGCCATCGTACTTGCAATTTCTATGTGTGGTTGTGAAAGCTGGACAGTGAAGAAAGCAGATAGGAAGAAAATCAACTCCTTTGAAAGGTGGTGCTGGAGAAGAGCTCTGCGGATACCCTGGACTGCTAAAAAGACAAAGGAATGGGTCCTTGAGCAAATCAAGCCTGAACTCTCCCTAGAAGCCAAAATGACTAAACTGAGACCATCAAACTTTGGCCGCATCATGTCAATACCCTTCTTGAATTGTGGTGCCCAGAACCGGACACAGTGTCCCGGGGAGATCTGACCCCAACTTATGAGTCCATCATCCCAGGCAAGTAAAGAATGGATAAAATAGCATTTTTTAAAAAAAACCTTCCCTATTCAGAGGCAGTCTGGAAGAGCAAAGGGAGAGCTGTGGCTTTCACAGCCAGCTGCGAGCACAGAGGAAAGCAGGATCCTAGATTCTAAACCAGACAAACCTTTCCTCCGATTCAGCATTGCTCAGACCCTTCCCGTTGCTTTCGTTCGTTCTCTTGGGAGAGGTTTCGGAGAGGTTTTCAATGACCTTTGTGAACCCCAGAAGTGGTTTTTCGGAGGAGAACCTTCTCTCACAAATCTGCCAAGCAAAGGGCAGGTCCGCATTGCTTGTGATGCGCAGACCGTTCCGCACATGCACACGCCGACGTAAAATGCCAGGGGGCCCGTTGCCTCCCTCCGCTGCCCTGGCCCTTCTCCGTAACCGCAGATCGCAAATCCCGCTGAATGCATTTTCAGTTCTGTAATAAATACAGCTGGATCTGCAGTCGGATTAAGCATTCTGTTAAACATTCTTAAAGTGTTTTCCTCTTCGGGGCATTTTTTCCCCCCATGGAAATGATGATGACCGGTTTACTAATGCATTCTTCAGAAAGCAGCTCGGTAGGAAAGGATTGTATGAGACTAACGCTACTATTAGGCAGTGTTGGACGGCGGATTTGGGATGTGTTATGAAATTGTTATTGTTATTTAATTTTGCCGTCAATTTTTCCCCCCTTTACTGTCAGGGATGACAAGAGATGTTTGTGCGGGGTTTTCCCTGTCTTATATTCCAAAACCAATTTATCTTTATTTATTCGTAAAATTTAAATCCTGCCTTTCTTTGAATGAGAACAGGGCAGCAGGCCTGGGTCTGGTCCTTTCCAATTTTATTGTCACAAAAACCCTGAGAGGTAGGTCAGGTGAAGAAGTGCCCCAGGTCATGCTCTGAGTTTCGTGGCTCAGTGGGGACTTGAACCAGGAGGGTGGGACCAGGTCTAACAATTTTCAGTTAGAAGAAGGTTGAATCATAGAAACATAGAGTTGGAAGAGACCACAATGGCCATCGAGTCCAACCCCATTCTGCCATGCAAGGGCACACACTCAAAGCACCTCCAGCAAATAGCCATCCAGCCTCTGCTTAAAAACCCCCAAAGAAGGAGACTCCACCACACTCCAAGACAGCAATATTCCACTGTCAAGCAGCTCTGACCGTCAGGAAGGTCTTCCTGAGGTTTAAATGGAATCTCTTTTCCTGTAGTTTGAATCTATTACTCCGTGTCCTGGTTTCCAGAGCAGCAGAAAACAAGCTTGCTCCATCTTCAACATGACATCCCTTCAAATATTTAAAAATGGCTATCACATCTCTTCTTAACTTTCTTTTTTATTTCAATTGAACATTAGAAGGAGGTTCTTGCCAGCAAGAGCAGTTCAGCCATAGAACCACTGACCTAAAGGGGTTGTGCTGTCTTTCCTTTTGGACTTCTTCACAAAGAGGCTGGACAGCTACCAGCTGGGGAAGCTCTAGCTCATGATCCTACATTGAGCAAGGGCTGTACTTGGTGGCCCATGGGGCCCCTTCCAACTCTATGAGGAGTGGCTTAGGGAGCTGGGTATGTTTAGCCCGATGAAAAGAAGGTTAGGAGGTGACATGACAGCCATGTTTAAATACTTGAAGGGATGCCATGTCATGTTGAAGATGGAGCAAACTTCTTTTCTGCTGTTCCAGAGACTATGACACGGAGGAATGGATTCAAACTTCAGAAAAAGAGATTCCATCTGAACATCAGGAAGAGCTTCCTTATGGTAAGAGCTATTCAGCAGTGGAACATGCTGCCTTGGATTATGGTGGAGTCTCTTTCTTGGGAGGTTTTTAAATGGGACGGATGACCATTTGCTGGGGGTGCTTTGAGGATGTTCCTGCATGGCAAGGGATGAACTCAATGGTTGTTGTGGTCTATCCAACTCTACGATTCTAGGATCCTATGATTTTAGGATCTCACAAGTCCCAGTCCAACATTATTAACCACTATGCAACATTAACTATCAAAAAGCAGCTGGTTTGGGGACACTGTGCACCTTGAACGGTTAAGATAGTAATGGTTGTGTGCCTTCAAGTTGTTTCCGACTTACAGTGAAACTATCACAGGGTTTTGGGGGGCTGAGAGTGTGTGACACACCCAAGGGCCTCTAGTGGTTTCTGTGGCCAAGTGAGGAATTGAAACCTGGTCTCCAAGGCTGTCATCGAATGTTCAAACCACTACGCTGTGCTGGATCTAAGGTCGATAGATGGGTATATACTGCTTTGCTTTCAGCAGCCACATTTCCCAGGCCACAAAGTTAACAAGCCTTGTTTCGTCTGGAATACACAAGTTTCTGAATGTTCCTCATTAGGTATGGAAAGCACATGAGAGGACTCAAAGCGGCGTCATAAAAACCCAACGCTTTCCTGGGTTGTCATAACTCTCCGGGCAGGGCTTGTACCTCTTAAACACAGTCATTATTGCAGCGCCAGGTGCTAACGGTCTTTGTGAATGCTAATATTGATCTTATAATTAATCAGTCGCAGGAGACCGTTTGATTGCGTGGCTTGGAAAAGGGGTGTGAGGATTGGAAGTAGGTATCGCAAAATGAAGAGGAACTGTCTCCCAGACCAAGAAGGAGGGTGTAAGACCTGTTCTGTCCTCAGTTTCTCTACCGTGCACCTTTATTTTCTACACAGGAAGCCCCCGCCTTTTGACGCACTTTTATCTGCCGACTTGGTCTTTGGTTGCGTCCAAATTAAGGACAAGTTCTATTAATTTGATGGGGGTTCCACTTTTTAATCAGTTCTTCTTGCTTATGAAAGTTCACTTGGAACTGTTTGTATGCACACACTGCTTGCAAAGTGAGCTGAGATGGAGGTTGCCAAGGCAAGTGAAAGACTTTGCAAGCGGCACATGCATCATTGGTCCCGAGAAGCCTCCTTCATGCTCCCTCCAGTACAGCGCATGGGTTCTGCTTTTCCACCAATTCTGTTTTCTGACAGTGCGCTGGTCCCTAACCTGTCAGAAAAGCGGAGGAAGCTTATATTCTAGAACTTGATATTTTTTGGAGGGTAGAGGAGAATCTCAGACGGAGAGACTCCTGCAGTGTTTACAGAAAAAAAAATTAAACCATGATTTTACTTGACAGCTTGCTTTTAGCCACAAATTACGTGACTAATGTCCTGCATTAGAGAGGACAGTGAGGGGCCTTTGGAAATTTTGGTCAGCAGCTTCCACCATTCCTTACCATTGGTCATGATGGGTAGGACAAGCGGGAGCTATTTTGCACCAGAATTTTTGAATGCCTTACTGGACACCGTTCTCCATTTAGGCTCGTCAGATCTATTTGTTCTCACTGGACCCCACTGGCAAGAGCCAGGGTGCCTCTTAGCACATCCCCGTCGTCCGTTTGGAGTCAGAAATCCATAACAATCCATTGCAAAGCGCACAGAGATTTGTCTTCTGACACTGTCCCTCCAATTCCATTGGAAAGTTTATCCAGCGGAAGTGGCCATGGAAAATTTTGCACTGCAAGAGCTCATCATCATGATACCAGGGAGAAAACCACTATCTGCAAAAATCAGTAGGAGCAATTTCCATCTCCCTCAGGGACAGGTCTTTTGCGACACGAATGGGTCTTAATTGCCCATTCAAAAGCAAGCCCATTTCCTTGCCCAAACCCTTTGCTCTGCAATAGGTGTAGCTTACAATAATGTGACCGTGAGGATTCTGGCTAAGCAGGAAAGTCCAAGGAAGGTAGGGTGATGACCTCATCATCCTGTTAATAAAAATCATCAGGGTGCTTTGACCCTGCAAGTTCTGGTTCCATTATACCACTGCTGTCCAGCCCAAGTCCAGTTTAAACATAAAGATAATGGAGAGAATAGGGGACTTTGAGGTTGCCCATCCAAAATTAGCAACCTGAGGATGGTAGACTGCATAACAAGGCACAAATGGCAATTGGTTTTTCTTCTTCCTCATGTTGGGGCATATTGTGTAAATCACGGATGGAAAAGTTCAGGCCCTGAGGCTGTATCTGGCTTTTCGGATGTACCAGTTAGCAACAGCACCTTCCTGACAACACCATAATTTGACATTTTCCCTGCTTTTGTACAGGCCCCCCACCAAAAGGCTGCAACGCCTCTTCTAAGGTTAGTGCATTTCCGCACTAGGTTGCTATAGTGCTATTATTCCACTTCCAAGTTCCTATGGAATCCTGGGGTTTGTAGCTTAGGGAGAGGCATTTAGGATTCTCAGCCAGAGAGCTCTTGGACCTCAGGAAACTACAAAGCCCAGAATTCCATAGGAGGTTGAAAGTGGAATCATAGCGCTATAACAGTGTTGGGTGGAAATGGCCACAGAGATACTCACATAAAGGCTTCCTTGTTGTCCTTGCAGGCTGAATTTTCACAAGCCCCCTTTAAGCAACTATCGCGTTCCCCCTCTTTAGGATCCCGCCCCACAGTTTGAACCTCTGTCATAGGGTTTTCTTAGGCAAGGAAAACTCAGAAGTGGTTGTAACAGTTCCTTCCTCCGAAATATAGCCTACAATACCTGGCTTAGGTACTGGAAGTAAAAGGTTTAAGGGTCACACTTGCTGGCCCTTTTTTGGCTCCAGCCTTCTGCCTTCAGTCCCACTCGCCACTGAGATGTGACCCTCAAAACCTCACCCGAAATTGAAATTGGTCCACACGTGCCTTATCTTTGGTTTGAATTATACCCCTCCTTTCTCTGCAGGATGCAAACTGGTAAGTCCAAATGGGTCTCTTTTTTTTCCTTTTGGTGAAGCATTTTCCCTTTTTAATCAATGCATTAGTGGCCAGTCTTCTTATGTTGTGGGTAATCCTCTCCAGCATTGTGTAGTGGTTAGAGCGTTAGACTAGGTCCCCGGAGACCAGAGTTCGATTCCTGCTCAGCCATGGAAGCCTATTGGATTACCTTGGGTGCATCACACACTCTCAGCCCCAGAAAATCCCATGACAGATTCACATTAGGGTCACCACCAGTCAGAGACAACTTCAGGGCACACGGCGACATAATAGCAACCCTCTCTTCCGAGCACTAAGGGAAAGCCATCAAGAGAAGGGGATTAGTAACCCCCCAGTGTTGACAGACAATAACTTCTACCATCTCTCACCACTTTGCTGTACCGACCAGGGATAATGGGAGCCGCAGTTCTGCAACATCTGCAGGGCTGCATGCTCCTCCACGGCTTCATCACAGGGCTTTCAAGTCCTGCAAGCATGAGGCCATTTCCAGATTCCTGGGCATCCGTGTGCATGTTTTACAGGTGCTGCTGTACAGAACAGAACATAAGTTCTCCTTCCAGATATGAGCATAATGCCCCGGTTTAATATTTGTCGTTTTGAGCATGTGATCGCTTGATAGCATGTGTCTGCACGCATGCTGGGAAATTAAGAATACAGCTGGGCTGATTTTAATTGTTGTTGTCGTCGCTGCATGCCTTTAAGTCGTTTCTGACTTAAGGCGACCCTAAGGTGACCCTATCATGGGGTTTTCTGGGGCTGAGAGTATGTGACTCACCCAAGGTCACCCAGTGGGTTAACATGGCTTAGAGGGGAATTGAACTCTGGCCTCCAGGTCATAGTCCAGTACGCAAACTACTACACCAAATTGGCTCTCTGTGATCTTAATAGTAATATATAATTAATAGGTAATAATTAATAAATAAAAAAAACCCTTTCATCTGCTTCACGACATATCAACTTCCCCCCAACACAGTGCCCTTCAGATGGGTTGAACTACAAATCCTGGTTTCCCTCTGCCACCATCTGGATAGTACAAAGTCAGAGCAGCCGACTGCATGCTGTCACTGCCATCCATCCTCACAACAACCCTGCTAGGTAGTCCTCTCCCACTGCCTCCTCCTTCCTGCCAATGCTGGAGGGAATGCTGAAAAAAATTCCACTAATAAATCCATAGTGAAACCTGAACTGGGATCTTCTTGTCAGTGACCATTCCGCACTAGCCTGTTATCGTGCTATTATTCCACTTTCAACATCCTCCCTAAACTGCAAACCCCACGAGTCCATAGGATGTTGAAAGTGGAATAATAGCACGATAACAGGCTAGTGCAGAAATGGCCACCGTTCCTCTCCGTCAGTGGCTTTGAGAGATAGTTGACGCGGAAGGAGAGAAAACTAAAGTTCAGAAGGAAAACAGGGTATTTATGAGATCCTCACTCACTCTGCAGGAGAAGTTCAGCTCCCATCAGAGACTTGCCGCCCTTTCTCCATCTTACTTTCTCCTGCCTCCTTCCTTCCCTGACGTCTCTGTCCTGAATCGGCCCTTGCGTCCATTTGTCTAGGCAATCTGTCATATTGTAATCCCTGCTGGTAATCCCACGGCTGCTTGTACTGGGCTGAGGAGGGCTGGAGGGAAGAAGGAATGATCCCCCTTTATTCTCCGGCTGTTTGCCCTCCTCCTGGGAGGTTACTTGGCTAACCGTCCCTCCTTCTTGTCTTCCTTCTCCCAAAACGTCTGGCTCTCAGGCGGCCCTCCACGTTTGCTAGGGTTAGGGCGCAGGACCCTCACAAAAATGGGAAAATCTGTGAATATCAAAAGGTATCTGTGTGCGGTTCTGGATAATATGGGCAATGGGCACCGAAAAGGAAAAGGGGACTGAAACACTGCTAACAAACCAGGGCATCAAATGCATGGCTCAGAAAGACTGGCCGTGTGCGAGGAGCATCCCTGCACAATTAGCACTCAACCACAGCAAGGAATTTTTTTGTATACTCTCAGCCCCCCATATTTGCTAGGGTTGGGGGCACAGAACCCCTGCAAAAGGGGGGAAAACGTGTGTGTGTGTGTGTAGGAAGGGGGCCAATGCATGGTAGGGGACAGCAGGTACCCAGGATCCAAATCAGGGTCAGGGAAAGGAAAGAGAAAGGGGGCAGGTTGGCACGGTGGTCCTATAGTTCCTCTCTCTCGCCCATCTCCTTCCTTGGGTGTGTGTGGGGCATTTGGAGAGGGTTTGCGGTGCTGAGAAATTAAGCTGCGATCCATCCTTTGTTGGCCAGGCAGTGCTTGGTGGAGGAAGAGGCAGAATAAAGGTGGGTTTTTAAAAGGCTATGTGCCCTGATCATTGCTGCCGAGAGGGAAGGTTACCCCAAAAAAGAACTTCAGTTGTGGGAGCAGGGGTTAGAGAAATCCACAAATAATCAAATCCGGTAAGTGATGCCCGCAAATGTGGAAGGCTGACTGTATAGGAATGTATGGACGTGAAAGATCTGAGCACATGCAAGATGTAGCCAGGAGTAAACTGATCTATGAAGCCCACAGACATATATTTTGCGGAGATTTTGTTTCTTGAATGGGAAAGGTTAGAATTCAAAGAAAGCCTATCTGGAAGCCACGCTTGGTGGTTTGGGATTGCGTCTCTGCCATCACGAAAGGCGAGGCCTTGTGGGGCCATGCTGGACCGGAACTCTGCACATGCTCACGTGCACTCTTTTGGAACATACCGACAGTGATTCCGGGTGTTCAAAGCACAAACTATGGTGCTGGGGAATGAGAGGGAAGGATCCCCCCCAGAAAAGAAGCGCTTGAGGTAGGTGGGCAGGGAGGGGCTGGAGAAACTTGCAGATAAATCCATAAAAGTTAAAGCCACAAATGTGGAGTGCCAACTGTATATATATGTGTGTGTATTCTGTGATGTGAAAAGTGGCGTGGATTTCTGCAGAGGCCCTGGAGGGTACACAACTCCATTAGTGCGTACAGTAATTTAGAAGCTGGACTTAATGGTCTTACGGTGAGGGTGGTAAGTTGGGGAGGATGAATGGGTATTGATCCACTTTGTTTGAAATGTGGTAGGTCAAGCCCGAGGGGTCTCCGTGCTTGGAATTCTCGTGCATAAGGTCCCTGATTTCCACCTTGTTGTCCTGACCCGGGGTACTGCTGCAAAAATGGTAAAGGTGATCTCTGCCCCTTTAGCACCAGGGATGGACCCTGCAAGGCTGTTTTGGGGGCCTCAAACCCTCCAGTCTTGATTTCCCCCCCTCAAAAAAATGGTGAATTGCCTCTTCTGGGAACCTTCGAGAGTAATAACTTGCCTTTAAAATCATAGAATCATAGAATCATAGAAATGTAGAGTTGGAAGAGAAACACAGGCCATCCAGTCCAACCCCCTGCCATGCAGGAACACCCTCAAAGCAATCCCAACAGATGGCCATCAAGCCTCTGCTTAAAAACCTCCAAGGAAGGAGACCCCACTATACTCCGAGGCAGCAGATTCCACTGCCGGACAGCCCTGACTGTAAGGAAGTTCTTCCTGAGGTTCAGGTGGAATCTCCTTTCCTGCAGCTTGAATCCATTGCTCCTTGTCCTGGTCTCTGCAGCAGCAGAAAACAAGCCCTCTCCTCCCTCTACGTGGCATCCCTTCAAAATAGATTGCACGGCATCCATGCTTGTTTAATGTTAAGAAGAAAAACGACCTAAACACTCATTGTTTCAAAACCAGAAGCAGATCTCTCTCTCGTTCTCTTTCTTTTTTGTTTTTTTTAAGGAATCTTTGGCAATCTTAGACATCCCAGGGGCAGAAAGGGAGCCTTCAGGCTCGCTGCATTGCCTACGCTGCTTTGACATCTGACTCTAAACCTCGTTCTTGAACTTACATCCATTTACCACAGTGTTATCTGTTGCAAAAGCTGCTGCCTCTCAGGGTTTCTCACCAAACACGCAGCAAACCGACATGCGCCGCCTGTTTATTACGAGCGTATTGGGTATGCACGGCCAGTAATATCTGTCTCGACTATCCAGCTAGTGTGAAGTGGCCAATCCCAGGGAGACGACAGAAGTAACTGGATTCATTTGGAGGATATTAGGAAGGCAGAAGCTCTAGAAAATGAAGTAGATTTGGGGGAGCAAGTGTACAGAGGGAGCGCTTTAAGGGAAGGGGAGCAGACAGAGAGCAGTTTAGGAGAACGGATGGGCTAGGACCACTGGAGAAACGTCCACCAGGGATGGAAAGGCTTGTTCTTGCAATCTGCGTGAGCCTGCGATAAATGAGCTCTCAGAAGCCGAGCGGTTCTGGATAACGTGGGCAATGGGCGCCGAAAAAGAAAAGGGGACTGAAATACAGCTAACAAGCCAGGGCATCAAATGTATGGCTGGGAAAGACTGACCGTGTGCGAGGAGCATCCCTGCACAGTTAACACTCAACCACAGCAAGGAATTTTTTTTGTATACCGTCAGCCCCCCATATTTGCTAGGGTTAGGGGCACAGAATCCCTGCAAAAGGGGGGAAAATGCAAATATCAAAATGTGTGTGTCTGTAGGAAGGGGGCCAATGCATGGTAGGGGAGAGCAGGCACCCAGGGTCCAAATCAGGGTCAGGGAAAGGAGAGGGAAAGGGGGCAGGCTGGCACGGTGGTCCTATAGGTCCTCTCTCTCGCCCATCTCCTTCCTTGGGTGTTGGGGAGGCATCAGGAGAGGGTTTGTGGTGCTGAGAAATTGGGCTTCGAGACATCCTTAGCTAGCTGGCCAGTGACTGGTGGAGGAGGAAGAGGACCAGAGGTGGGATTTTAAAGGGCTGTGCAGCCTGATCAGAGCTGCCAAGAGGGAAGGTTACCCCAAAAAAGAAGAGCTTGGGGTGGGGTAGGGGACAAGGGTTGGAGAAACCTGAAGATAATCAAATCCATGAAAGTAAACCCACAAATGTGGAAGACCGACTGTGTAGGAATGTGAAAGATCTGAGTGCATGCAAGATTAACAAATCCCCAAAGACCCCAGACATATATTTTGAGGAGACTTTGTTTCTTGAATGGGAAAGGCTAGAATTCAAAGAAAGCTTATTTGGAAGCCGCACTTGATGTTTTGGAATTGCATCTTCCCCACGAAGAAATGCAAGGCCTTGTGGGACAATCCCGGACAAGAACTTTGCACATGCTCAGATGCACTCTTTTGGAGCATACCGAGAGTCATGCCGGGCGTGCAAAACACAAGCTATGTTCCGAGAGGATGAGGGACGGAAGGGGTACGTGTAGCATCCAAATAAGACATGTGCTCTGGGAGGGAGATGGATTGTGCTGCAGTCGCACACACGCATGCACACAAACGATGCCTACAGCATATCAGACAGGGTAGTCTTTTGGTCCCTACTGGTTGTAACCTCTTGCTTGTGCAGTAAGTGTGTATAATTTTCCTCTTCACCCAACATTAAGGGCCCAATGCTGTGTTGGTTCTCGTCCAACAGAGCCACTGGCTGTGACAACAGCTTCTGCCAAGGGGGCATGAACAGACAATCCCGTGCCAGGCATTGGCTCCGTTATGGCATCCCAGGAAGTCTTCGGGGGGGTGGGGGTGAGGGAAGTGACATATGTCTAGGGCCCCTTGGCACAACAGGCCTGACTTGGCAGGGAAGCTACTGGCTGGGACCTGGCCAGTAATGTTGCCTCCAGCCAGCCCCAGGCCACGTGGGGCCCGCCTGCCCTGAAGCATTAGGCACAGCCAGAATCATAGGCGCCCTTCTTTTCCCTGCCCTGGGAAACCCGCACAGCCTTCTGGGAGGAGGGATTTCTTGCATGCAGAGCTTTAGGAATCCAGAGGATGACAGAATACCTCCTGTCCCTTTTTGCTCGCTTGTTTCAAACTGCACCCTCTCCCCACCACTGCTTCATGCATGTGCCCCACACAACGCACAGTGCTCAGATCGGAAGGCGCTGAGTGCCCGCGCATGTGTGTGGACGTACAAAGGCCAACGTGGTGTGTTTAGCATGCTGCCAACACCAGCCCAATGCGTAACAGCACACACTGGCGCTTCCAATCGATACGCAGTGCCAGCTGCACATTTTTGGAAGCACAACCAACCGAGTCGCTTTTGAAAAAGCCAGCGAGCCTTCACACAACCTGGATGCTCCTCTTGCATGAATGAACCTCTTTCTCCCCCTCTGGAAGGTTCTTCGAGCGCCTGCATGTCCCCACCGGAGCCCAGTGCCAGGCTCCGGGGGGGCAGCCCCCGCGCAAGGCAGCGCAAGCTTTGTCCCGTCTGGCTGGCCTCCCCTTTGGGTGCCAGGCGGTGCACCCACGTGCCGCCTTGCCTCCTCACCCCTCCTGCCCTGGGGCAGTTTTCCCTAAACCCTGTTGCTTCCAAACCCCCCACCCACAGTCACATCTGGCCACAGTTCACCTCTCAGGCAAAGCTGAGATGGGGGGAAGGGAATCCCCCTGATTAAAACCCCTGGCACGAAAAGATCCAGCGGGGAGCCTTTTGTTGTGTTCCTCTGAAAGTGGACAGTGCAAAGGGAAGGGTTGGGATAGGGGAAAGCAGCCAAGAGAAGGCAGAGCCAAGATATCTGCAGTGTGGGTGAGTGAGATTTGGGGGGTGACTGTGGCCACTGAACCCTAAAACTTGTCTCTCTGTGCGCGCGTGCGTCCCAAGGAAAAAGCGTGCCCAAATTTCAAGGAGGGGAGATGCTTGGGGAAAAGGAGGAGGCGCTCGCCTCCGGCCCCCTCTTTGCTAACCACATTCCCCATCTCGCCCCAGTTTTCGGTCCTCCTTCCAGCCCATCTCCAAAGCATCTTCCTCCTTCCAGCCCATCTCCAAAGCCGGACCACTCAGATCTGGGTTTCATCTTGGCTGCTTCCTTTTCCCAAACCCCAGCTCTCCTCTCTTTGACTTCCTCGCTCAAGCGCTCCCGCCGGGCTCTCTGGATTTCCTAGAACTTGTTCCAGCGTCTCCCCCCACCCCAAAATGCCCCTGGATGCCCCCCGCCACAAGCTCTCCTGCGCCTCGCAGCGCATCCATGGAGCGCCTTTTTTGCGCACGAACAAAACCCGTCCGGCCACAATCCCCCAACTTTTTTCTCCGGCGGGGGAACAAATGAATGGAGCCCACCGAGGAGGGGGAACCGATCGGGCAAAGCTTGCAAGCGACGCCCCCCCCAGGCCCTCCCCACTCCAAGCCTGCCCCCTTTCCATTCTTCTTACCTGCTGGCCAGGTGGTCTTAGGCGATCCAGAGGAGCTGGGAGGGGGGTCTTTCCGGCCGTCCTCCCTTCCGATCCCACCAAGCTTGGAGGGAGAGCAAGGGGGGGCGGTGGCGGTGGGGCGGGAGACACGGCAGGGAGGACGACGCGGAGTTATCTGCTGAGATCACTCCATGTTGCAGGCGTGGGGATCCGGGCCCCCCCTCTCCCCAGCTTCCTCGGCCCCCTTCGCCTTGCCCAGCATGAGTGGGTCTGGGGGAGGGAGGCAAAGAGGTGGGGGGCCAGGAAGACAGCTCTGGGTCCTTTCCCGCCTCTCTTCCTCCTCCCTCCCCCGGCAGATGCTCCTGCTTGGAAGGAGATGCTCGGCTTCTGCGACCAGCAGCCGCCTCGCTTGCTCCACCCCGGAGAGAGAGAGAGAGAGGGAGAGCTTTGCAAAGAGGCCGCCGGGTGGGGTGGGGGGACACGCCGCTTCTGCAATGGAGAGGGCGGGGGACGAGGAGCCTCATCTTCCCCTTCCTCCCTCTTCCAAGCAGGAGATCCCCCCCCTGCGCTCCCAGTCCACCAAACTCATCCCAGCCCCAACATCCTCATGCATTTATCCTGGCATCCAAGGATTGTGGATGCCAAGCGGGGCAGGGACCTACGAGAGGAGGAAATGCGGGGGAGGGGAGAGAAGGACAGGGTAAGATTGGTGGTCTTTCTCACAGCTCACAGGTCAGGGTCTGAAGAGACCCGGGACCCCAATCGGCTCCCCCAATCAGTAACCAGGACCCCAGTTCCTCGTATCCGCCAATCGGGGTCACCTCCCATGCTCCACTATTGGGCAGCAAGTTTCCCCACTCAAAAAAAAAAAGGTAGAAAATTGTGATGTAATTTGTCATGATGATTATTATGGTCTTTTTCCTGCCAAGGAGGTGTTTGTGGGATTTTCTGCCTCGCCGGCCAACAGGACTTGGCTGGCTTTGGGGCTGGCTGCACCTCGACCTCAGAGGATGGGGGGTGGTGTCTTTGATTCCGCCACCTCAGGCGGCCCAAGGCCTGGGGTGGGCCTCTGGGTCCCTGACGCTCCACGGTGAGCAAGAAGGAGGGCCTAATCCACCTCTTTTGAAAAGGCCCCCCAGGAGAAGTGAGGAGAACTTTATTTGGCCGTATGCTGTGCCCCCTGGATGTTTTGGACGACACCCTTGAGGAACCTCAGCCCACGTGGCCTGTTTGGGGGATGAGGGAAGTTGTAGTCCAAACATCTGGAACCAATTGGGTTGGGCATGATGGTGGTTGTAGTCCAGAACATCTGGAATCAACCAGGTTGCATATCCTGGCTGAAAAAGTTCTGGATACCACCCAAAAACGAGTCACCGGAAGCCTCATCTTCTTGGTGTTGTGGTCCTTCAGGTCATTTCTGACTTACGGCAACCCTAAGGCGAACCTATCATTGGGTTTTCTGGGGCTGAGAGTGTGCGACTCACCCAAGGTCACCCAATGGGTTTCCATGGCCAGGGAAGGAATCGAACCCTGGTCTCCACAGTCTGTGATCCTAGGCTCCAACCACTACACCGTGCTACCTACAAGAGCATCCCTAACCCCCTTCAGGTATGGGGAGGCACCCAGGTGGTCAGTTTCGTACTTTCCTAGCAGGGAACAGGGAGAGATCCTTGTGGAGTTTTGGCATCAGGTTCCAAAACAACTCGGTTGGCTTGGAGTGTTAATACCTTGCCTTGGAGAGGTGGAAGGAACCATTTGGTATTTGGTCTCAGGGAACAAAACGACCCCCCTCCGATTAATTTAGGAGGAGATTCTGTTCCCCGATGATCTCCCAGAAAAACCCTACCCCACGATCCTTTTTCTCCCCCACCCCAGCACCCAATACACAAAGGAAGAGCCCCTTTCCCTTCATCAGAATTAACTTCCCATTTCACCAACGAAGATCATTTTTTAAAAATGTGATCTGGGAAGTGGAGGATGGGATTCACCCTCAGTTAATCCAGCCTGGAAGGGGGGTGGTCTTGGGGAGCCCCTTAGGGCGAAAGGAAGACTGGAGTCAGCGGGGCGGCTTGCTATTGCAATTCTCGCTGCACCCTCAAGGCGGCGCTCTTTAAGCCACAGAAGCGTTGGACCATTTCTGCCCTACACTCTTATAGTGCTCTTATTCCACTTCCTAACAACCTATGGAATCCTGGGGTTTGTAGTTTAGGGAGGGACCTTTAGAATGCTCCGCCAGAATGTTCTTGGGCCTCAGTCCACTGTGTCTGCCTTGAATATGGAGACGAGGCCTAGCAGCAAGGAGGAGGGCAGTGCATTCCCTCAGGAACC
The DNA here is from genome assembly GCA_948474755.1 of Ctenosaura bakeri. Lineage (NCBI taxonomy): Eukaryota > Metazoa > Chordata > Lepidosauria > Squamata > Iguanidae > Ctenosaura > Ctenosaura bakeri. Next base: position 145,640 of record CAOLHI010003522.1, on the reverse strand, counting down.
CAACCTCTGTATGTGAATAACTCTGAATACAGATTGGATTGCGGAATATGGGGAAAAGCTACCGATACTGGACAAGACAGTTTGGGGAATTAAAGACACAGGATCTCAAATCTTTCTAACGAGTATTACCTATGAGAAAATAAAATCCCCGGCAGTGCCGGGTATATGTGCTAGTAGCGCTATAAGAGTGTAGTGCAGAAATGGCCTTGCTTTGGGTTTTCCCCCTACTTGCCCCTAAGGGGGGAAAGCAGGGCTGGGGGATCTGGGGGTTGCAGGGCAAAGAACCCCCAAATGGTGGCCAGTTCCTGCTTTTGCCGCTAGGGGGCGCCAGGAGAGCTGTCTTGGCCCCGCTTCTGTATTCTGGGCACGAGGGCTGAGCTTTCTTTGCCTGCAGTTTCTCTGGGCTGCCTTTCCATGCCAAGCTCTTGGGGGGGGGGGCTGGAAGGAAGCAGGAGAAAAGGGGGAGGAGAGGGAGGGAGGGGGGCCAGCTTTGTCCTGGGCTGCTCCCTGCTTGCTTCCTCCCTCCCTATGTCGGGATCGTCGCGCTTCCTCCCGCGCCTCCCTTTTTGCAAACGCCGTTTTTGCAAAGCCACGCTCTGCAGTCTTCTCGCTTTCTCTGTGATCGATAGAGACAGCGAGATCATAAAATATCTTGGGTCTCAGAATGCAAAGCTGTCTGCCTGGCCTCATTCACCCAATTTTTAGGTGGGGTGGGGGTGCAGGTAAGCATCCAGACGTTACCGTGTCTTCCCTTGCCCCCAGTCTCTCCATCCAACTCCCTCCCCAAGACGATCAGCCGCCTCCCCTATGGAAAAGCTCCCCAAAGGTTTGGACTCTATCACCTATCATCCCCTGTCCTAGCTGGAAAGTGCCTGAGGTTTCTGCCCTGGAGAAACCTCTCTTCGTCTGCAAACACCGACACGTGTCTGCCTGCGCGGGTGGGAGGGAAGGATTTCCCCATTGATGGCATCTGGAATTACAACGATCATTCACATCTTTTTGGGGCGGGAGGAGGAGGAGGAGGAGGAAGGCGGGCAGAGCCCCTGTTTCATGATTCTGCAGCTGGGGAGAAAGATGACCAGAGGATTTTTAAGCTGAAAATCTGCAAAGCATCCGAGAGATCTTCCTCTCTCCCGGCTCCAACCCTTCCCAGGAAGGCTGATTTATTATTAGGGACCAGGATGAGATTTGGGGCTCTCCAGAAAATGGCACAAAATTAACACCATAGGGCTCATCTTTTGGATTGTGGATGCAATTTTGCAGAATTGTATAGAATCTGGAATTTGGGATGCCAAATGCATTATTGGGGGTTGCAAGGTATATTACAGAACCTGTAATTGGGAATGCAAATTATTATTTGGGGAGGCAAGATACAGTATAGAATCTGCAATTGGGGTGCCAGATATATTATCTGGGGGGATGCAAGATACATTAAAGAATCCGCAATTGGGGTGCAAGATACATTATTTGGGGGATGCAAGATACATTATAGAATCCGCAATTGGGGTGCCAGATATGTTGTTTGGGGGATGCAAGATACATTACAGAATCCGCAGTTGGGGTGCCAGATACATTGTTTGGGGGATGCAAGATACATTATAGAATCTGCAATTGGGGTGCCAGATACATTATTTGGGGGATGCAAGATACATTATAGAATCTGCAATTGGGAGTGCATGACATTCTTTTAAAGAGAAGGAGGGAGAATGATAATTCCAGCCCACCCAAGTGGGACAGGTATAACAGAGATTTATTTTTAACCCAAAAAGTGGTTTGTGGTTCCCTCTGCTGGCTATTTGTTGCCACTGTAGACAACCTTCCCTTTATTTTAATTTTGAGTGGCCCTCTCTTTCCCTCTCCAGCATGGCCTGCAATCTTCTTTGCTGGCAGGAAAAGGAAAGGGAAAAAAAAGATTTTGGCAAAAGCATTAAACTTACACAACCTCTCCCGGTATCTGTCAAATTCGGATCCGATGAGACTTTATTGGAAGGACAACTTGGCTCCGCTGTGCCAAGTCCTTCAGGTGGAACGTTAATTTGGTTATAGCGAAATAATGGGAAGAATTAGATTAAGGAGGGACAGCGGAGACAATGGGCGAGGAACTTTCCATGAGCCCACTAGGAAATCTGAAGGTGCTATTCCAAGAAAGATGTCTAAGGAATATAAGAGCGGTTGGATCTGATCCCGAAAGTCCTGTTTTCCACCCAGAGAACCCTCCATCCCACAAATTTTCCTGCTAGCAACTCATATTCTATCCAACCTCCCCACTTTTAATACCAAATTTAGCGAAAAGCGACCACAGAAGTGCAGCTGAAACAGGCCCACCAAAATTGGGGGGACGTATTGCCACGCTCGGAGGGAGAACCAGAATCCTGACTTTGCCGAATTTTGGGGGAAAAACTTAAGATTTTAGCGGACAATTGTCATATGCCTTCAAGTCTTGCAAATATATCATGTGGTTTTCTTGGCAAGATTTGTTCAGAGAGCGTTTGCCTTTGCCTGCCTTTTTTAAAAATTTTGATTGCAGAATTATTACAGAAATTATTACCAAAATTACAGGATTGCATGCCAAGAAGAAGTTAAAGTTATCCGTAAGAGACTTCCAAACTCGAAAGAATAAATCTAGTACTGAGCTGTGTATAAAGAAAAGATTCATGCCATCAGAGCTTATACTTGTATTAGATAGAAATGATATGTTTGCAATAGTATTACTATGCCGTTTCCTAAAAATCTCTTACTTATATAAGATCCCATATACCACTAAGTGAATTCTCTCCTATAAACTTATTTGTCTTGACATCCTCAACTCTTTATGAGAATTATATAAAAGCAAAGTTTGTGGTGACATCTTTCCTTTGGTCAAAAATACCTCATTTATTTTCTGTTTTCTTACTGTTATAGCCACATTATGCTTTTCGTTCTTTAAAAGACATATATATATATAAATATATATAAATATAGATGTTTTTTGACTGTAATATGTAGGAGAAATGGCAATGACAGTCGTAAGAGCCTTTAGCTAATAGAATGTTAAAAATAGGCAAAACAGATGGAAGGGTAATTAAATGCGTGGGTATATCCAATAATATAACAAGGATAGGAAAATTGAAAAATAACGTGAAAATAGTAAAGTCATGCAGTGTTTTTTATTTGTGAGTCTTTATGAATACATTGTAGAAGACATGATTGCAAAAAATACATAAAAGACATTACAAATGGTTCTCTACCTAAATGGTCAATGAAACATTCCCACTGTTTTCTGAACTTAGTTATAGATTTGTCTTTTAGAAATATTGTTAGTTTATCCGTTCCCATCACCTCCTACGTCCCCACCTTTGCCTTCTTCCTTTGAGGCTGAGAGAGTGTGACCCACCCAAGGTCACCCAATGGGTTTCCGTGGCTGAGCGGGGATTCAAACCCCGGTCTCCAGAGTCTTGGTCTGGCATTCAAACCACTACACGACACTGTCTCTGTTGGTTATCACTCGGAAAAGAAAAACAATGGAAAGGGAGTGAAGCCAAATATCCTCTTTGGGCTTTGGCCTACCTCACAGGGCTGTTGTGAGAAGGCGGCGAGAAAGACGAAAGTTTATCTTGTCTTGAATTTGTTGCAGGAAAGGCTAGATGTGTGACCCTGTTTGGTTAGGCGCTTCCTTTAAGAGGATTCCCAAAAGCTGTCAAAATTGTCTCTTGTGGGGAAAAATTAGCTCTGCAGTGCTTTAGCTATGCAAAGAAGACAGGGTATTTAGGATCTTTTTAACCCAATGTTTATGGGGTCAGGCCCAGTCAAAAATCACACAAATTGTTCAAATTTAAGTATTTTATTGACATAGATGTAAAGTCCCTACAATCACTCAGCTGCACTCACTACAACAGGCATACAAGACTATAGAAAGTTAAAGTTCATACAATCACTCAGCTTCACTCACTACAACAAGCATACAAGACTATAGAAAGTTAGAAAGAGATGAAAATTAAGAGAGAGGGAGGGACATAAAGGGTTTGATTTAATACTATACCAATCCAGAAGTCTTCAGCTGGGAGAAAACAATCTCAGCCACACCTTTAGAGGCTGCGGGGAGCTTACCAGCTTCATGGTTTTGCAGATCTTTTTTATTATGGAATAATCCTGTGTCCAGTTCTGGGCATCTCGTTTCAAGAAGGGTATGGACAAGCTGGAGCGTGTCCAGAGCAGGGCAACCAAAATGGTGAAGGGTCTAGAAGCCATGGAGCCCTATGAGGAGCAGCTCAGGGAGCTGGGGATGTTTAGTCTGCAGAAGAGAAGGTTAAAAGGAGACATGATAGCCATGTTTGAAGGGATGTCATGTCAGGGACGGAACTTGTTTTCTACTGCTCCAGAGACTGGGACATGGAGCAATAGATTCAAACTACAGGAAAAGAGAGTCCACATGAACCTCACCAAGAAATTCCTGGTGCTCAGAGCTGTCCGGCAGTGGAATCTGCTGTCTGGGAGTGTGGTGGAGTCTCCTCCCTCTTTGGAGGTTTTTAAGCAGAGGGTGGGTGGCCATCTGTTTTGAAATGCTTTGATGGGTGTTCCTGCATAGCAGGGGGTTGGACTGGATGGCCCCTGGGGTCTCTTCCAGCCCTAGGATTCTGTGATTCTGTGATTATTATTATTTATTATTATATTTATTTGTATCCCGCCTCTCCATATGGATCGAGGCGGCAAACAACTTACAAATAGCATGTATTTCTATACATGCCCCCAACAAGCTGGGTATTCATTTTACCAACCTGCGGAAGGATAAGCTCTCAAAACTCCAAAAAGAGTCTCTCAGACTCCCAAAAAAGGAGAAGGAAAAGGGCCTAGTTATATTGCTGACCGATGTCCTGTGAAACCAGATGGCTGCAGTTTTTATTAAGATGGATTATTATTCCTTTGTAGTTCAAAGAAAATACAGCCAAGCATCCTTGTAGTTCCCTGCAAGATCAGTATCTCTCCAGAGATGCATGCCTTAAAGTGTCAGATTCCAGGCTGTTTTGCATTATTTTCTCAGAGAGTAATTGTCTTCCTGATCACTGCTGAAAATCCATTTAAGTGTCCGTTGAGCCATTTGCCAGATAACCCCAGGATGTATGACAGAAAACAGAGCTCTCCTGCCTACATGTCCTTCCAATATATCTCTATGGCTCACTGTGTTTGATATAAAATAATTAGGATCCTCAGGACATGGTTTTTAGGTGCGTTAGGGGGCTTACAGATGTAAATGCAGCAAACAGACAAAGAAATAAGTACCGTATTTGCTGGCTTAATTCCCCCCACCCCCCAAAATCAGGAGCCCTGGTGGCGCAGTGGTTAAATGCTAGTACTGCAACCACAAGGTTGTGAGTTCGATCCTGCTGGGCTCCAAGGTTGACTCAGCCTTCCATCCTTCCGCAGGTCGGTGAAATGAGTACCCAGCTTGTTGGGGGCAATTAGCTAAAATACATTGTAAACCGCTTAGATAACACTCAGTTGTTAAGCGGTATAGAAATAAATGCTATTGCTATTGCTATTGGTTATAAACGGGTGCGTCTTATATGCCAGCAAATACGGGTAAGCTTATAATATAGGTAAGCTTATAATAACAGCTGGTGAGGAAGGGACTCTAATGATACTCTTTCTGCTTGTTTTTTTTTGAAAGCAGTCTATGCTTTTCAATAGTTTTAAATTGAATTTTTGTTCTAATAATGATAAATTGATTAATCGTGTTTCCTATTAAGACATATTGTGTTTTCCCTGTATCTGTTTCCAATCAGGCGGTGAGCTGTCTTGAGCCCCAGCCCTGCAAGAACGGTAAAATATAAATGAGGCAATAAAATGTCCCTGCCGGAAGGCAAAGCTGCCTGGCGGGAACCTTCAGTAAGAACATTTCAGCGAGGAGGTGAAGGTTTTGGCCATTTCCGCACTGGACTGTTATAGTGCTATTATTCCGCTTTCAACATCCTAGGGAATCCTGGGATTTGCAGTTTAGCTCCTCCCGAAACGGCAAGCTCCGGGATTCCATAGGATGTTGAAAGTGGAATCACAGCACTATCACAGTCTAGTGCAGAAATGGCCTCACTTACTAGCAGAGGGGACTGTTCTTCCTCCAGATGTTTTCCACCGCAGCTTCCATCAGCCACACTCAGTAAGGCCAAGGGTGGAGGATGATGGGAGATAGAGTACAAAAGAGCTGGATAACCAGCAATTCCCTCCTCCTATGTCTTTGCCAGTGGGAAAACCGCAGCAAATTCAATTTTTCCGTCCCCATTTCTGCAGTACCCTGTTATAGTGGTATTATTCCACTTTCAACCTCCTGTGGAATTCTGGGATTTGTAGTTTCCTGAGACCGAAGAGCTCTCTGGCTGAGAATCCTAAGGGCCCCTCCCCAAACTGCAAACCCCAGGATTCCATGGGAGGTTGAAAGTGGAATAATACCACTATCACAGTATAGTGCAGAAATGGCCTCACTTACTAGCAAAGGGGACTGTTCTCCCTCCAGATGTTTTCCACCGCAGCTCCCATCGGCCACACTCAGTAAGGCCAAGGATGGAGGATGATGGGAGATAGAGTACAAAAGAGCTGGATAACCAGCAATCCCCTCCTCCTAGGTCTTTGCCGGTGGGAAAACCGCAGCAAATTCAATTTTTCCGTCCCCAGGAAATGTGTTTGCATGGCAAAGCTCAGGAGGGGGGAGATGCCAAGTGGTCCAGGATCCCAAAATCAGTGCTGGGGGGGCAGAAAAGGAGAACCGACCTTCTGGGGGGTGCAATAGGGGCGCAGAGACCACTCTAAGGCCATTTCCGCACTACAGTGTTAAAGTGCTGCTATTCCACTTTCAACGCCCTGTGGAATTCTGGGGTTTGTAGTTTACTGAGACCAAAGAGCTCTTTGGCTGAGAATTCGAAGTGCCCTTCCCTAAACTACAAACCCCAGAATTCCACAGGGCGTTGAAAGTGGAATAGCAGCACTTTAACACTGCAGTGCGGAAATGGCCTAAGTGTTAAGTTAGGTAGTTAGTAGGTGTTTGCTTAGTAAGCATGGTGTTTATAATGATGGCCATTTCCGCACTAGCCTGTTATAGCGTGATGATTCCACTTTCAACCTCCTCTGGAATCCTGGGCCGGCCGGCCCCTCCCGAAACTGCAGACCCCGGGATTCCAGAGGAGGTTGCAAGTGGAATCATCGCACTATAACAGGCTAGTGCGGAAATGGCCACTGTAGCGCAAATGGGCCATAGATTCAAATCACAAGAAAAGAGGTTCCAACTAAACATGGGGAAGAAAATCTTTCCTGTTAAGAAACTTTCCAGCAGTGGAAAAGGCTGCATCGGAAGGTGCTGATCTCTGGAGGTTGAATAGTTGTTGCTTTTTTTGCATTAATTGGTCTATTGCTGCCTATTTAATTTGTATATTTCTTGCATGGGAGGGGGTGGGAATAACAGGTATCCCTGTTTGTGCATCTATAAAAAATTGTGCATCTATGATTGTGCATCTATGAAAAATAAAACCCCGCCTTCAGGATAGCGCGCAAAGGCTGCGCAATAAGCTGCGCTACCCTACAGCCCCAATCTGGGCCCCGCAGGTGTGAATTCGCACTCGCGCATGCGCACCCGAACCCCTTTCCTTTTCTCTGAAAGGGAAAGTGGCTGCTCTTCCGCAGCTTGGCGGCCCCGCCCCCCGCTCCTTCTCCTCGCGTGGCGATTGGACGGGGGCGGCTGTCCATCCCGGCTCCAGCGCCCGCCCACTGGTGTCTGCACTTTCCTGACTCGCTATGGCGCAATCGGGGCGAGAGCTTCCTCGATCGTGGTAAGAGCAATGGTGCAAACACACCCTGTTTGCAAGGTTTGTTGGTATTAAAACAGGAAAGGGGGTTTAGATGAGCAAAATGAGTGGTCTCTGGGCCCCTATTGCACCCCCCAGAAGGTCGGTTCCCCTTTCCTGCCCCCCCAGCACCGATTTTGGGGTCCTGGACCACTTGGCGTCTCCCCCTCCTGAGCTTTTTCATGCAAACACATTTCCTGGGGACAAAAAAATTGAATTTGCTGCGGTTTTCCCACTGGCAAAGACACAGGAGGAGGGAATTGCTGGTTATCCAGCTCTTTTGTACTCTATCTCCCATCATCCTCCACCCTTGGCCTTACTGAGTGTGGCTGATGGGAGCTGCGGTGGAAAACATCTGGAGGGAGAACAGTCCCCTATTCTAGTGAGTGAGGCCATTTCTGCACTGCACTGTTATAGTGCTATGATTCCACTTTCAACCTCCTCTGGAATCCTGGGGTTTGCAGTTTCGGGAGGGGCCTTTAGGATTCTCCGCCAGAGAGCTCTTTGGCCTCAGGAAACTACAAATCCCAGAATTCCACAGGAGGTTGAAAGTGGAATAATAGCACTATGGCTATTTCTGCACTAGGCTGTTATAGGGCTATGATTCCACTTTCAACCTCCTATGGAATCCTGGGGTTTGCAGTTTCGGGAGGGGCCTTTAGGATTCTCCGCCAGAGAGCTCTTTGGCCTCAGGAAACTACAAATCCCAGAATTCCACAGGAGGTTGAAAGTGGAATAATAGCACTATGGCTATTTCCGCACTAGGCTGTTATAGGGCTATGATTCCACTTTCAACCTCCTATGGAATCCTGGGGTTTGCAGTTTCGGGAGGGGCCTTTAGGATTCTCCGCCAGAGAGCTCTTTGGCCTCAGGAAACTACAAATCCCAGAATTCCACAGGAGGTTGAAAGTGGAATAATAGCACTATGGCTATTTCTGCACTAGGCTGTTATAGGGCTATGATTCCACTTTCAACCTCCTATGGAATCCTGGGGTTAGCAGTTTAGGGAGGGGCCTTTAGGATTCTCCGCCAGAGAGCTCTTGGGCCTCAGGAAACTACAAATCCCAGAATTCCACAGGAGGTTGAAAGTGGAATAATAGCACTATAACAGGGTACTGCAGAAATGGCCTAAATCTGGCTGCTGGAACCATACAGAAACAGTTATTTTCCCCCTTTAGAAATGCCCTTCAAATTTGCTTTTTAAATTGGGCCCTGAATTCTGAATTAAATAGAGCTTTTAGTTGGGTTAAATCAGTGGTTCTCATTCATTCATCCTCCAGGCATTTTGGTCTTCAGAAGCTCCAGCCAGCTTGGTCAGGGATGCCGGGAGCTGAAGTCCAAAACATCTGGAAAACCAAAGGCAGAGAATCCCTGGTTTAAAATAACAGAATTATAGGCACTCCTGCATTATGCTGTTACAGTGCTATTATTCCACTTTCAACCTCCTGTGGAATTCTGGGGTTTGTAGTTTCCTGAGGCCACAGAGCTCTCTGGCTGAGAAGTCTAAAGGCCTCTCCCTAAACCGCAAATCCCAGGGTGGAGCATGGAGCAAGCCTTTTTCTGCTCCTCCAGAGGCTAGGACATGGAGCAATGGCTTCAAACGTCAGGGAAAGAGATTCCATCTAAATCTTAGGAAGAACTTCTTGATAGTAAGATCAGTTCCACAGTGCAATATGCTGTCTGGTGGAGTGTGGTGGAGTCTCCGTCTTCGGAGATTTTAAACAAAGGCTAGATGGCCACCTGTCAGGATTGCTTTGATGTGTGTTCCCGCATGGCAGAGCCGGGTTGGACTCGATGGCCCTTGGGGGTCTCTTTCCAGCTGTATGATTCTATGCTTTAATGCACATCCCATCTTTCATAAGGAATTAGAACCAATAGATGAAGTATTCAGGAAGTAAACTTAATTGTTATATGTTTGTATGGCCATTTCTGCACTACAGTGTTAAAGTGCTGCTATTCCACTATCAACCTCGTATGGAATTCTGGGGTTTGTAGTTTAGGGAAGGGCACTTCGAATTCTCAGCCAAAAAGCTCTTTGGTCTCAGTAAACTACAAACCCCAGAATTCCACAGGGCATTGAAAGTGGAATAGCAGCACTATAACACTGTAGTGCGGAAATGGCATATGTCTTTTTTTCTTCTATCATGCAAGAGTAATAGAATATAGAATGTAGTAAAATGTATTTTTACCCATGCAAGGCAAGATTTTATGCATGTAACATTTGCTGGGATATTGCAGGTATGGGTGTGGGTTTTGCGTCCTTAATATTTTTTTCCTTCTTTTCTCCCTCCCCTTCTATTTCTGTTGATGTCCAACTGACATCAAGGTCACTTGACTGTGTGCATGTGTCAGAGAGTATATTATGTTTGTATAGGTGTGCTTTATGTTAATTTATTTTTAGATGTATTAATAAAGAATATTAAAAAGAATGTACAGCCCATCTTTCTCCCAATATGGAACCCAAGGAGCCTTACAATATAAATGCAGCATGGATACTTCTGTTATCGTTAAATCAGGGGGTTTAATGGTTGGGTGCATAGGGAAGTATAACCTTAAAACACCATCGTCTTCTGCTCTTCCCATTCAGGCTGCCGGAGCAGACAGTATGGCTGAATGCGGGTATTCCGATGCCACTTCTGGGTCTGGGTACCTTCCGTCTGCGAGGCGAGGAGGCAGTGCGTCTCAGCCTGGATGCTGCTTTGGAGAACGGCTACCGTCTGGTGGACACAGCGGCCGTCTACGGCAACGAAGCCGCCATAGGCCAAGCGCTCGGTGAGTTGCTGCCCCGCCACGGCCTCACCCGGGCGGATATCTTTCTTACAAGCAAGCTGAGCCCGAGGGACCACGGGGAAGAACTGGCCGAAGCCGCCTGTCTCCGGAGCTTGAAGGAACTGGGCTGCGACTATCTGGACCTCTATCTTATCCACTGGCCGGGCACCCAAGGCCGGCCTCGGGAAGACGCAGGGAACAGAGAGCGAAGACGGCAGAGCTGGAGGGCCTTGGAGAAGCTGCATGAATCTGGGAAACTCCGGGCTATCGGGGTCTCCAATTACACCATCCGGCACCTCGAGGAATTGCTCGCAGAGTGCCAGGTGCCTCCGGCCGTTCTCCAAGTCGAGTTCCACCCAGAACTGGCTCAGTCGGCACTGCTGGACTTCTGTCGCCAAAAAGGCATCCATCTCCAGGCATATTCTTCCCTGGGGGCAGGACACCTTGTGGGGCGGCCGGAGGTGGCGCAGGTTGCCACCCGCCAAGGGCGCATGCCCACTCAGGTCTTGTTGCGCTGGGCTCTGCAGCAAGGCGTGAGCGTGATCCCCAAGTCAGCCTCCCCAAGCCACGTGGCTGAAAACGGTCAGCTCTGGACTTGGGAGTTAAGCCAGACTGATATGGAGGAACTGAGCGCCATGGATTGTGGGAGGCACTACTGCTGGGATCCCAGCAGTGTGGCTTAGCAGCATGTGGGATACTTGGAAGTTTTTTTGGGGGGAAGGAGGCATGCATATACAAATGCGGGGAGAACTTAGTTTGGAAAGAAATATCCACCTAGGTCGAAAATCCAGCCATTCCTCCAAATTTGAAACTTCTCTTTTTCAAATAGCTGCATCCTAAACCAGTGATGCTTAACCTGGGATTCGGGGACCCCTGGGGGTCCACGGAGCCCTTGCAGATGGGCCGTGAAGCCCTGCTGCTGGATAACCAACAGCTATGGCAGCAAAAGGGACTTGGCCGTGGTCATCCAGTGTCTAAGCGAGGACTTGAATCCTAGTCTCCAGAAGGCACAAATAAATAAATACTGGAATATTTAAATACATATTTGGATATTTAAATCTCAATGGAAATATTTAAATCTTGAGTTAGATTTTTGGGGGTCTCTGACAACAAATTATATTTTACAGGGGGTCTCTGGTAAAGAAAAGGTTAAGAACCACTCTCCTAAACAGATTTAAATTGGAGGGGGGAAAAACAGGCTGCAGATGAGAAAACTAGATTTTGCTGTCCCCTACACAGTCTACTAGGACATAAAAAATGCGCCAAAGGAAGGGTTGGAAATCATGCAGCCCTCCAAATATTGCTAACCCGTGATTCCCAGCAGCACAAGCCAACACAACCAATGGCAAGGACCTGCCGTTCCGTAACATCTGGAGCGCCACTTGATTTCAACCTTTTGCACTGGGGTGGCAACAACAGCATTTTGTGAATTTGAGGTTTTTGTACATTGGCCATTTCTGCACTACACTATTATAGTGCTCTTACTCCATTTTCAACATCCTATGGAGTCCTGGGGTTTGGAGTTCAAGGAGGGGCATTGAGAATTCTCAGCCAGAGACCTCCTGGTTCTCGGTAAACTACAAACCCCAAAATTCCACAGGACATTGAAAGTGGAATAATAGTGCTATAACAATGTAGTATGGAAATGGCTATTCTTTTTGAATACAGCCAAAGCCTCTTTGTTGCCTCTTCTGGAGGAAGCTACATGCCAAGAAGGTTGCTGGTCAGCTGTACCCGGCTGCCAGAGTCAAAGGAGTCATATTGGACAGTGACCTTCCCAAGGAACCAAAGTAACAATATTTAACTTTAATTACAAGTTCATACAAATTTCTCCATAGGAAAAAGAACAAAAAACACCTAACAATTCAGGACTTTTACAACAAAACTTAATACAGCATGGGTTTTTGTTTTTCTTGTAGAAGGATGCTCTTGAGAAAAGGAAGGGCACAGTTCTTCCCAAAAGATGACTAAGATTCTTAAACATCATATGATATAGTGTGAGGCAGCCTTTTGTCAACCCGGTGCCCTCCAGAGATGTTGGGACTAAACAATACACCAGGGAGGCACCAAGTTAGTGTGAAATTTAGGGGAAAAAACATTTTCTGGGGAGCAAGTACAGATGTGCTGTGCAATCCGGGACCCTGCCATCCTGAATTCCTTGGAACACTTCAGAGAAAATGTGCCACTTTGACCCTATAGATTTACCCCCCTGGTGTAACAGACAGCAGCAAAAAACACAGTCATGAAGGACTTCTAGGGGTGCCATTCCCTGGGGAACTTCGGCGCCACCAAGACTGCAGAGTTGCCTTCCAGCCTGACGTCGGGTGCATTTGGGAGGCCATCCCGGCACTCTTAGGACGCGGCAACTTCTGAGAAAGAGAGGAAAATGCATTATTTATTTCTCTGAAGCACTGCCTATTGCCTTTCAATGCATTCCGAAGCAATGGACAGTGGAGGAAAACATTTAAAATACTGAATAAAAACATTTAAGAACAGGCTAAAGCCACTCTTTGGAAACAGTTATACAATCTGCCCTCCACATTTGCTAGTGGTGGGGTGCAGGACCCCAAAATGTGTGTGTTTGTGTGTCTTTGGGAAGGGGGACCCAGGAAAAAGAGAGAGAAAAGGGTGTGTCGACACGGTGGCCCTATATTTCCTCCCTCTTGCCCATTTGCTTCCTTGGGTGTGGTGGGGGCATCGGGAGGTTTGTGGTGCTGAGAAATTGAGCTTGCGAGCCTTCTTGAGCTGGCAAGCCAGTGGCCGATGAAGGAGGAAGAGGACTAGAGGCAGGTTTTTAAATGGCTGCACAGCCTGATCAGAGCCACCAAGGAGGAAATTTCCCCTAGAAAAATGATTCTGTCATTTTATATAAGGGATGCCATTTTCCTAGACCATTGAACACAATGGGGACTTGAGCATACACAAATTTTAGTATGCATGCAGGTTCTGGAACCAACCCTAGCGGATACCGAAAGCCTCCTTTATTATGCCTTAATCTTGTGGATCCAATTCCCTGTTTATCTGCCATGATTTAAATAAATCTTTAAATTACTCACACTGTGAACAGCCTCAGGGTATTTCCAGTTACACCTCACCTCCCTCCATACAGCAAACATTGTAAATGCAATACAGCAATGGTCATTAGCAAGCACCCTTGGTGATTATAGCGGAGGAACTGATCAACCATGTGTGTTTTATTTCCTCCCAGTAATAGGTAAGCATTCAAAAAAGCACATCACAAATCCACCTTTCTGGAAAAGGCATGCCTGTGTTTCTCCTGGTCTCACCTGCAGTGCGCCATGGAATTCGTCACTCATCCTGCGCAGCTCCCGTCCATACCGCTGCGCAGCCCACAAGATGGGAGGGGCGGAGCGAGAGCGTGCCCGGAAAGTGCCCACCTCATCTGGGGCCTCTGGGTCTGGCACGGGGGGGTCCGATCCTATTCGGCGTCTCAGCTCTGGTGGGGGAGAGGGGAGAGCATGAACACAAGTTTTTACAGGAGTTTACAGAAGTTAAAGCATGCTTAGGTAGAGGCAACCTTCCCCTAACATTAACTGATGGGAAGTTCTTTCTGACACAGAACTGGTTGCCCTTTAGATGCATCGACCAGGTATGACAGCTGGGGGTTTCAGTCCAACATACCTGAAGGACACTAGGTTAAGGAAGAACTGGATAGAGATGTATACATAGATGGGGCAGACTTATTCCAAAGCATACTAGATAATCAGCATATTCCAGTCTTCCTGTCTTGGAAATAGAAGGTTGTGAATTTTCTTTTTTTTTTAATTTTATTTTTTGTAACAACAAGACATGGACAACAAAAACCAGCCAATCCTTGGATGGAGTTGGTTGACCTTGTGGTTCTGCTATAACATAAAGTAGGTGCGGAAGGGATGCCATGTAGAGGAAGGAGAGGGCTTGTTTTCTGCTGCTCCAGAGACTAGGACAAGGAGCAATGGATTCAAGCTGCAGGAAAGGAGATTCCACCTGAACCTCAGGAAGAACTTCCTGACAGTCAGGGCTGTCCGGCAGTGGAATCAGCTGCCTTGGAGTGCGGTGGAGTCTCCTTCCTTGGAGGTTTTTAAGCAGAGGCTGGATGGCTGGATCTGTCGGGAGTGCCTTGAGGGTGTTCCTGCATGGCAGGGGGTTGGACTGGATGGCCCCTGGGGTCTCTTCCAACTCTACATTTCTATGATTCTATGAAGTCCCACCTGGATTTTCGCCGCTAGCTGGGCTGCCGGGCACCTTGGCTTCTCCTGCAGGTCCCGGCGAGGTCAGCTTGGACTCCTGTGGTTCCTTCTCGGCTGTCGGAAAAGCGTCATCATGATACTCGTCAATCTGGAACATTGTCAGGGGGCTGGCATGGCCCCCGCCCTGTAGCCCACGGCTCTCCAGGGGTATGCAGGGTTGTTGGCTGGGCTGCAGAGGAGAAGGAAGTACAAACAAACTCAAAAAAAGAGGTTATCGCAGAGCGACGGGAGTGACTAAGCGGATGAGCCATGAACCAGGAAGTCTGATTCAAATTTCACTCCAGTTGCAGACTTGCCAGGGCAGGAACTTCTCTCGGCCACCCTCTCCTGCAGCTGTTAGTGAGGATTCCTGAGATACCTCTACAACATTACTGTGATACCGGAAAAAAAACCCTGCCTTTCGATGCCCCGTGATACGATCATAGAATCATAGAAATGTAGAGTTGGAAGAGACCCCAGGGGCCATCCAGTCCAACCCCCTGCCATGCAGGAACACCCTCAAAGCACTCCCTTTGACAGATGGCCATCAAGCCACTGCTTAAAAACCTCCAAGGAAGGAGACTCCACTACACTCCGAGGCAACATCTTCCACTGCCGGACAGCCCTGACTGTCAGGAAGTTCTTCCTGAGGTTCAGGTGGAATCTCCTTTCCTGCAGCTGGAATCCATTGCTCCTTGTCCTGGTCTCTGGAGCAGCAGAAAACAAGCCCTCTCCTTCCTCTACATGGCATCCCTTCAAATATTTAAACATGGCTCTCATGTCCCCTCTTAACCTTCTAATGATTCACACTTTCAACACTTCCAAATTAAGGACGAGTTACATTAATTCCACTCCTCCAACAGTTCTTCTTGCCCATAGAAGCTCGCTTGGGACCACTCGCATTGCACATGCTGCTTGCAAAGCAAGCTGAGAAGGGGGAAAAGGCACCAAACCGGCTGAAAGACTTTGCAAGCAACATCCACACGGCCGGCCAGACCCAAGTGCGCCTCCATAAGTCCATCATGCTCCCTACAGTGCATGGCTTCCCCTTTTCAACCAGTTGTGCTTTCCGACAGGTCCCTAACCTGCCAAATAAGCAGGGGAGCCTGTACTGCCCAAGCCCCTTTCCGCACCACATCGTTATAGTGCTATTATCCCACTTTCAACATCCAACGGAATCCTGGGGTTTGCAGTTTAGGGAGGGGCATTTAGGATTCTCAGACAGAGAGCTCTTGGGCCTTGGGAAACTCCAAATCCCAGAATTCCACAGGATGCTGAAAGTGGAATCATAGCACTATAACAGTGTAGTGCGGAAAGGCCCTAAAAAGCGGCCGAGGTTTAGCCTGTTAATGGCATGTGGCGCAAAGAAAACTCCCTTGCCTTGTTCTTTGGCCCAGCAGGTACTGCAATTCCCATTCCGCTTGAGGACATCCTCCTCGCCCCAAGGACTTGAGAGGAAAGAATAGGGGTTGAAGAGGGAAATTACTTTTAAAAGGCAGAACCTTTTCTTTATCACAGCATTGTCCTTATCCTCGGTACCCCTAAGCCAACCCCTGTCATCCCTCGGCTGCCTGACAGCCTCCATCCTTTGCCTACAAATCCCAAGCCCCCAGCGCTTCTCCCCACCCCCTGCCCTACATTCCAGAGCTTCATCTTTCCTCCCAGTTCTCCCACCATTCTTGCAAGCCCTGTTGCCATAATAATGGGGTGGGGGCTTCCCATGGGCCTTTCCACCCTACCCTGTTACAGTGCTATCATTCCACTTTCAGCCTCCTATGGAATCCTGGGGTTTGCAGTTTAGGGAGGGGCCTTTAGGACTCTCAACCAGCGAGCAAACTACAAACCCCAGAATTCCACAGGAGGTTGAAAGTATCATAGCACTATAACAGTGCAGTGTGGACACGCACCTAAGCCAAGTCCTTTCACCCCCCCCCCGTCTGACAGCCTCTCCCCTTTGCCTCCACCCTTTGCAAACAACCCCCCAGCCCTTCTCCCCACCCCCTGCCCTGCATTCCAGAGCTTGATCCTGCCTCCCAGGTCTCCCACCATTCCCCCAGCCCCTGATTCCCTGGCCCCATAATAATGAGGTGGGAGGCGTCCTATATCTCTAGGGTCATTTGCGCACTACACTCAACATTTCTGCACTACACTCAACATTTCCGCACTACAGTGTTAAAGTGCTGCTATTCCACTTTCAGCGCCCTGTGGAATTCTGGGGTTTGTAGTTTACTGAGACCAAAGAGCTCTTTGGCTGAGAACTCACAGTGCCCTTCCCTAAACTACAAACCCCAGAATTCCACAGGAGGTTGATTGTGCAATGGCAGCACTTTAACACTGCAGTGCGGAAATGGTGACTGTTATAGTGCTATTATTCCACTTTCAACCTCCTCTGGAACCCTGGGATTTGCAGTCTAGGGAGGGGCATTAAGGCTTCTCAGTTAGGGAGCTCTTGGGCCCCAGGAAACTACAAACCCCAGAATTCCCCAGGATGTTGAAAGTGGAATCATAGCGCTATAACAGTGCAGTGCGGAAACGGCCTCGTTTTTTTTTTCCTCATTCTTTCCCAATCTTAAGCCATTGTTTCCTCCTTTGGCTGCCCCCCTTCCTGGCCCACCCTCTCCCTTGCTCCTTCCTCCCCCCTTCCCAAAATTATTGCACACCCCCCCTTTTGCAACCCCCCCCCCGCCTGACCCCGCATCCCCCATCACCTGGGGGCTCCCTCGGCGGCTCCTTCCCGCAGATTCCTGTTTACAGCCTGCACAGTCCCGGCCACGGTCGCCTCGGCAATGGAGAACTGCCACCTCCCGCGGCCAATCCAGTGTGGCGACGTCACGGGGAGGGGGCAGAGCACGGTCCGGGATTGGCTCCTCCCCTCTTCGCGCCCCTCCCCTTAGTGTTGCAACCTTGTCTCTCCTTTCCCACGTTCAATTGCAGCAAGCTGGAAATGCTCCCGGTGGACACGTGTCTATGCAGCTAGTCCTCCCAAGAGGCTGTCTTTGGAGAGCTTTCGCCAATGCACAGAATCTTAAAATAATCTTATTTTCTCCAATGCATGGAATCATAGAATCCTCATCTATTTTCTCCAATGCACAGAATCATAAAATAATCTTATTTTCTCCAATGCATGGAATCCTCATCTATTTTCTCCAATGCACAGAATCATAAAATAATCCATTTTCTCCAATGCATGGAATCCTCATCTATTTTCTCCAATGCATAGAATCATAAAATAATCCATTTTCTCCAATGCATGGAATCATAATCTATTTTCTCCAAAGCACAGAGTCGTGGAATCCTCATCTATTTTCTCCAATGCACAGAATCATAAAATAATCTTATTTTCTCCAATGCATGGAATCCTCATCTATTTTCTCCAATGCACAGAATCATAAAATAATCTTATTTTCTCCAATGCATGGAATCCTCATCTATTTTCTCCAATGCACAGAATCATAAAATAATCCATTTTCTCCAATGCATGGAATCATAATCTATTTTCTCCAAAGCACAGAGTCGTGGAATCCTCATCTATTTTCTCCAATGCACAGAATCATAAAATAATCTTATTTTCTCCAATGCATGGAATCCTCATCTATTTTCTCCAATGCACAGAATCATAAAATAATCTTATTTTCTCCAATGCATGGAATCCTCATCTATTTTCTCCAATGCACAGAATCATAAAATAATCCATTTTCTCCAATGCATGGAATCATAATCTATTTTCTCCAAAGCACAGAGTCGTGGAATCCTCATCTATTTTCTCCAATGCACAGAATCATAAAATAATCTTATTTTCTCCAATGCATGGAATCCTCATCTATTTTCTCCAATGCACAGAATCATAAAATAATCCATTTTCTCCAATGCATGGAATCATAATCTATTTTCTCCAAAGCACAGAGTCGTGGAATCCTCATCTATTTTCTCCAATGCACAGAATCTTAAAATAATCTTATTTTCTCCAATGCATGGAATCATAGAATCCTCATCTATTTTCTCCAATGCACAGAATCTTAGAATAATCTTATTTTCTCCAATGCATGGAATCCTCATCTATTTTCTCCAATGCACAGAATCATAAAATAATCTTATTTTCTCCAATGCATGGAATCCTCATCTATTTTCTCCAATGCACAGAATCATAAAATAATCCATTTTCTCCAATGCATGGAATCATAATCTATTTTCTCCAAAGCACAGAGTCGTGGAATCCTCATCTATTTTCTCCAATGCACAGAATCTTAAAATAATCTTATTTTCTCCAATGCATGGAATCATAGAATCCTCATCTATTTTCTCCAATGCACAGAATCTTAGAATAATCTTATTTTCTCCAATGCATGGAATCCTCATCTATTTTCTCCAATGCACAGAATCATAAAATAATCCATTTTCTCCAATGCATGGAATCATAATCTATTTTCTCCAAAGCACAGAATCGTGGAATCCTCATCTATTTTCTCCAATGCACAGAATCATAAAATAATCTTATTTTCTCCAATGCATGGAATCCTCATCTATTTTCTCCAATGCACAGAATCATAAAATAATCTTATTTTCTCCAGTGCATGGAATCATAATCTATTTTCTCCAATGCACAGAATCATAAAGTAATCTTATTTTCTCCAGTGCATGGAATCAGAATCTATTTTCTGCAATGCATAAATCATAGAATCATAACCTGTTTTCTCCAATGGATAGAATCACAGAATCATAACCTATTTTCTCCAGTGCATAGAATCACAGATTCATCATTCTGTTTCCCAATGCATAAAATCATAGAAACATCATCTATTTTCTCCAGTGCATAGAATCATAGAATCCTCACTATGATCTCAGGAAGAAATGCAATAAAATTATAAACAGTTAAAGAAAAAAAAAACATTTTAAACATTCAGATCATCAATGCATATGTGCATCATTAATAATAAAAAATTAATCATAGAATTATAGATCTGGAAGAGACTACGAGAAAGATTCCAACTCCTTTCTGCCATGCAGGAATATGCAATAAAAGCATTCCTGACAGATGGCCATCCAGCCTCTGTTTAAAAACCTCCAGAAAAGCAGCATATTCCACAGTTGAACTCTTACCATCAGAAAGTTCTTCCCAATGTTTAGGTAGAACCTCTTTCCCTGTATTTTGAATCCATTGCTCCGTGTCCTAGTCTCTGGAGCAGCAGAAAACAAGCTTGCTCCATCCTCAACATGACATCCCCTCAAATATTTAAACATGGCTATCCTGTCACCTTTCAACCTTCTCTTTTCCAAGCCACACATAGCCAGCTCCCTAAGCCTTTCTTCATAGGGCATGGTTTCCAAGCCTTCTATTCCTCTGGTGTGTTGAACCCACAAATACACAACATGTGTGTTTATAGTGATTCTGTATGACTGCAACTGTTCTCCCCCTGAAAGTCACTCTGAACATGAGTAGGAAAGAAGCACCCACAAGGAAGAAATGAGGAATGCATGTAGTGCTATTATTCCACTTCCAACCTTCTGTAGAATCCTGGGATTTGTAGTTTTACCAAGGCCAAAGGGTTCTCTGGCTGAGAATGCTGAATGCCCCTCCTTAAACTGCAATCCCCAGGATTCCATAGGAGGTTGAAAGTGGAATAATACGCAGAAATGGCCGAAGAATAAAGATTGCTGTGTTCTCTGACCAGAGAGTATTGATACAGCCATATATTAATCTGGGGTCTTTTAATTAATTTAATTAATTTATTAATTTATTGACACAGCTGGGGCTTTATATATTCCATTGCTGCGTGGGGAGATTCCGTGCAAAAGGCCCCCTTCCCCAGAGCAATGGCATAAAACTGCCCAATAATGCTAATAACCAGAGCTGCATATTCTGGAAACAAACAGATATGCTGGTAAAAGTAGAACAAAATTGCCTTCACTTGCCCACACTTAAGATGGCGGCCGGAAAGAGAGGAGACGCTCTAGCCAGCGCCTTCTCTGCTTTCTATGGCATTCACGACGCTATTTACGCCCTTGCCGCGACGGAAGGCGCCGGCTGCTGGAGGAGGCGGCGCCGCCGTCACGCCAAGCCGGTAAAAAAAAAGGGGGGAGGGGGCGGAGCTTACGCACTTTGCGCAGCTCGGAGCGGCGGGGGGAAGGGATGCCGCTGGGGTTGGCTGTAGGCCCGGGGACGTTTTTCCCCAAATTGGGGGGCGGAGGCGGAGGGGGAGGCCGGCCGGCGCCTGTTAAAGCAGAAGCCGGAGGGAAACCCCACTCTGGGAGGGCGGGGGAGGCCCAAAGGGGGCAGGTGGGAGCCCAGGGGGGAGAGAGACAAAGGGGGACCCCGGTATCTGAGGAGAAGGGGGTCCCAGGCCCCAGAGGATCTGAGGGGAGAAGGGGGAGGGCCCCAGGGACCCGGATGTCCAGGCTCCTGGGGGTCAGGGGGGCTGATACTGGAGAGTTAGGGGCTCAGGGGACCCCTTGGGGGTGGGGGGGTTAAGGATCCAGCTCTCTTTCTAGCTGAAGAGGAAAAGTGGGGCAGAGAAGCCATCTGGGGTCCCTGGGGGGCCACCTGGAAATTGATTTGGAGGGCTAAATGTCAGATTAAGACTCCTTTATTCTAGGGAAGAAGCTCAGGCTCCTAGGTTGGGGGTCTCTCCTTGAAACCCACCTGCTGGGTAGGTCTAGGAGGGGCTTGGCTTCCTCCAGGCAGATCTAGGGGGTGTTTCTTGCCCCCCATGCGCTCTTAGCAAAGAGGTTTGGGTGAGTGGGTGCCAACCCCCATCCCCCCCCATTTCTCATGGAACTGGCAACTTGCCTTTGATCCCTTTGCCGGAGGGGTTGGCGTGCGGCCACCCCTGAAGGATGTAACCCGCCCTCCGACTTGGGGGGCGGCTCCACCATCTTAAGCGATTTGGGGGTTGTGGCGACGCCCCCTTGGCGCCCGCGTCCGGAAAATGATGCCCTCCTGACTGAACCGGACCCCCTTCTCGCCATGTTCAAGATGGAGAAGGTCGTCGGCAACCTCAGCTCCATCGTGCCGGCGTCCCGCCTCACCCCGGCCTTCCCGCCCGCGGTCAAGGTCGGACTCACGGCCCTCTACACGGCCCTCTACGCCTTACTCTTCCTCTCGGTCTACGCCCAGCTCTGGCTGGTCCTCTTCTACCGCCACAAGAAGTTCAGCTACCAGACGGTCTTCCTTTTCCTTTGCCTCTTCTGGGCCGCCTTGAGGACCACCCTCTTCTCCTTCTACTTCAGGAACACCCTCAAGGCCAATCACTTGAGCCCCTTCTTCTTTTGGCTCCTCTACTGCTGCCCCGTCTGCCTGCAGTTCTTCACCTTGACCCTCATGAACCTGTACTTCGCCCAGGTAAATCTTAAAATGGCTGCGCTTGGCCAGGTGGGTAAAGAGGCTGATTATGGAATGCGGAAGACAACCTTCTAAGCACTGGATGGGAACGCGGAAGGGGCTCCAGTTACACGTGGGGGTTATGCTTTCACATAAATTTCACATATCTGCTAAGGTTTGGTTCTGAGACCCCCAAGGATACCAATATTTGTGGATGCTTAAGTCCCATTACAGTTGGCCCTCCATATTTGCTAGGGTTGGGGCTCATGGATACCAAAATTTGTGGATGCTTGAGTCCCATTACAGCTGGCCCTCCATATTTGCTAGGGTTGGGGCTCATAGATACCAAAAGTTGTGGATGCTTGAGTCCCATTTACAGTTGGCCCTCCATATTTACCATATTGGGGCTCAGGGATACCAAAATTTGTGGATGCTTGAGTCCCATTACAGTTGGCCCTCTGTATTTGCTAGGGTTGGGGCTCATGGATACCAAAACTTGTGGATGCTTGAGTCCCATTTACAGTTGGCCCTCCATATTTACCATATTGGGGCTCAGGGATACCAAAATTTGTGGATGCTTGAGTCCCATTACAGTTGGCCCTCTGTATTTGCTAGGGTTGGGGCTCATGGATACCAAAACTTGTGGATGCTTGAGTCCCATTACAGTTGACCCTCCATGTTTCCTAGGTTGGGGCTCAGGACCACCGCAAAAGTGGAAAAATCACAAATATCAAAATGTGTGTCTGTATCTAGGAAAAGGGAGCCAAGGCATGGTGGGGAGAATGGGAACCCAGGGTCCAAATCAGGGGAGGGAAAGGAGGTGGATCAACATGGTGGCCCTATATTTCCTCTCTCTCATTCATCTCCTTCCTTGGATATGTAGGGAGAGCATCAGGAGAGGGTTTGTGGTGCTGAGAAATCAGGCTGCAAACCATCCTTAGCTGGCTAGGCAATGACTGGAGGAAGAGGAAGAGGGCCAGAGGTGGGTTTTTAAAGGACTGCACGGCCTGATAGGAGCTCCTGAGAGGGAAAGTTCCCCCACAAAAGAAACCCTTGAGGTGTAGGGGAAGGGGCTGGAGAAATTCACAAATAATCGAATCCATGAAAGGGAAATCTGCTCATTTGGAGGGCCAGCTGTATATCTAGTGATGTTAAAATGGCATCTCTTTTGTAAAATGGCAAAATCAAAGTTTGCTTTTGGGAACATATATGGATGAATGCATGCGTGTATAGGAATATTTTCAAGCCATGATTGGTTGAATCCGTGGGTACAGAATCCACAGATATGGAGGGCTGACTGTAATTTAATTTATCTCAATGTCTTCTTTCCTATCCGGCGTATTACTTCTAGAACAGGAGTGGACAAAGGGCAGCCTTGCAGATGTTACTCAATTACAGCTTTCTTCTCTATTAGCATAGCATGGCCAGTGGGGAGAAACGTTGGAAATTAGAGTCTAAAACACGGATGAGGCTGCAATTTGCCCAGTCTGTCTCAGAGTCTAGAACCGTGATGGGCAACACCGTCAGTAGTCCCCAGATGCCCAGAGTAAATTGCAGACTGCCTAATTTTCAGCTGCAGGTTACACCTGCTAGTAACAAGAAGCTTGCTTCTAGTTGCACCATCCTTTTGGAGCACTGGTGTGGGATGTTCAAGGGCAACTGTTGCTACCGGATTCCTCCAGAACAAGCAAGTGGCAGTTTGGAGAAGGAGGGAGGAATCATCATTTTCACTGTCATCATCATCGAGGTTGGACCTGATGGCCCATAGGGCCCCTTCCAACTCGTCATCTTTATTTATACCTTACCATTTTCCCAAAAGTTCCCCAAAGCAGCTTACAAATTAAAATACAGTATTGTTACAAGAGGCCAAACATGAAAGTGGAACTAAATTGTCAACAACCTAAACAATTTAAATCTCACAGGTAAAAGGATAAAAAGTAGCTTAAAAAAAGAATGCAGTCAAAACAATTTTACACCCACCTCACATTTAGGGCTTAAGGGCCTGAAAATAGGTTGGGGGCCGCATGTAGATCACAGGCTACACTTTTCTCACCTCTGGTTTAGAAGATGATGTTCATCGTTTAACTATAACAAGACCATTATAAAATAAGCAAGTAATTAACTATATTAAAATTTAATAAAAGAATACAGTATGGTGGCAGGGTTGTGTTAAGCTTTGGATTTGTACACTGGCAGGGATGGGCTAGCTGACCCCAGGGACCCCTACCAAATTTATGATTTTATCATCCTGTGTTATTGTTAAAGTGAGTGCTGATTTCTAGACCCCAGGAGTTGTCATTAATTATTTCTGATCTGTCTGATATTAAGTAGATAGAGTAAAATTGCAAACAAGGGTGGAAAATAATACATTAAAGTATCGACATGCAATTTAAAAGCCACAGAATTACCAAAGGAAACACAAAGTCTGTGATGTAGAAATAATTAAAAATGTCAGCAAAATGAATTATTGAAAGACAAACTAGGCTGCAGTTCTGTGTACTCTTCTTTTGTAGTAAGTCCTATGCAACCCACCAGGGGCTTGCATCTGGGTAGACATGCATAGAATTGCACTGGAAACACAGAATCATAGAAGCCTAGAGTTGGAAGAGACCCCAGGGGCCATCCAGTCCAACCCCCTGCCATGCAGGAACACACATCAAAGCATTCCTGACAGATGGTCATCCATCCTCTGCTTAACCTTCAAAAAAGGAGACTCCACCACACACTCTTGAGGAAGCAGATTCCACTGCTGGAAAGCTCTGACCATCAGGAAGTTCTTCCTGAGTTTCAGGTGGACTCTCCTTTCCTGCAGCTTGAATCCATGCTCCTTGTCCTAGTCTCTGGAGTAACAGAGAACAAGCCCGCTCCCTCCTTGACATGATATCCCTTCAAATATTTAAACATGGCTGTCATGTCCCCTCTTAACCTTCTCTTTTGCACACTAAACATACCCAACATGTTTGTAGTTTCTTGCTGAAAGACAACCTGGGGGGCAGTCAGTCATAATTTAATGGAGACTGCTCCAGAAGTGTGGCATCATCACAGAGGAGGCCCTGTTTCTGGTGTCTGCTTTCCTGACCCTAATGGACATGACACAATGGGGTAGACCTCCAAAGCAGACCTTAAAATGCAGGTATATTGGAATGGGACCAGACTTACCCATGAAAAGAAGATACCCATTTTGTAGTACAGATTTTATTACTACCGCCAGCCCTCCATATTTGTGGATTTGACTTTCATGGATTTGATTATCTGTGAGTTTCTCCAACCTCTGCCCTTCCCACCTCAGGCATTTATTTTCCTGCTCGGTGGCTCCAATCAAGCCGTGTGGGCCTTTAAAAACCCACCTCTGATCCTCCTCCACCGCCACCAATTGCTGCCTGGCCAGCTAAAGATAGCTCACAGCCCCATTTCTTAGCAATACAGATGTTCTCCCAGTGCCCCTTTCTGCAAACCCAAGGAAAGGGATGGGCAAGAGAGAGGAAGTATAGGTCCACTGTGCTGGCCCACCCCTTTTCCATCTCTTTCCCTGACCTGGTTTGGACCCCACATGCCCACTGTCTCCTCCATGCCTCAGCCCCCTTCCCACAGACACACACACACACACACACACTTTGATATTTCTGCTTTTTCCACTTTTGTGGGGGTCTGTGCCTCTAACCTAATGAATGTGGACAGCCAACTGTATTTCCTTTTTTTGTTTACAGCCAGCATGCTGTAGTGGTTTGAGCACTGGACTGTGACTCTGGACACTAGGATTTGAATCTCCTCTCAGCCCTGGAAACCCACTGGGTGGCCTTGGGCAAGTCACATTCTCTCAGCCTCAGCAAATCTTGCCAAGAAAACCCCATGGTAGGTTCACCTTAGGGACGCTGTAAGTCAGAAACAATTTACAGGCACACAATAATATTTTTTGATCAATAACAGAAATAATTGGGTTGGCCGTAAGTTGCAAGTATAAAACAGGAAGCCTATGAAGATTCAAATCTCACTTTGCTCTGTGTCCCCTCCACATCTGCAAAACAAGGATCATGATCTCCCAGCTAAAGTGTGAAGAATCTGTTCCTCAGATTGACGGAATGTTGTTCCCATCATCTCCTACCATTGAACAGATTCTCAGGCTCATGGGAATTGGAATCCAGCAGACCAGAGACCCATGGGCTCCCCAGCCCTATTCTGACCTGCTTTCCAGAACTGATACCAGAAATCACAGATGTATATATTTCAATTGCTTAGAATCCATAAACTTGAAAACCACTGCATTTCTTGACCTTTGAGAAAACAAGAAAAAATATAGACTCTGCCAGCTAAATAGGTTGTATTTATTGATCGATTGATTGCATTTATATGTCACTTTTCTCTCAGTGTGGGACCTGAGGTGGCTTCCAGAACAGTTAAAAGCATTAACAATTTAAAAGAGCAATTGAAATCAACTATATTTAAACAGTCTAAAATCATTGTTGTTGTGTGCCTTCAAGTCATTTCTGACTTATGGCAATCATAAAGTGAACCTATCATGGGGTTTTCTGAGGCTGAGAGTATGTGACACACCCAAGATCACCCAGTGGTGCCCTCTCTCTCTCTCTCTCTCTCTCTCTCTATATATATATATATATATATGTATATATGAGAATATACAGAAGTTTTTAAAAAACAGATAAAACAGCCTAATAAAAATACAAAGCTCTCCTGTGCACTCATTAGAAGCCAGCTTCAACAGAAATGATCTGGATGGGTTTTTACTCTGGCCAAACAGACCTGCCAAGGTCTCCCATACTCCCCTGACAGATGTGTGTCAATTTTCTGCATACGTCATCATAGTGTGGCTCCAAAGGTCTCTGTAGTTTGTTGGCTACTGATTTACTTTCCCGGAGTGAATCACTTGGGATAGGATTCATGTTTCCCAATTGTAGTGAGTCTTTTGCCACCAAGCAAAAGTTTATCTTGGACCTTGGAGTGTGGAGATTATGGATGGTTGTGGCGAGACAAACAGGAGCCTGTCCCTCTTGCGATCGGGGCACACCGCTCAGAACTAATCTGTTTCCTTTGCTACCATATTCTTGGGCTTCAGGCTCTATGGTGGTGGGTGGAAAGATGAATTGGTTCCCTCAAGCTGATCTCTTTTTTGTAGTTCCTGCTTCTAATACCAAACTGATTGGTGACTGCCACTGGAAACTGAGCTAAAACAGAGTCACCAAGAAATTGGAGGGGGGGTATCGGCCTGCTCGTGAGGATAGGAACTACAAAATGATCATGGTTGTCTTCACACTTCATGAACAAAGCCCACTGAAAACATCCCAGTGAGTTTTTGATGAGCTTGCTTAGTAGCCACAGGATTTTAATGTCATTTGGGAAAAGGAAAAGAAAAAAAGAAGGGCATGGAAGAACGGAATGCCCTGGTTGGAGAGCTTGTCTGGCTGGAATCCTTTTCCAGGATCATGCTTGTTTTGTTTGCTTGCTGTCTCTTCTCCTTTGCAAATGCTAATCTCTGCCCCTTTCCTCTTTGCTCCAGGTGGTTTTCAAGGCCAAAGCCAAGTACCGCCCTGAACTAACCAAAGGCCTGTGAGTATCTGTGTGTGTCTGGGGATGCTAGTGTAATATCATGAAGCTTAACTCTGGTCTCCAGATGTGTACGTAGGACTGCAGCTCCCACTACCACAGCCATCATGTATAGCAACTGGCCTGATAAACACCTCCCTTCTCTTTCTCTCTCCTGCTCTTCCTCTTCTCCTTCTCTTTGTATGTATGGGAGAGATACGGAGAACCCTTAAGGGAGAGGAGCGGGCAGAATAAACCCCCCCAGTCCAGCACATCTAAAAGACTAGAGGCCACTTATGATCATCATTTTCCACACATTCTTCCTTATGGGGCACTGTGGGGAAGTAATTGATTTAAAAACGTGAGCCGGCCCTCCACTTTCGCAGGTTCAGCACTCACAGATTTGATTATTCATAAATTATTTTGTTTATTTATAAATTACTCTGTTTACCCCTGCCACAGAAAAAAATGTCTTCTGTCTAGGAATCTCTTAAGTCCTCCAGGGCAATTCTATGACCCACTTCTGGCAGAAGTGGACCATAGAGTAGGCTGGAAGATCTAGAGTTTGCTAGAGAAAGTACTTCTCTAGGCATTGCTACATCCTCCAACATGACTCTGTCACCCACTTCCTTGAGAAGTAGACTATAGGATCATGTTGGAGGACCTAAAGATTCCAAGGGAAGTTGTCACATATTTTTTTTTAACAATGCGATTTTTATTTTCCTATTGTTGGAGGGGTAAATACTATGAGCCAGATCCCAACATCTCTCTTTTCTTCCCTCCCTTCTTTAGGTTGGTTGTGCGAGGGGCATGTCTGGGTGCCAGCCTCCTCTTCCTGGCAGTGAATGTGGCATGTGCTGTGCTAGTGCGAGCACGCCGTGCCGAGCCCTGGGCGGTGGTCCTGGCACGAGTACTCATCAGCGACTCACTCTTTGTGCTTGGGGCAGTCTCTCTTGCCCTTTGCCTGTGCCTGGTGGCCCGTGGCTCTCCATCAACCCGCATCTATCTGGAAGCAAAGGTATGTCTGCATGTTGGGAGAATCCTGTTATTTTGTAGAATCGTAGAATCATAGAATCATAGAGTTGGAAGAGACGCCAGGGGCCATCCAATCCAACCCCCTGCTATGCAAGAACACCCATCAAAGCACTCCCAACAGATGGCCATCCAGCCTCCGTTTAAGAACCTCCTAAGACAGAGACTCCACCACACTCCAAGGCAGTATATTCCACTGCCAAATTGTCAGGATGCCCTCCAGATTATAGCAATGGGATATGTAGTAGGTTTAAAGTTAACTGCCTGCTTGTAACGAAAGGTATGGGAACCAGAGACCATTAGATAAACAAAAGTTAGGAATGTACTGATAAGCGCTGCCAGGCTGTCACTGCTTCAAGATCTCTTGCTGGAGGGAGGGAAACCTCTTGGGATTTTATGCTTTTGAATTTGCTAATTGCCTTTAGTCCTTTCACTGAAGTCCTGTATGATGTATTGCACCACAAATAAATAGTGTTTCTGCACTGTACTATTTGTGTGTGTAAATTCAGTTCCTGACATGAACAGCTCTGACCATCAGGAAGTTCTTCCTGAGGTTCAGGTGAAATCTCCTTTCCTGCAGCTTGAATCCATTGCTCCTCGTCCTAGTCTCTAGAGCAGCGGAAAACAAGCCCGCTCCTTTCTCAACATGACATCCCTTCAAATATTTAAACATGGCTGTCATGTCCCCTCTTAACCTTCTCTTCTGCAGACTAACTATACCCAGCTCCCTAAGCCGCCCCTCATAGGGCATGGCTTACCAGACGCTTCCCCATTTTCTTTGCCCTTCTCTGGACATGTTCCAACTTGTCAATATCCTTCTTTAAATGAGATGCCCAGAACTGGGCACAGTATCCTGGATGAGGTCTGACCAAAGCAGACGGATTTCTCTGGAGAAGGTTGGGGCTCCTATTCTTTTTTTTTCATACTATCTAGTCTACATTTTCCAGATCCTTTACATAAATAACCCCCCTCACCCATTATATAACCCTTATTCTGCGTTTTCTCCATGTTATATACTTTTTGCCAGTCTTGATCTACACCTGTTTGACATGAAACATCTTTCTCTTCTCAATCATCAGAATATTTTTTTTATATATATAGTATACATTAGTGAATGCTTATCATTATTGATTCCCCTCCTTTTCTTTCCCACTTTATTCTCTTTAATGCCTTTCCGTACTTTTAACCCAATTCACAACTGATCTCCATTCTCTCTCAAATTGCTGAATTAATTTCTCTTTTATCAGATTTGATAATTTTTCCATTTTCATCATCTCCATAATTTACACTTTCTGTTCCTCGATTGATGGTTGTGTTTTGTCTTTCCAGTGTTTGCACATAGCAGAATCTAGCAGCCGTAATCAAATATAAAATGATCTCCTTGTTTTTTCTTCTTTTTGGTTCCCAATAATATTTAGTAAATACATTTCTGGAATTCTAAGTGGAAATGTCAGGGTCTGAAACCAGGGCTTTCTTTATCTAGTGGGCTCAAGCAGGCTCCACCTGACCTCTTTCTTTAGCCTCGTCTGCTTTGGAACAGAGCTTGGAAAGTTATGGTTTTTGGATTTCAGCTGCCTGAATACCCCAGATAGCAAGTCAGGGTTGGCTGATGGATTCCAGCAGCCATAGTCCACAAAGGTTATGCTTTCAAATGCTGCTCTGGAGTCAGAGGAATATACAGTTTCATGTTGGGGTGATTTCTTTGGCTGCATAGTACAATGAATTATGGCTTGCAAATCTTATGCCTTGGTAAATGTATTAAAGATTCAGCGAGACTTGGTCTGGAGTTTCCCTTAACAGGCGAATTGCCTCTACCCCTTTAACTCCCCCTTTTCTCTTTTGTAACAGGGCACCACGCTGTGCCAAACAGCTGCCATGGGTGGCACCATCGTCTTGCTCTACGCCAGCCGGGCTTGCTACAACCTGGTGGCCTTGGCACTTTCCTCCCGCACCCGCCTTGATTCCTTTGATTATGACTGGTACAATGTATCTGACCAGGTGAGTGGAGCAGGGACTGAAGTACAACCACACCTCGGCCCTCCATTGCCTAGTACTGAGCCAGCCCTCACCATTTCGGTACCTAATAGATGTGCAGGGGCTGTGGTCTTAACACATCCAGAAGGTGCCATTTTGTTGAACGTCATACAGGCTTCCCCTGCTTATCCGACGGGTAGTGTACCGGAGCACTGTCAGAAAATGGAATTGGCTGGAAAGCGGAACCCATGTACTGTGCTATAGGGAGCATGAAGGACTTACGAAGGCTCACTGGGGACCGACTGCACGTGTGCCTCTTGCAAAGTCTCTCAGCCAGCCTAGAGCCTTTCCCCCCTCCTTCTCAGCTCACTTTGCAAGCGAGCACATGTGTGCAAGTAGTTCCAAGTGAGCCTCTGTAGGTAAGAAGAATGGATGAGAGAGCAGAACCTTCATTGAATTAATGTATCTTGTCCTTAATTTGGAAGCATCGAAAGAGTGAGTCGTCAGATAATGGGGCATCAAAAGGTGGGGGCTTCCTACAAGTGGCATGCAGTCCCCATACCAATTTTTGTGCTTCCCAAATCCTTGCATTGAATGACGGGGGGCTGGATTTAACAGCCTGCAGGCCCCCTTCCAGCTTTATAGTTCTGTGATTCTAAACATATTTTTATCCTTGGTGGTAGGAAGGGCAAAAGAACAACTGTCAAAATGACTAAAAGGAGAATTGCCACTCCTGAAAGCCTTTAGGAACAGCTGTTTCCTCTTCAGAGAAAGCCCATGTGTCCATCTTGCTTTGCTCCCAAAAGGGGTTCTATGATGCTGGAACTGGACTATTGACCACTTCCAGCCAGCGCTTACATGAGGTTCCAGTGGAGAGAATCAGTCTTTGGACCCCCAGACCTTGCTCACCCTTCCACTGCAGAACCCATTATGTCATTATAATTTTTCAGCACCATAGTTAGGGTGGGGTGGGGAAGTAACCTATAGGTTTGAGGATCTGTTCCCTCACTTCTGAGGCATCTCCCTACTCTGTCCACTTCCAGGCAGATCTGATTACAGACCTAGGAGATCAAGGCTACGTTGTCTTTGGCCTCATTCTCTTTGTTTGGGAATTGTTGCCCACGACATTGTTAGTTGGCTTCTTCCGGGTACACCGGCCAGCTCAAGATATGGTGAGTGTGGGGATGGTTAAAGAGGAATGAACTCCTCTGGAATGAAAAGTTGGGAGAAGGAGACCAGAAATAGAAGGGAAGTGGGTATGTGAGAACATCTTTTATCGATTGGATCTTTCCAGTAGTTGTAAGCACATCCCATAATACAGATCCCACTTCAGGACTAGATGCCTTAGCCTTCTCCACTGTGTCATTTTTCTTAAAAAGTACAAAGATGTTCATTGTTGCAGTGTGGAAAGCACAAAGTAACTGTGTTTTTTCGAAGTTCCCAAGTTTTCCCGCTGTGTTCTCCTTCTGGAGTGTATGTGTGGGGCACATGCTGACAAGATCCCCACTTCTCTACCCTCTCCCCCATCAAGAGCACAATCCACCAGGTGTGTCTTGTAGATGAGTCCTGCTTAAAATGGTGGCACTGTCCTGGAAGAGAGACTTATTGTGCCAGTCTTGAAAGACAGGGTAAAAACATTCACTTTGGAAAAGGCCTTTGTGGTAATGACTTCTCCCTTTCTTTAGAGTGCCAGCCGTGTCTTCAACCGGCAGCTTGGAGTCTCCCGTTCTTACTTCTTTGATCACCCTGGGCAACGGGAAAGTGAAGGACTGACTAGCAGGTAAGTAGTCTTTTCTCTCATTGCCACAATATAGGCACCATGATACCAGCCCTTTGCTTCAAGAGCTTAAGAAGTTAGCCTTACTGGAATCAGATGTTTGATCTAGCCAGCTCAGTGCTATCTAGACTGACTCACATTAGATCTCCATGGTATTACACAGAGTCTTTACTAGCCTAGCCTGCAAGCTACAAAGCCAAAAGGGACCCTTTTCAATCACAGCTCTCCCTGGAGATTCTGGAACTGCAAACTGGGTTCTTCTGTATTTAGAACACAGGCTTTGCTTGCAAGCTTATGGTCTTTTCCCCCAAAATAAAATGAGATTCCAGTTCTAGTTGTTTTGGTTTCAGGAGGAATGTGGAAAGGTGCATAGACCTTTACTCTATGTAGATTATGTGGTCTGTGTAGACTGTGTAGACCATTGCTGGTCTATGTAGACCGTTAGTCTGTGTAGGCCAGCAGTGTCTGCACTGACTACCAACAGCTCTTGAGGGTTTCAGATAAGGATCACCTTCACAAGCACCTGAAGATGCGTGCATGCAAAACAGAATCTCTGCCGCTAAGCCTTAACTCTTCCTTTGAAAAATACAGTCCATATGGTACAGCTTTAAACAGAAAACCTGGAAGTTGATTTATAACATATCGTGCAGCCAAGTACTCTCCATATTGATCACCTTGGTTCTCCAGGATACTTCTTCCTTGTGTCACAATATCTGAGAATGCCAGGGATCGGGTTTGGAGCCTTCTGAATTGGAAGCAGATGCTCTACCGCTAAGCTATGGCCCATCCCAACCTTGCTGTGGACTGGACCATCTTCCTTTTTTCAAAAAGGGGGGTGCCAGTTGCTCACTTTACTCACTTGTGATGGATAATGAGAGTTGTAGCCTTGCCAAATGGAAGGGCACACATTTCCTGTTCTTTTAGTCATTACCAGCTCAGTTTAATACAGAGAAGGACTGTAGTGTTGGTAAGGACCACCCTATCTCAAAAGGTGGTTCTGCCCCACCTTTGGAGTAGGGGAGGATACCACATTATGGGCAGCCCCACCAGAGAAGGGATGAGCAAGTAGAGATTCCAAGAATTCCAGAAAAGGAGCATTCTTCTCTAAGGCAGAAAGTGTGCAACCTCACCAAGCCGCAATGAACTATAACTTCTTTTTCCCCATTCATTTCCTTCCCTCACCTCACCTCTTTCTTCCACCCCAATCCTTTTTTTTTTCCAGCCTGACCGGACGACTGGGTAGCGGCAGCTGGTACGGCTCAATCAACCGCAGCGGGGATCAGGACTGGTTTGGGGCCCACCCGCCCACGGCTCCCCTTCTCTTCTCACAGGCCGCGGTTCCCGGCGGCCATCACCACAGCCTTTATTCCACCCCGCAGAACTGAGGAATGTGGGAGGAGTTCCAGTGGGTGGGGGAAACATAGAGCGGAATGTGGCAGTCCAAGAAATCGCTACCGATGCAGGAGTGTGTGAGTGTGTGTGTGCGTGTAAAAAAACAGGAAGGGCAGGAACCCACACTTGGTATGATCACCACCACAACCACCCATTTCACAATCACTTTAGCCCAAAAGACCCAGCTCAATCCATTAGCTTCAGGGCTGGTTGGCTATTTTCCAGGCTTCTTGGTCTGAATGCTTGACACCCCGCCTTCTCTAGATACCCGTCTGTTCCTCTCCCAAGTATTTAACCAATAGTATCCCTGAGAACTCTGGCACTTTAATCAGGAGAGGGTCAGATTGATCTGTGCTGTCCTTGTTTCAATGAATTCTGATCAAAATGGGCTGTGGGGGGCACTCTTTTTTTCTCCCCCAGTCCCCCAGTGAGCTGGTAGCTGCAGTGTTTCGGAGTAGCATTTTTTTTCCTCCTTTTTTTTTTGTCACATGTTAGACATGCTGCAGTTTTGGTGCTGTTTGATTGCCCCTCCTTCACTCTACAATAAAGTCAATTTTGTGTTAGTGACACTGTGTGTGGTGCTTTTGTAGTTGTGCTACGTACAGGGTGAAGTTGGTGCAGTGGATATTTGAAGTGCAGTGTTCTGCGTAGAGATAGGGAAGTAGAAAAGGCTTAGTGTCGTGATTCTAAACTTTTGGCCTGGGCCCTCCGTAAACTGCAAACCCCAGGATTCCATGGGATGTTGAAAATGGAATAATAGCACTATAACAATCTAGTGCGGAAATGGCCAGAGAGAGAGAGAAGGAAGAAAAATGGTCATACGTTGATTTCAAAGAGCAGGAATCTTTTGCCAACGATAGACATCAATCATTTGCACAAAGTTTCATTACAACATCTCAAACTGTTCAAAAGTTATGAAAATAACTGATAGAACAAATTTACTTAGCACTTGCTACGTCAGGATGTGGTGAGAAAATGCAAGTGAATGGCGCTGGGTGGCTGAGAGAGACCTGCCAGTATCTCTTGCCACCTTGCATACAAGCCAGAAACTGCCTTCGTAATAGAAGTGTGTCAATCTTGTTACTCCCTTCTCTCCAAATTTGAAGACTTTTGATAAGCAACTTTAAGTATTTGATGTGCTTTTGGTTTAAATCTTGAGTTACATCTTGGTGGTCTGCAACAACAAAAGATATTTAAAGGGAGTCCGTGGTAAAGAAAAGGTTAAGAACCACTGGCTTAGTTCATGTAGTGAATTGTTAGTACACTAAACATTTAATTCCCTTTGCATTAGCGCAGGGACAATTTTAATTATTAAGTTTATGTTAAATCGTCCCTTAAATTTAAGTTAAATGCCTGCACTCACATTGCCTTCCCGGAATGAAGCTGGAAGATACTCCCGCCTTCCAGCAACCCAGTCCCTGTTAGGAAATGTAAAGAAAAGGAAATAGAAGTATTTTTTCATGTCTGTATTTTTTGTTCATCCCACTGAAGACTCAATTTTGCTTTCCTG
This sequence comes from Ctenosaura bakeri, assembly GCA_948474755.1. Lineage (NCBI taxonomy): Eukaryota > Metazoa > Chordata > Lepidosauria > Squamata > Iguanidae > Ctenosaura > Ctenosaura bakeri. The sequence continues at coordinate 110,299 of CAOLHI010003522.1, read as the reverse complement.
TTCTTCCTCCCTCCCTCCTAATCTCATCTCTTTACTCCCACCCATTTCCTGTACTGATTTCAAACTGGATCCTAGCAAAAGTCCCAGGGCTAAGAGTGTCAGCATTCATGTGGACATGTGGAATCTCTGTGCAACATGTGGTATTATCTGGAGTATTGTCTGGATAATACAGGAGTATTATCTGATGCAAAGATCACCATCTACCGCATTGCTTTTTGCTACTTATAGGGCTAAAGTAAGATTGGAATTAAGTAAATTATCATACCTTCACTTGTGAACTTGAAACAAATATCTTGCCTCTTGTGATCTAAACACTGTCATTTCCCAACCCTGACAGACTAACTGCAAGAAGTAATTTTGGAAGAAAAAAACAAAAGAGAAGCCAACCTCCGTACAGAACCAACTGGGAAATGTAAAATTTATTGGCTCCTTTGCACCTTCTCTTAAAAAGTTAATTCTCAGATGAATGTTAAAATTCCTATTTAAATCAAACAATTCTATTTAAAGAATTCTATTTTTGACCCTTTACACTAGAGCATTTCTATCTTAACACCTTCATTGATTTGAACTAGCTTGGCTCTTTTTTGTTAGGTTGGACTCTGGAAGCACAAGCTTTGTTGTTTTTGTCTGCGCAACCTTCATCCGTGTTCAAATACGAGATTTCCAGGGACTTGCATAGAAAATGCGTCATCAGCTGTTTTCCTTTTTAACCGAACACAGCAGGGATCGAATCCTTCTACATTAACTTTTTACATCCACATCATAGTTATTTGTTATATCTGTCTTTCCTCCAGTAAGCTCAAGGCATGACTTTGCTCTCCCCACTTAATTTTGAAATCAAACCTGAGATAGTTCAGGCAAAGAGAGAGGTGTGCTTAGTCCAAGTTCGTCCAGTGAATTTCATGGCTTACTAGAGACAAAAACCTACATCTTCCCAATCGGGCCAGAGTGTCTCCCTCGTACCTGTTTTTCCCCCAGTACGGTCAGCCCTTCACATTGGTGACTTGACTTTGACGGATTTGATTATTTTTTACTTTCTCCAACCCCGATCACACACCTCAAGCACTTTTTTCCAGGGAAACCTTCCTTCTCGGTGGCTCCAATCGGCTATGCAGCCCTTTAAAAACCTTCTGCATTGGTTAGACTTCATTTGGAATCCTGTGTCCGGTTCTGGGACACAGAAGGAAATAACAATTCAAGAAGGATGTCGACAAGCTGGAACGTGTCCACAGGAGGGCGACCAAAATGGTGAAGGGTCTGGAAGCCATGAAGCCCTATGAAGAACGCCTTAGGGAGCTGGGGATGTTTGGTCTGCAGAAGAGAAGGTTAAGAGGGGATATGATAGCCGTGTTTAAATATTGGAAGGGATGTCCTGTTGAGGAGGGAGCAGGCTTGTTCTCTGCTGCTCCAGAGACTAGGACAAGGAGCAATGGATTCAAGCTGCAAGAAAGGAGATTCCACCTGAACCTCAGGAAGAACTTCCTGACGGTCAGAGCTGTCCAGCAGTGGAATATGCTGCCTTGGAGTGTGGTTGAGTCTCCTTCTTTTAAGCAGAGGCTGGATGGCCATCTGTTGGGAATGCTTTGATGAGTGTTCCTGCATAGTAGGGGGTTGGACTGGATGGCCCCTGGGGTCTCTTCCAACTCTATGATTCTACTATTCTACCTGGTCTTCCTCTACCAGCCTCTGTGTGGCCAGCTAAGATGGATCGCAGGCTGATTTTTTAGCAGCACAAATCATCTCCCAATGCTCCCAACTTCCAAGGAAGGAGATGGGAGAGAGAGAGGAAATATAGGGTCACCATCAGCTGGCTTAGTACCTATTTCCCCCCTCTCATCTTGCTTTGCAAGCAGCGCATGTGTGCAAGTGGTTCCAAGCAAGCCTCCCTAAGCAAGAAGAACTGATGAAATAGCAGAACCCCCGTCGAATGAATGGATCTTGTCTTTTAATTTGGAAGCATCAGAAGAGCAAGTCATCATATCACAGGGTGTCGAAAGGCTTCCTGTAATAAGGAAATGGATGGCAACCATTTTACAATGCAAAAGTACAGTCCATGTTAGCTGAGATTAATTCTGAATGTTATCAATCTGGGAACTGGAGTAAGGAAAGTGTTCCTCGCCAATTAACCTTGCAAGACATACTAGCATCTTCGATCCCAACAACCTATGCTGCTGAAAATTTCTGGATTTCAAGGTATAGATCTCTAAAACCTGCATAGAATCATAGAAATGTAGAGTTGGAAGAGACCCCAGGGGCCATCCAGTCCAACCCCCTGCCATGCAGGAACACCCTCAAAGCACTCCTGACAGATGGCCATCAAGCCTCTGCTTAAAAACCTCCAAGGAAGGAGACTCCACCACACTCCATGGAAGCAGCAGATTCCACTGCCGGACAGCCCTGACCGTCAGGAAGTTCTTCCTGAGGTTCAGGTGGAATCCCCTTTCCTGCAGCTTGAATCCATTGCTCCTTGTCCTGGTCTCTGGAGCAGCAGAAAACAAGCCCTCTCCCTCCTCTACATGGCATCCCTTCAAATATTTAAACATGGCTCTCATGTCCCCTCTTAGCCTTCTCTTCTGCAGACTCAACATCCCCAGCTCTCTAAGTCTATCCTCAGAGGGCATGGTTTCCAGGCCTCTCACCATTTTGGTCACCCTCCTCTGGACTTGCTCCAGCTTGTCAATATCCCTCTTGAATTGGGGTGCCCAGAACTGGACACAGTATTCAAGATGGGGTCTAACCAAAGCAGAGTAGAGTGGTACCAGTACCTCCCTCGATCTAGACACCATACTCCTATTGATGCAGCCAAGAATTGCATTGGCTTTCTTGGCTGCCGCATCACACTGCTGACTCATGTTCATGCAATGCAGGACAACATAGCTCGTAACATGTGTGACTTTGGAGCTCTGGAAGGTAAAGGATGGGGTGTGTTTGTCAAGCCACCAACAAACACCATTTTTGACAACAGATGCTTCCTCTCCTTGCTTGAACTAGAAAGGATGAAGCTAAGAAAAGGTTTTTCTGCTCAGATTTCCTGTTGAAAGCTCTCCGAACCCAAATGACCTCCAGCAATGTTAAGGATATTGCCAATCGATTATCAGCTTTCAGAGGTAGCCGCAATGATTTTTTGGGGAGAGGCTTTTTCTTTTTTGAACCTCTGCCCTGTTAGGCAAGGACTTGTTGGCACTTTATAATTAAAAATTGGTTCCTTTTTTATACAGTGGGTCTTTGGTACCCGCCAAAGTGTCGTTCCAGACCCCCACCTGCCGGGGATACCAAAATATGTCGATGCTCAAGTCCATTATGTACAATGGTGTAATTAAATGGCATCCCTTATATCAAATGGCAAAATCAAAGTTTGCTTTTTGTATTTTTTAAAAAATATATTTCCAAGTAGTTTTCGTTGCTATAACTTTTGCTGTGGTTGCATGTGATATTTTTATTTTTTTTATTTTTTTAAGCTATAAATATTAGGAGCAACCACAAATAATTTAGATCGCAGTTACTGAGTCCGAAAGGAAGTTAAGTACAATTATTTTGGAAGGAGCTGTTTGCAATAAGGCTGGGAACAATTTCTTTTAAATTATATGTTTGTTAGTTTAGTGATAGTTTAATCATAGCTGCTTGTACTGTTTTGCTTTGTTCTTATGTATGATTTTGGTATTGCGTGATATTGTTACTTTTTTGCGTGTCTTTGTTTTGGTGTAATGTTTAATTAAAAAAAAAAAGATTTTCAAGCCATGGTTGGATACAGATTTGGATATGGAGGGCTTACTGTATTTATGAATAAAAGCCTGGGCATTTTCTTCTGGGTATATTTGCCTCCTATGCTAATTCTCATTGGTTTTAAAAGTTATTTATTTGATGCCTATGCTGGCTTGATACTCCATTCTCCATGCACTAGAGAAAATTTGACTTTTTCTGATACTGCGTTGTGCTTGAGAATTTAAGAAGAAACCTCACAATGGGTGCCAAAGGAACAGACACAGTTGTCAACTTGCAATAAAAACAACAACGTGGCCTCTAGTTTTTAAGGTGCCACAAAACTCTTGGCAATGCAAGACGGTTTGAAATATTAGAATAGGGGAAAGAATTATGCTGACTGGAGAAATGCACTCTGATTTGGGTTCAGATTCTGAGATCATTTGAACTCCAAGGCCATTTCCGCACTAGACTCTTATAGTGTTATTATTCCACTTCCAACATCCTATGGAATCCTGGGGTTTGCAAATTGCAAACCGCAGAATTCCATAGGATGTTGAAAGTGGAATAATAGCACTATAACAGTCTAGTGTGGAAATGGCCCAAGAATGAGGTTACTCCTGCCTCCCCAAAAGTTGAGCCCCTTTCCCTGCAATCTAGGAATTCTTTGCACAAGCAGAAGTGTGGCAATCTTGTGCGATGGCTCTTTAGGTGCTGCCTGGCCGACCCACTCCTGTCCCCATCTGCTGCTTCCGTGGGCAGGAAGGGATCCTAGCAGCTCTGCCGTGACGCCACCCTAAGCCCAGCTGCCTTTTTAATCCCAGCAATCTGTCCTTGGAGGCAGGAGGGAGGGAGCGTGAAAAGACCTTTCCGAGCCCGGCGAGCCCGGTTCAGCTACAGGTCCGGCCAACATGAGTTGGCCAGGTGAGGAATGGAAGGTGGGGTTGCCTTCCCAGGCCTTGAGGGCCATCGCTGAAGTGGAGCAAAGGCTGGAGCGTTTGCAAAAGGAGCGCCAACAGAAGCAAGTCCAGCTGGACACCTTGGAGGCTGTGATGCACAAACAGCGGCAGAAGGTAACGGGAGCAATGGCATAGGTATGGCTCAGGTTGCTTGCATAGGGTAGGTCTAAGAGCTATGAAAAGTCCCCTGTTGGACTACAATTCCCAGCATCTTTCAGGCAGCAGGTCTGTTCCAAAGAGAGAGCTTTTTTTGGTATTTTATTTTTGGAGCTTTTCAAAGTCATCCTTACGATGACCTTGTAAGGTCGGCCCACAAGATCAACCACTGCCACGCAATGCTATGCATGAAATAGTTCCATGCATGCCCCTCTTGTAGCACTTCGTAACCAGACTAAGCACTGAACCTGAGTGCTGTAATTGATTAAATATATCCTAATTGTTCTTGCAAATGCTCTGTAATTGTGACACAAGCCTTGCAAATGCTCTGCAATCGTGACACGAGTTCTTGCAAATGCGCTGTAATCGTGACACAAGCCTGCAAGGTAGCTGGGCAGTTTAGTATTTATTTTTTTTTGCTGCATGTGCAATAAAAGCATGGTTGCCTTCCGGTTTTGTTCTTGGAAAGGAACTTAGAAAGACCCATGTATTACTTAAAAAAAACAACACCAGTGTCCCAGACAGCAGATTTAGAGTCTACAGAAAATATAACAACCAAGGAAAAAAAGTATGGGAAAAGGAGAGGAGAGCATGAATACTTGAATACAAGTTATTAACATTCTTGATGTTGGAATGGTTGGTGGATGTCTCTTGGGGAGAAGCAAAGACTAGTGGAACTGGTAGATTTTTTCTCCCCCAAGAGTTGGCCATGTTAGTCTCTTTCACTTTCAAAAGGGCAAGCAAGGGGAGGAATGGAGGAACGGAGCTGCGTCTGTGAGACTGGGGCCATTTCCGCACTAGACTGTTATAGCGCTATTATTCCACTTTCAACCTCCTGTGGAATTCTGGGGTTTGTAATTGCCTGAGGCCGAAGAGCTCTCTGGCTGAGAATTCTCCCTAAACTGCAAACCCCAGGATTCCATAGGATGATGGAAGTGGAATAATAGCACTTTAACAGTGTAGTGTGGAAACGACCTTAGTTATCTACCTCTTCAGATGCACTGATGGAGCTGGAAAATGCAACCAACAGGCCTTCGGGAGGTCCAAGGTTGTGGGAAACTTAAAGTCGGGGAAAATGGAGCGTGAGGTCAGTGTGTAATAGGATATAGAAAGATGCAAATAGCGACTCAGGTCAAATGCCTTCAAACCCTGGTGAGATCTGACAGTGTTCCTGTTATTCTTCTGCTCCTTTTCCTGCAGCCTGGTGGAATAATAATAATTCCCATCATCCCCGCTCCCATAACTGAACTTCTGTGTTTCACTGCTGAGTTATTGGAACCAAGCATGTAACTTCTGCCCTTCACCAGTGTGCTGCCTTAGTTCTAAAAATGCATCCTTGTTATTGCTGTTGTTGCGTGACTTCAAATTATTTCCAGCTTATGGCGATCCGAAGGGGAACCTATCATGGGGTTTTCTGGGGCTGAGAGTGTGTGACATGCCCAAAGCCACCCAGTGGGATTCCATGGCCGAGCAGGGAATCGAACCCTGATCTCCGGGGTTTCAGTTTAATCCAATGCCTAAACCAGTGGAACATGTTGGTCATTTTCATAGAATCATAGAATCATAGAAATGTAGAGTTGGAAGAGACCCCAGAGGCCATCCAGTCCAACCCCCTGCCATGCAGGAATACCCTCAAAGCGCTCCTGACAGATGGCCACTTAAAAACCTCCAAGGAAGGAGACTCCACTACACTCCGAGGCAGCAGATTCCACTGCCGGACAGCCCTGACTGTCAGGAAGTTCTTCCTGAGGTTCAGGTGGAATCTCCTTTCCTGCAGTTGAATCCATTGCTCCTTGTCCTGGTCTCTGGAGCAGCAGAAAACAATCCCTCTCCTTCCTCTACATGGCATCCCTTCAAATATTTAAACATGGCTTAATTTATTGTAATTTATTGTAATTCTGATGTGATAGCTTGAAGAGAGGAATACTCATTTTCACCAAGTTCATTTCATGTTAGGACAATGGATGTGGGTGGGGAAAAAATAATTAGAATCTAAGGGTTTTGAAGTAATCTGAGGAAGTAAGCTTCTAGTCCTCATGACATTAAAAAAAATTCACTTGAAATGCAAAAAAGAAAAAATTCCATATTCCAAATCCTTAATATTGAGGAGCTCAGGTAGAACTATTCAAATTTGTATAATTTCTTTGTGTGGACATCTGGCTGATGGGTTTCAGGTTTTATGGGCCCACAACTGGGATATTTTGAAGCTAGTGATGTTCCTTAAGCAGCAAGTTGTTGGACAGCACCTCCTTTGTTGCTGTGTGCTTCCAAGTTCTTTCCAACTCATGGCAACCCTAAGGTGAACCTGTCATGGCGTTTTCTGGGGCTGAGAGTGTGTGACGCACCCAAGGTCATCTGGTGAGTTTCCCTGGCTGTGCAGAGATTCGAACCCAGGTCTCCAAAGCTTCCTTTTCAAGGAGTTATTCTTCCGTTGTCCCTTGCAGCACGAGGAGGAGAAGGCCTCGTGGGCGCTCCTCTCGCAGGAGAACCGCAGCTTGGCCGAGGCTTGCAAGCAGACGGAGAGGACCCGCCGACGCTTGGCCCAGGAGCTGCAAGCCAAAGAAGCCCAACTGAGCTGCCTGGAGGCTCAGCTCGCTCAAGCCACCCGCCGCCAAGCCGAACTCGAAGAAGAGTTGCGCAGGTAAAAATACTGAAGGAGAAAAAATGAGCACCGGAGCAAGGCAGTGAGATTTGAGCAGGGAAGGAAAGAAACTGCCCTTGCTATGATCTCATTCTCTCTCGTCAGATAAAAGCAGAATTTGGTGGACTCCGTATCTGAGGAATAATTTTACGAAGAACCAATACATTTCTACCCCTTAAGTCTGTGTAGAACAGTGGTTCTCAACCTTCCTAATGCCGCGACCCTTTAATACAGTTCCTCATGTTGTGGTGACCCCCAAGCATAAAGTTATTCATTTATTATTTACAGTGCCTCCCCCCCCCGGCAAAGGCCGCCTCTCCGGCCAGGAACGGGTGGGGGCAGGAAGGGAGGGAAGAGGAGCCCTGCATCTCCCCCGGGAAAAAACTCCGAGAACCCCCCCGGGCTCTGCTTCTGCTTCGCTCTCGTTTCCGCTGGGGGGGCAGTGTGGGAAAAGTTTCCAGAGTGTCGACCCTGGCCGGGGTGGGGGGAAGGAATCCCAGCGCCTTTGTCTTTTGCGTTGGGCACAGTTCGCCCCCCTGGAAAAGCACAGCCTTGCGGCCCCCCCAGCCCTTCCACAGCACCCCCCTCCGTGGCGAGTGGGGCAGGGGCCATGGCGAGGAGGGGCCTGCCCCCCGTGCTGCTGCCACCGCCCCCCAAGCTGGCCCGTCAGACAAGAGGTTCTCCCGGTAGTGGAGAAGGGGAGCAATTTCAGTCCCTTCTGAACAGGGGGCAGGAGGACGCGAGTGCGTGGCTCGCGCTTGCGCACCACCACCAATGAGGGAATGGAGCCTAAGACCATTGGAGATACGTATTTTCCTATGGTCTTAGGCGACCCCTGTGAAAGGGTTGTTCGACCCCCAAAGGGGTTGAGACCCACAGGTTGAGAACTGCTAGTGTAGAAAGAACGTGGCCAATGCTTGATGAAGTCACAGAAGCCAAAAGTAAAAACTTAGCAGGATTTTCAGAGGTCAGGGAGCAAAGTTTCAATACTCTGTTGAGTAAATTGCTTCGTTTGATGACTCATAGGAATCAAACACGTTGGTTCAATTTGCACATTAATGTGCATATTAATGTTCAATGTGCACATTGCACATTAGTGCGATTTGTCTAATCTATGCCAAAGTCATAGAATTCTTATCTATCTTGGTGCAGAATTCACCTGCATTTTTTAATAACCATGCTTGGCAACAGCACTATTTATTTACATTAGTTCAATAATCCTTGCAATAGGTCGTGATTATCCTCTATATTGAAGTTTTTGGGTAAGATTGCGACTAAGGGCCTTTCCGCACTACCCTGTTATAGTGCTATTATTCCACTTTCAACATCCTATGGAATCCTGAGGTTTGCAGTTTAGGGAGGGGTATTTAGACTTCTCAGCCAGAGAGCTCTTTGGCCTCTGTCAACTACAAACCGTAGAATACCCCAGGGTGTTGAAAGTGGAATAATAGTGCTATAGCAGTGTAGTGCAGAAAGGTCCTAGGAGTTTATCCAAAAGCCATCTTTGTCTTTTAATATTTGCTCCAAGGTGCTTAAGGCACTATGCAAAGTTTCTGACCCTTTCTGACCCACAACTCCATTTGATCTCCACAAAAACCCAAGAGATAGTGACTGGGTGCCAAAGTTTTTCCAAGACTTTTATCCTTAGGTGGGGTTGGAAACCCAGGCCATGCTTTTCACACTTAGTCCCCAAGTCTTAACAACAACACCCATCCTCAAACTGGTGCATCTCAAACTTCTTTGACTTGCACGGTGGATTCTGGGAATTACATCCCAACCTGAAGAGCACCGGCTTGTGGAAGGCTAAATTGCCCAATTTAAACACAGGAGAGTGCTACTTAACTATCTGGAAAACTTAAATGTACACATATTTATATATAGACTTGTACTTCTGAGGAATGATCCGCACAAAGCACTCACAATCATGCAACACTCCAGCGGCCGGCGGGCGCCAATCGCGCACCTTTTGATTTTCAGCTAGAAGCCAAAAATGGTGCACGATCGTGCATTGCTCTCGGGCCCCGTATGCATATATGTGACGTCTTTGGTCCCTGGCTTTTCTCCTGTCTCCTTCCCCTCTGCCTTACAGGTGCCAGCTAGAACTGGAAAAGTTGCAATCCCGATCCGACTTAGTTCTCCTGCCTCCCCGCTGGGGATCCCCCACACCGTGGGCTGAAGGTAAGGAATCCAAAACGGAAAATCGCAAGGGTTTTCTTAGGCCACCGTTAGCAAGAGCTGCTCCTTCCTCTGCCTCGCTCGGGGATTAGACACGCTTAGCCAGATGGAGGTGGAATTAGTGGCCCCGGGACAGACAGAAAGATCGCCAGGGCAGCGTGGCTTCATCATAGTGGGTGGTGAGGAGGAGGAAAAGAAGCCAGTTGGGAGTCAGAAGTAGCAGGGTGGCACACTCACCTTGGCGATCTTGAAGCCCAGAGCTCGGAAGTTCCGTTTTAAAAAGTAATTTCAATACATTTATAGCTCCAAGGCACCCCAATATGGTTATTTCCAGGAAGATACCTGAGTTACTCTTCTCCAGCATGAGAAGGATGAGCCTTGTGACATCTTAAAGACTAACCAATTTATTCCAGTGTGACCTTTTTGTGGACGGTAGCCCACTTAGAATCTTAGAACCATGGGGTTGGAGGGCCCATCCTATCCAACCCTCTGCCATGCAGGAACCCACATCAAAACACTGCCTTTTACAGATGGCCATTCAGCCTCTGCTTAAGAACCTCCAAAGAAGGAGACTCCACCACACTCCATGGAGGCAGCAGATTCCACTGCTGGATGGGTCTGACCATTGGGAAGTTCTTCCTGAGGTTCAAGTGGAATCTCCTTTCCTGCAGCTTGAATCCATTGCTCCTTGTCCTAGTCTCTGGAGCAGCAGAAAAGAAGCCCCCTCCTTCCTCCAAGTGGCATCCCTTCAAATATTTAAACATGGCTCTCATGTCCCCTCTTAACCTTCTCTTCTGCAGACTAAACATCCCCAGCTCCCTAAGCTGCTCCTCATAGGGCTTCATGGCTTCCAGACCCTTCACCATTTTGGTTGCCCGCCTCTGGACATATTCCATCTTGTCAATATCCTTCTTGAAATGAGGTGCCCAGAACAGGACACAGGATTCCAGATGAGGTCTGACCAAAGAAGAATAGAGTGGTACCATTACCTCCCTCGATCTAGATGCCATACTCCTATTGATGCAACCAAGAATTGCATTGGCTTTCTTGGCTGCCGCATCACACTGCTGACTCACGTTCAGCTTGTGGTCCACCAAGACTCCTAGATCCCTTTCACATGTACTGCTATCCAACCACGCGTCCCCCATCCGATATTTGTGCACTTTTAAAGAATCTGACTGCTTCAAGACACTGGCCTGTGGTATAGAACACAATATCCTCCTGCCAGCATCATCATTGCCTCAGCCTCCGCAACCAAGCATGGGGCACAGCACATCCAGCATTTGAATCATGGGCTATCCCTCTGGTACTGTTTAATGAGGTCCAACCACTGTGGGGCCATTTCCGCACTACACTGTTATAGTGCTATTATTCCACTTTCGGCATCCTATGGAATCTGGGTTTGCAGTTTAGGGATGAGCCTTTAGACTTCTCAGCCAGAGAGCTCTTTGGCCTCAGGAAACTACAAACCCCAGAATTCCCCAGGAGGGTTGAAAGTGGAATAATAGCACTATAACAGTCTAGTGCGGAAATGGCCTCACTAAGCCCGTAACTGGAGGGCTGCATGATTCCCACCTGTGAGAACAAACCAGGGTCCCCCATAATCTGGTCTCTTTCTGTCCCACAGGTGGTGCTGAGGCCAAAGCCGAGCCCAGCAAAGACCTCGAATTTGGAACTGACGTAAGTACCAGAGTTCCCCATCCCCTTGAGCATTGCTTAATTTTGACCAGGGCTTTATTTTATTTATTCATTTGACAGAATAAATCGTTAAACATTTTTATACCGCCATTTTTTCCAAAAGAACAAACCAACAGAGCAAATGAAAACAAGAGGCAATAAAACGATTGCTGCAAATGATAAAGCGGTGAAAATAATAACACAAGTCATTAAAAATGGAAAAGCTGGTCTTGGACCATGCTCATTTCCCTTTCTAGAAGACGCGGTGCAGCAGCACCTCACTTGGGGGTCCCGGCGGGAAGGAGATCGGGCCGCAAGATGCTGCGTGGAGCGCCACGGAGAACGGTGGAGAAGGCCGATCGGTGGCACTGGAGCCGACATCTGCGGAAGAGAGTCTGAGGACAACTAACCAAGGTATTGGAACCTCTAACCCGTGTGACTTGGCTCACTTCTTTGAGTCGCTCACAGGGTAGGTTTTCCTGTGCTGCCCTTGCTGTTGCTTTCATTACTTGCTATGGTCTGAGTTGTGCTTGCATAAAGTCCTTCTGCTTTTGGAATCATAAGGAAATAGGCTCAGCAAGAGGGGGAGAAATATTGGTCCTAGCCAGTTGCTCAGTCTCCAGGCTTGGAAAGCAGGCGTCTCCAAAGCTCCGGAGCACTATCTTTGTAAATCAATTAAAAATAGGACGTGTGCCTTCCTTTTGGTTATCCTCTCCCCTTGCTAAAATTTTCTTGGTAACCACAAGCGCTATTTTCATTCCTGTTGTCTCTGGTGCTCCCTTCAGTGCCCCCCAACCTCTTTTTTTTTTGGTCTACTTTTCTAGTCCCTTTCACACTGTGAAATTATAGCACAATGGTTGCATTTTAACTACCATGGCAACCTCTTAGGTAATGCTGGGATTGCCAATTTAGAGAGGGAAATCTAGAATTCTCAGTACAAGAGCTGCAGTGCTTCACCAAACTACATCTCCAGGATTCTAAAGGATGCAGCCTTGGCTGAAGTATAATCAAAGTGCTACAAATGTGAAAAGCCCCCCGTTTTCTGATGCCTCATTAGGATGGGTCTTTTCGTCTTCTTGCCCGAGGCTTGTTCTGACCGATTGCAGAAGGCTATATGAAGTTAAAAAACAATGGGCTTTAGCGCTGTAGGTCAGGGTCTTTCTGCACTACACTATTATAGTGCTCTTATTCCACTTTCAACATCCCATGGGGTTTGCAGTTTAGGGAGGGGCATTTAGACTTCTCCACCGGAGAGCTCCTGGGCCTCAGTAAACTACAAACCCCAGAATTCCACAGGACATTGAAAGTGGAATAATAGCACTATAACAGTGGAGCACGGAAAGGTCCCTAGAAAATGTGCTCAAGTGAAATAGGTGCTCCAGGTGTGGTTGGCCACAGCTCCCATTGTCTCTCACCACTAGCTATGCTGATGACGGCTGATGAGTATATATTCTCCATCACTCATCTAGGACAGTGGCCATGTCCGCACTAGACTGTTATAGCGCGATGATTCCACTTGCAACATCCTATGGAATCCTGGGGTTTGCAGTTTCCGAAACTGCAAACCCCAGGATTCCATAGGATGTTGCAAGTGGAATCATCGCGCTATAATAGTCTAGTGCGGAAATAGCCAATGTTTCCCAAACTCTGGTCTTCTGAGTGTTTTTTGAATCCCCAAACGCTTGCCAAGACAGCTGAGACTTCTCAAAGCAATGTCCAAAACACCTGGAGGGCTAGAGTTCGGGAATCACTGATCTGGAGCAAAGACATTTGCTTCTTGACATTCTCTTGCTCGCTCTATCTCTTTGGCTAAGTATCTTTTTCCCTTCCCTCCCATTCAGAGTTGAGGCTGGCCCTTGCCAAAGCGGAAGCCCAGGTGCTGGAGAAGGACAAGGAGTTGTGGACTTTGCAAGGACAGCTGGAGCTGATCCAAGCCGAGCTGGCTCAGTGGAAGAAGCAACAGGGCGACCAGGCGGAGGTAAGGAAGCCAGAAGTCCTTGGTTGCTCGTTTCTATTTCCGCACAACACAGTTATAGTGCTATTATTCCACTTTCAACATCCTATGGAATCCTGGGGTTTGCAGTTTAAGGAGGGGCATTGAGACTTCTCAGCTCCTTGGCCTCAGTAAACTACAAACCCCAGGATTCCACAGGATGCTGAAAGTGGAATAATAGCACTGTAAGAGTGTAGTACGGAAATGGCCTCAGTCTGCACCACTTGGGAGCCGAGACATCTCTGGCAGCCTGCTTGACCCTCACCTCCTGTTCTTGTCAAACTGGGCCAGCATCCAATGTAAATGTTTAGCAAAGCCCTAGATAACAGACCACAGGGTAAAGAGAGAGATGAGGGAAAGTCCCACAGAGCAAGGGATGGTTGTGAGCAAACATCTGATCCAAGCACAATGTGCTAAGTTATTTGCAATGTTATCTTTAAAAAAAACAACACCTTTAATATATATATTTTTGCTTTTATTATACATAAGGAAACAGTAATTAAATCTGCACTTTTAAGAGGCTGAAGAGCATCCCACTCCATTCAAGGACTCTCCTTCCATTTATCCATGTCTCATTTATTTAATGGTGTGTTTCTGTGGGATGGCTCACTGGAATGACCTGGTTAATCTCCTTGTTAAGCTCCCAAAACGATCTTGCAAGGTAGGACGTGATTGGCTGTCTTTCCTCATTTGTTTAATTGGCTTCTTAATGTCCTTAATAGGCCAGTTAAATGAGAAAAGTGAGCCCACAAGACTTTCCCGTAGGCCGTTCACGAAAGCTAATGGAAAATGGAGATCTGGGGCTGATGCAAACCCAGCAGGGTCCACTTTTTGTCTAATTGAACCTCGGGAGAGGAGGTGAGCCCCTGGGCTTTGCTTGTCAACAACTGAAAAATGAAGGTAGGAAGAAAGTAGTATTATTCTATAATTTTATCAGGCACGGTAAGTCAATGCCCTCAGACAGCAGATGTCTGTAGATGGCAGCAAGCCATTGGAGAAGCCAGTGTTTGGGGCTGCTTTAAGCTCCAGTGCCTATTTTCTTAAAGTTATCCTATAAAAGGGCCAGGGATTACACCGTTGCAGGGCATGCATTATTGGCACCACAGAGCTTGGAAATAAATTTTGAAGCTAATAAAGCAGAACAAAGCTCCGTCACGACTGCAGCATCACAGCCGATAGCGTCTCTCTGGATGTGATATAAATCTGTTTCTGTAAGTACAGGGTGGAGTGAGCACCATACTTGGGTGTCTTGTATTGCTGGCCACGCACAATGCAGATAGTCACTTTATGATCCTTTACTGAGAAAAATAAACCTTTTAGTGACTTTTGAGTAATGGCGTGCTAAGGAATTGCTTTGGTTTGAAGTAACTGTAGTGGAAACTAAGGGCGTTTCCGCACTACACGGTTAGTAGTGTTATTATTCCATTTTTGACCTCCTGTGGAATTCTGCGGTTTGTAGTCTCCTGAGGCCAAAGAGCTCTCTGGCTGAAAAGCCGAATGGTCCCTCCCTAAACTGTAAACCCCAGCATTACAGAGGATGTTGAAAGTGGAATAATAGCACTATAAAAGTCTAGTGCAGAAACAGCTTAACTTGGGATGTCTCAGTCATCATAGCTACGTGAAAGCTGTGTCCTATAAAATTAATTGTTCATGTTAGCTTCTAGTGGCTAGGGTGGGCTAGTTTCAAGTGGCCACACTTGCTTGGGGATTTTATGAAACAGTAGTCCATTCCCTCCAGCTGTCCTGATTTGATAGGTACAATCTCTGTTAATTCTCTATCATCCCATTTTTTCAGCTGCTTTTAAAATGTCCCAGTTTTTCCTCTCCTCTCCCCTTGTCCACAGCTTTCTTCGATTGCTGCAAACTGAGGCCGTTTCCGCACTACACAGTTATAGTGCTATTATCCCCCTTTCAACCTCCTATGGAATCCTTGGGTTTGCAGTTTAGGGAGGGGCCTTTAGACTTCTCAGCCAGAGAGTTCTTTGGCCTCAGGAAACTACAAACCCCAGAATTCCACAGGATGCTGAAAGTGGAATAATAGCACTATAACAGTGTAGTGCGGAAATGGCCTGAGTACAAAGTCAAAAGTAGTTTGCACTCATTTAACTCAGTAGTGGAGGACGGGAGAAGTGGAAAGGTGGAATCGTGCCCTTCCAGGAGGTTTGGGCAGAAACAAATTATTGCAGCCTTTCTACATTTGTGCAATTTTCTGTTCTAATAATTTTTGCCATCTTCACCATACCCAAATGTTGCATGGCTTCATGTCTCCCATTTTTCATCTGTGGAAGATTGGAGGGTAGGTTAATCCAAAGAAGTACCTTATCACAACTCTGCACTGGGGGTCGGGCTTGAAACTATAAAGGTAATTTTGCAAGCTATAGTCCCTTGGGAAGATACTGTCAAGGATCCCAGTATGATAACTGCTCACCTATGGGAAAGGAAAGGAATATCTCCTTATAGAGCAGCCCCTGCCCTTTGAAAACCACACCCTTGAGCTGCAGCTTCAAGCCCAATGACAAAGCAATCTCTTTTCCCCCCTATGTTGTCTGACATCTTTACGAGACTTCAAGTTCTGCCCCCTTGGCCAAGCAGCAGACAATGTTATTAGCTTCATTAATTATCCCCCGTGTGTATTTGCAGAAATTGTTGCTAAAGGGTGGCTGCCAAATGTTTTTCACTACCCTCCTTTGCACCCAATCTCTGGGCAGACGACTTTTAACAAGGCGACAGCTCATCTGCAGAGTGCAATTTTACAAGCGCCTTGTCTCAGGGAACAGTTCAAACATCTCTTGGCATTTTCATGAGCCACGTTGCTTGCAAGGCAGCCCAGTCCAGTCTGTAGAAAATCAAGATGCTGCTTGAGTAGCTGAGAAATGTGTTATTGTGGTATATCTTCCAACTTGCAGAGACCCTAAGGTGACTCTATCATGGGGTTTGGGGGGCTATGTGACACGCCTGAGGTCATCCGGTGGGTTTCCATGGCCAAATGGGGAATCGAACCCTGTTGTCCAGAGCCATAGTCCAAAGCTCAAACCACTACTCCACGCTGGCTAGATTTACACTGGCAGAAAGCATGGGCATGGCATTCCTGCTTTTTCAGAATTCGGGAATGTTTGGCCCTCCAGATGTTTTGGACAACAGCTTCCACAGCCCTGAGCAATGGCTGTGCTTGATGGCACATCTGGGAGTTGTAATCCAACACATCTGGAGAGCTATAGGTTGTTGACCCCATCAATAAGGTGTCACAAGAGTGAGATGCGTTGCCCAACAGAGGGACCAGATTAGGAAAGCAATGTGAGCATGGAGTTATTTCCACAGGAGAAATAGGTACACACTTTTTGGAGATCCAAATGAGACAAAACACATTTCCATGCGCCCAGCTTATATGCACTGAACAGATGGGTTTCCTCGTGTAAACATTCAGAGAACAATTAACACTAAGGTCATTTCCACACTACACTGTTATAGTGCTATTATTCCACTTTCAACTTCCTGTGGAATTCTGGGATTTGTAGTTTACCGAGGCGCAAGAGCTCTCTAAGTGAGAATTCTAAATGCCTCTCCCAAAACTGCTAACCCCAGGATTCCATAGGAGATTGAAAGTGGAATCAGAGCACTATAACAGTGTCGTACAGAAATGGCCACAGTTCCAAGCACATCTTCTCCGTCTGGTATCTATCAACATGAAACTGTCCCAGCCTGTGACTCCAGCCCCGTTGCTTTTCTTCTTTTATATGAAGAAGCCGGTGAAGCTTCGAAAGCTTGCACGATGTATTTTCTGCATTTTGATTGGCCAATAAAGGTATCGCTCTTTGGCCGATTTTGGATTTTGTTGGATTTGGCTCTGCAAGGTGATTCTGCAAGAGTTGCATTTATTGCTAAGCTGAGTTTCAGTTTATGGCACGAAAGCTGGCAGTTCCTGCATGTAACTAGTTGTTTTGTTTTGTACCAGGCCGGCCCCCTGGGACGCAGAGGGAGACGGCTGTCGGAGGATGTGGGGCACCTACGCCGAAGCAGGGAACAACAGAAGGTGAGCATTAAGTCTCCACAATATTCTACATGGGAAGTAAGCAGCCAGTTTTATTTCCTGTTGTGGGAATCGATCCCTTGGAAGGCAGGCTCTCTCAGGGGGTTGCATTCTAGCTGGGGGTGAGATGAGGGCCAAAGGTTGGTGAGCTCTGCCAGGTTCCCTCTCTCTTTCTTCTCACATCTATCCTCTGAGGAAAGATATAGGATGCTTGCCCAGGCCTGCATCAACCACTTGCAAGAAGGCTTTGGAAATTTGTCCGAGGGCCACGCAACATGAAACCAAGGGCCACATGTAGCCCTGGGTTTGCCCATACCTGTTCTGCACACATCCCAATCTTTCTCTCTTTTATTGATAATTGAGAACGCCCTTCTGCTTTCTCATACAGGTGAAATCTAACGGGAAATGACCATGTAATGCTAGAATTCAGGGCAAAGAATATACAGCAGTCAGCTCCTTCCCTATGATCACACCAAACTAAAAGTTTCTTTAGCTTTGTAATTCTGACACTGGATCATAGAATCATAGAAATGTAGAGTTGGAAGAGACCCCAGGGGCCATCCAGTCCAACCCCCTGCCATGCAGGAACACCCTCAAAGCATTCCCGACAGATGGCCATCAAGCCTCTGCTTAAAAACCTCCAAGGAAGGAGACTCCACTACACTATACATTAGCCGATGAGGCTTCTTCCCTTCCCAAATTGTCACTGTGGGTTTCTGACAGAGGCCTCCGTTACCCTGACTTCTGGGAATCCCTGGGGGACACTTGGATTTGCTGCAAAAATACAAAGATTAGGGAAATTAGCAGAGCGCTGCTTAGCAAAGCAGAGGGCAGGACAACACAGCGAGGTCTTGATCCCTATGTCTACGGAGTCAGACCACATGAAAGCCAGGCCAAATGTCCAATTGTCAGTAGTTGATTTAGCAGAATTGGCAAAACGTCCGCACACATACACACAGCGAAGCAGTCACTCACACAAGCGCACAAGGACTAATGAGTCGGAAAGATATGAAGATCGGGAAAAGCGGAGGGAAAGAGATCGGTTTATATTGCACCTGATCCTGTAGTTTGAGGCTCGGGAAAAAGTAAAGCAAAGATGGCTCAGTGGAGGAAGAATGCTGAAGGGAGCTCTCGACTAGCAGAATGCCGGGGCACTAGTCACTAGTCACATTCCTTGGGGGTCAGACCCTTTCCCGGAAAAGGACAACGGCCGAATCATGCAAAGGGACCTCGTTTTTGTGTTTCTCGCTGTTGCAATCATTAACCTCAACTGGAGGACACGTAGCCCCTCAAGGTGTCATTGTTGTTGATGGCCCCTTGTGTGTATGTGCATGCCTTTCGAGGTTTCCCTCTTGGAGATATGGCTGGGGGAGCGTTGGTCTGACCTCACTAGCTGTGCTTCGGTTTTAGAGCCGGATGTCTACATTCCTGTCCAGTGAACCTCTGGCTTAATAACTTTGGATATTAAATATTACGCTCCCCTGGGACTGGGACTGGGACTGCCACCAGAGGTTACACCCTAGTGGCGCAGGAGCCCTGGTGGCGCAGTGGTTAAATGCCGGTACTGCAAGCCACAAGGTTGTGAGTTTGATCCTGCCGGGCTCCAAGGTTGACTCAGCCTTCCATCCTTCCGCAGGTCGGTAAAATGAGTACCCAGCTTGTTGGGGGCATGTATAGAAAAATGTATTGAAATACATGCTATTTGTAAGTTGTTCGCCGCCTCGATCCATGTGGAGAGGCGGGATACAAACAAATAATAATAAAAAAAAGTGTAGGAGATAGGGGGATTTTAAACAGATTTTAAACAATCTGGATCTTATTGTGGCAAGATAGGCAACTTGCAGCTAAAAGTTTTTCCTATGCTTCATTTTTTCTTTTATGCCAATTTCTCAATCAGGGCCTTGCGGGGAGAGAGTTGGTTCCTTCCAGTGGCAGCCGCCGTAGTATCAGCTCCTCCCGCTTGGAACAGCTGGCTGAGAAAGGAGGAACGGCCATTAAACAGAAAGGTGAGTGATGGTGTGTGTGTGTGTGTTTGCACCAGACTCCACACCTGGAATGATAGTAGTCTCCATGTGTTATTTGCTTTACGTCCTGCTAGTTGTTTTGCAAATACAGGAAGCCCCCACCTTTTGATGCTCCCAACAACTCGCTCTGTTGATGCTTCCAAATTAAGAAGAACTTCCTGATGGTAAGAGCAGTTCAAAAATGGAATACACCGTTGTCTGGGAGCATGGTAGAGTCTCCTTCTTTGGAGGTTTTTAAACAGAGGCTTCCAGCACTATGATTCGGTGCTTTTCAACCAATTTTATTTTCTCACAATGCCCTTGTCCCTGTCAAAGAAGTTGGGAGCGTCAGTAGCACCTTTCTGCTTGCGTCTCCCAGCAATTGATACACAAACTGCTATTGGTACTAGAGAAAATATATAATAAATTGAGGTCTAGTGTGATAAAATGATCAGAATTCTAGACTGCAGCTTGGAAAATTCCTGAGTCCGATGAACCTTGCTGAGTGGCTTTACGCCTATCCTGCAGGGTTGTTTTGAGGATAAAATTGGTGGAGAACCATGTCTTGAGCTTGTTGGAGGAAAGTGAGCTCTAAATCTAACTGAAATTTAAATAATGTAGTGGTTTGAGCATTGGACTACGACCCTGGAGGCCAGAGTTCTGTCCCCACTCAGCCATGGGAACCCACTGAGTGACCTCAGTTGGGTCACACACTCTCAGCCCCAGAAAACCCTGTGATAGCTTCGCCTTAGGGTTGCAACAAGTTGGAAACTCCTTGAAGGCAAACAACAACAAACCCACCAAGCTTCCAGTGCCCCCCAAAAAAGAATCATATGAAAAAACCTTATTGTTTCAGATAAAAAAATATTCTGAAGGCTTTGAAGACATAAGCATAGGCTGTTAACGGGGTCCCCTACATTGAAACAGGAGGCTCCCCTCCTCCCCGGAAAGCAGAAAAGGAGAGAGCCACTGTGATGTAGTTGTCTGAATGTTGGACTATGATCCTGGAGTTCAATTCTCGACTTGGCTATGGAAATCCAAAGGGTGACCTTGGGCACATCACATGCTCTCAGCCCCCAGAAAATCCCACGATAGATTCACCTTGGGGTCCGTATAAGTGAGATATAATTTCAAAGCACACAACGACATATCACTTTTAAGTGGTAGCCATTGATAGTCTTTCCATAGCTCCTGGTATCGTCAAACTTTTCCTCATCTGTCTCTCTTCAGGACTTCTGTCTGTGACTCCCCGGGGCCAGAATACTGAGAGGGGCTGGGAGGACCTGCAGGCCCTCAAAACCGAGGTCTTGACCCTCCGCCGACGCCTGGATGCCTCGGAGTGCCAACGGAAGACCCTCCTGGAGACCTGCTGGCACCAACAGAGGACTCGAACTTGGGCATCGGAGAGGCAAGCACCACTGTTGGGACTCAGAGCTGTTTCCTGGCAAAAGAAGAAGGATGCCCAAGAGGACCAGTCAGGGGGCAAAGCACGGGTCTTGGATGGAAGGCACGTGGCAAAGGAGGTTGAGGGGGACGGAGGGAAGCTTGGGTCGGAGGCGGAGAAGGAAAAGGAGGTCTCAGCAAAAGGAAAAGCAGAGCTGGGAGTTCAAGAGGAGGTCCAAGGAGAAACAGGAAGACAAGTCCCAGCGGTGGAGCAGCCCCAGGGCAAAACACCGCCCTTGGCGGAAGAGGAGGACCTCAGCAAGGACCAATCTTTGGTCGACAGAGAGACTCGTGCCGAAGGGAAGTTTGAGCCGGAGGGAAACATGGAGGCTTTGCGTGAGGACCTCCGGGTCTTAGCCGCCGGGAAGGCCGAAGCCGAAGCCCAAGCCAGCTTGGTCCAGCGGAAGCTCCAGAACCTGCAGGCCACCCTGGGGAGGCAGACGGAACGGTTGGCGCAAGCCATGGAAACCCAGAGCCACCACGTGGAGGACTTGCTGGCCGACGCCGAAGAGAAGGAGTGCCTTATGAAAAGCCTCCGCCAGGAGCTGGAAGACACCAAGAAGGCCTTGGAGATGGCTAATACGGAGGGCCAGAGGCTACGGGCATTGCTGGAGCAGAGAGAGGAGGAAGCACATAAAGCCAACCCCACCACGGAACTAGGCATGGGAGATGTCACAAAGCCCCAGGCCCAGTTACAGGAAGGCAAAGGAGGCGCTGGGGTTGACAGCCTGGCAGACGAACATCCTCCAGAAGCAAAACTATCCCAGGTATCAATAAGATTTTCTGTGCAGAGACCCAGGGAATATTAAAACTATTTGAAGAAGAAGGCATCTCTGGCATGGAAAATAGGAGAGCTTTTTTCACAGCCAAGATGCATGCCATAAATAAGTGTATATGTCCATTTTTAATTTGCAGAGTGCATCCTAGTCTTGCATTTGCTGGCTTGCCAACCTGGTGGCGAATTGTTCTCGTTTCGGGGTTGAACACAGAGCCAACTGATGGGTTAGATAAATGTTATTTTAAAAGCTGTGGATTGGTTGATCAATGGACACGTCGTGCAAGCCTTGCATTCATGTGTGCGGAGGTTGTCCCAGGCCATTTCCGCACGACACTCTTCTAGCGCGATGATTCCACTTTCAACCTCCTATGGAATCCTGGGGTTTGCAGTTCCGGGAGGGGCCGGAACATTAAACATTAGAAGGAACTTCTTTTTTCTAAACTTTTATTTAGAAAACTTCTAAGCCACTTTTCTCCCAAAATTGGTACCCAAGGCAGCTTCCAACAATAAATATACATTAAAATATAATATAATAATATTATAATAATATTAATAGTATTAAGTAGTAATACACTTTTACTATTAATAGTAATATAGTAATATACTATTACATTAAATAGATTGAAAACATTAAAAGCAATGAAAAACATTAAAGGAATATAAAATCATAAAAACACTTAAAAGGATATTCTAATACAACAATTATTAAATAAAGCTGCCCAGCTTACATGTAAGCCTCTTCAAAGACAAAAGTTTCTGCCTTTTGGCAAAATGAGAGCCGGGAGGGGTCTGCCTGTTTAAGAATGTTTTCTTTTCTTTTCTTGGATAAAAACACAAAATACAAACAAAAAAAGAAACATAAGAAAAAAGAAAGCGTATAGTAAAAAGTCAAAATAACGATCCACGAAACAAAATAGGACATAATAACAAATGATAAAAATAAACTAAATAACCAAACCAACAAAAAGCAAACTACAAATATTGATCTAAACTAGCAAACAGCAAACTATACACAACTACAAAATTGGTTCCCGCGCCTGCTACAGTAATTCTACAGTAACTACTAGTCTGATAAATCACAATTAGTTATTAAATTTAACATATGTTGCCTACATTTATTACTACAATAAGTCATCGTGAATTGATTGAATTAGTCTCTACTTTGTAGTCCTAGATGGGCTATTAATATTTATTCTGATTATTATTATTATTATTATTATTATTATTATTATTATTATTATTATTATTTGTATCCTGCCTCTCCACATGGATCGAGGTGGCGAACAACATGAAATACATTATACATTAAAATACATTGAAATACATTAAAAACATACCCAGTCGTCCCCACCCACCAGCCCACCTAAACCAACCACTTAAAATACACAGCAATTAACAATCCATCAATTACTATTAGCAAAGCAGCAAGGCAATAGATGGGAGGTGATGGAAATGCTAGTCTGGGAAGGCCTGTCGGATTTAATTAGTAAGTACCTTTGTTTTCAAGGCTTCATTACTACTTATTTGCTTATTACAAATTGAAATTAATACTTAGGTATAAAAATAATATATTTATAGTAAAATCATTCTGTTTCCTAGCTGATTAATTCTAAAAATTACTTAATTTTAACCCAGTTTCATTAAAATAACCTTACTTATTCATACTATATTTATAAAAAAAAATGTTAGCTGAGCAACAAATTAAAGTCATCTATTATTTTCATAGTACCATTCACATGATGGGGCAGGGGAAAGACATCTAAGGATGAAAGAAGGAACTTTTTGACAGTAAAAGCAGTTTGTGAATGGAACCAATTGTGAAGTTTCTTTATCTTTATCTTTATGGGTGGGGAGGATGGGTTATGTTTTAATTGCTTTTAATGTATTTGATGTACTGTTGTAGTACCGCCTCGATCCGTCAGGAGAGGCGGAATATAAATAATAATAATAATAATAATAATAATAATATATATATATATATATATAATGATTATTATTATTATCTGGATGGGTCAAAAAGAGGATGAAGCGTTTATCTGCTGGTGATCCTTTAGCTGGAGATGTTGCATTGAGGAGAGGGTTGGACTTGATAGCCCATAAGGCTTCTTCCAACTCAATAATTTTATGAGTTTGTGGCTTGTACATCCCATCTTGATTTTCTTCCAGTGTCAGGGACCCACCAAGCTGGCCCTGGTGGAGGATCCAGCCCATGGACCAAAAGCATCCCACTCTCTCCATCACAATTAACCCAATAATGATGAGATGGTCAGACTCTTGCTTTGCTATTTGTTTCCAGCTGGAGGCCTCTCTCGCACAACTTGTGCGGGAAAACCAGACCCTGCGGAACGAACTGGCACGTTGGGAGGTGAGGAGCCTGGAAGGACCAGGCCATGGCATCCCTGATAGCCTCGGGTCGCTTTGTTCGGGACACGACGGAGAAGTGGAGACCATGGATGGTGAGGAAAGGAGAGGAGCAGAAATACAGTGGAGGAATCCAAAAAAACAGAGCCAAGGGAGACGAGGAGGAGAGATGTGGGTTTCATGCACCTAGTCCAAACTGGCAAGATTGACAAAAAAATTCACGCCCTTTTTATGGGGGAAAGGGAGAGGCAGAAAGGAGATTGGTGCCTTTGAGATACACAGCCCAGTGTGCAGATCCATTTGGTTGTGTTGAAACACTTGGGCCATTTCCGCACTAGCCTGTTATAGTGCGATGATTCCACTTTCAACATCCTCTGGAATCCTGGGGTTTGCAGTTTTGGGAGGGGCCGATATAGTGTACTGGAACTCTCTTGGCATTTCCAACATTGACCCGGAATAATAGCACTATAACAGTGCAGTGCGGAAAGGGTCATTTCCAGCTTCTTAGGGGTTCTTTGTCTTGCAGTTCTGAGAGCTGCCCAGAAGATGGAGTCCCTGCCACAGGGGAGCCGGCGAGATGTCCAGACCCAGACAGAGGGACCCGAGGGTGGCCACCGGCGACGGGAGCGTGTGTCCGTGGCCTTCGATGACACCCAGTACGAACCATATGGGCTTCCCGAGGTGGTCATGAAGGGTAAGCGGAGAACATTGAGAAAGAGTGCTCACCAGGCAGGTGATGTAGAAACAATATGTGATCAGGCAGGGAGATTGGAGGCTCCAGACCTTTCCACACTACGCTGTTGTAGTGGTATTATTCCACTTTCAACCTTATGTGGAATTCTGGGGTTTGTCGTTTCCTGAGACCAGAGAGCTCTCTGCCTGAGAATTCTAAAGACCCCTCCCTGCAAATCTCAGTCTCAAGAATGCTATAGGATTCCTTTATATCTATTTAGCAGGAAATAACTCCTCTTATTCAGTTTCGCCTTCTCTTCCCCTACAGGATTTGCTGACATCCCATCCGGCCCTTCCTGCCCTTATGTTCTCCGTCGGGGCATTTTGGGAAGCGCCCCCGTTGCTCAGCTGGCACCAAGAGCAGAACCCGAAGAGGATTCCCTCGAGGCGGATGAAGGGACCGGGGTCTAAGAGTACAGCCTGCTTGGTGAGAATTTATGGTGTGAAATAGCTGAATCAGCTGTGTTTGGGGCACCAGGCAGGAGCGTGATGCGGCAGCCAAGAAACCCAACGTGATTCTTGGTTGCATCAATAGCAGTATGGTGCCTAGATCAAGGGAAATTATAGTACCACTCTATTCTGCTTTGGTCAGACCTCACTTGGAGTACTGTGTCCAGTTCTGGCCACCTCATTTCAAGAAGGATATTGACACGCTGGAGCGTGTCCAGAGGAGGGTGGCCAAAATGGTGGAGGGTCTGGAAGCCATGAAGCCCTAGGAGGAGCGGCTTAGGGAGCTGGAGATGTTTAGTCTGCAGAAGAGAAGGTTAAGAGGGGATATGATAGCCATGTTTAAATATTGGAAGGGATGTCATATCGAGGAGGTATCGGGCTTGTTTTCCGCTGCTCCAGAGACTAGGAGAAGGAGCAATGGATTCAAGCTGCAGGAATGGAGATTCCACTTAACCTCAGGACTTCCTGGTGGTCAGGGCTGTTCGGCAGTGGAATCTGCTGCCTCCGTGGAGTGTGGTGGAGTTTCCTTTTTTGGAGGTTTTTAAGCAAAGGCTGGATGGCCATCTGTTGGGAATGCTTTGATGGGTGTTCCTGCATGGCAGGGGGTTGGACTGGATGGCCTCTAGGGTCTCTTCCAACTCTATGATTCTATGACATCTGTTTAAAACAATTCTGCATTACTTTTCTAATAGAAACAAGTGATGGAAAAGCATCCTGGGGAGAGAACTGTAGCTGAGGGTTCAGTTTTTGGCATCTCCAGTTTCAAAGGAATAACAAGCAGGGATGGGAATTGATCACTGACTCCAGAGAGTTGCTGCCAACTAAACCAGACAGTCTTGGGTTAGATGGACAAACATCTGGCTGCTGTAAGGCTATTGTTGCTCCCGCTTCCAGACTCCCTCGTGATGCTAAGCAGCAACACAGCTCCCTTCTCTTTAAGAACAAAAAGATAACCTTTATTTTGTCTGCTTTTCTCTTTTCAACATTTCAGAGCTGTCCTGGTCAAGCCATAGGCTCTGCAACACCGGGGATGTTTCAGTCTGTGCTGATCATTTTTTGCACCAACCACTGGAAAGATTAGCAGCTGTGACAAAACATGCACAAGCCCACCCTCCCTTGCCACTGGCCCGCTTTCCTTGTTTTGAAGCCCGGCTGCTCCGGGAAGCTGCTTTGTCTCTCCCGTTGATGAGTTAAGGTGCATTGAATCTTTCCCTTTGGTCCTGTAGAAGGATGTGCAAGTTTGTGGAAGGCGATGGACGCCGCTGGAGGACTCGAAGCTGAAGGAAATATTCCAATCAGTCTGTTTTTTCAGTTGAGGAAGGTATTTGGGAAGCATCAGTTGGAAAAGACGGGAAGAAAGGGGGATGGAGGGGAATATTCCCGTCCTGATTTTGCTCCCCCCTTTTGCCCATCATTGGATCACAGCATCTTTCCATGGTGACCATTGCTATTTGACAGCCAATCATGGACCCAGTAGTTCTGGTATGCTTTTCTTCAGAAGCCAATGGCTAAGAAGATTGAAGTTAGGGCTGGGGGGATTGGTGTCCTCCCCCTTCCAACTCCACCTTTCTACCCACAATAAACAACAGGAGGACTCAGTTGATATCTAGTGCATTGCTTTGTCAAAGAACCACACACACAAATATATAAATACATGTGTGCATACATACAGGCACACTTTAAATAGCAAATAGCAAAATGCACAAGCTGATAGTAATGTTTAAACATGTGTGGCAACTGCACATATAGATTGTTGGGGACGCACATGTGTGTTCATGCTGTTCATGTGTGTTCACAGCATACATGGGGTTTATCCAATATTTTCATCCCTCCATATTCACGAGGGTTAGAAGCACCACTTTTCTGTGTGAAAGTGGAAAAACTGTGAATAACTCTAGGCTGTCCCAAACCGTATTTAACACAAAAAAAGTATGATCACCCTATTCAACCCACCGTGGATTCCTTTGAGGCACCCAAGGTGGGGAGGGGGGCTGGGGGGCTTAAGACCCCCTCCATGGCTGCCCCACACCATTTTTAAGCGGGACTTACAAGCCTCATTTGCAGTTCCTCAGTCTCACGAAGCTTGCAGTCCCTATTAAAAAAAATAGGGAGGCTGCAGAGGGAACAGAAACTAATCCATGAATAGTCAAATCTGCAAAAGTGAAACCCACAAATGTGGAGGGCTGACTGCATTTTCAGTCCAAAAAATTTTGGAACTTTCAAGCAGCCAAAAGGCGAAGACCCTGTTCCCCTAGGCCAAGGGTCATTCATGCCACTGGTGCCCACAATCTTAGTGTGTTGCTGGGGGGATTCACACTATGTGTTCGGCCACACAGAACAGTTTTCAACATGCAAACAGGCTTGGTGGCTGAAGAGCAGCGGTATTCTCCATTACCACTTTGCATGCGGAATCAAATAACCAGACTCTTCGAATATTGACCTCTCGGCTGCCTCCTGCTTCTTTCCTGGGAGTCTTAAACTGATGAGCACAGCGTATGTTTTGCAGGCAGAAGGCTTTGGATTCAATCCCAGCCTCTCCAGGTAGCATTAGGAAAGGAATTGCGTCTAGAATTTAAGAAGCCGCCTTAGACCTAGATCTTTAGGGTCAGCTCTGGTTCTCTAGGATTTCTGGCAGGAGATCATGCAAGTATTACCCATGCCTGACCCTGCTGAATTCCAAAATCAAATGCAATCTGATGTGTTTAGTGTGATATGTGGAGAGTCACTGCCCACCACTGTCGACAACAGAAGGGTAAGCATAGGCACATTTCTGTGTTGCTAAAAATCTCCGCACTGAGATAAAGTTACTTGCATAACAAGTCCATTTGCCTTCTATACTGCCTGAGGTCCTTTTATTGAAGCTGGCTTTCTCCATATTGGTCTCCTCTAGATGCAATGGAGTGCAAACTCCATCATCCCTAAAGTGGCCATTGCTGAATGAGGGTGGTGGAAATTGTAGTCCCACACAGTTGGAAGTGCCAGGTTGCAGGGAGTCGAATTGGAGGTTTTAATCCATGTCAGCTGAGGCTGTCGTGCTTTGGCCGTATCATGAGAAGACCTGACTCATGAGGAAAGACAATAATGTTTGATAAAGTGGAAGGCAGTACAAAAAGATGCAATACTGATGGATAAACTCAGGACCTTTCCGCACTATGCTGTTACAGTGCTATGGCTCCGTTTTCAACCTCCTATGGAATTATTATTATTATTATTACTTATTTGTATCCTGCCTCTCCATATGGATCGAGGCGGCGAACAACTTACAAATAGCATGTATTTCAAAACATTTCTATACATGCCCCCAACAAGCTGGGTACTCATTTTACCGACCTGCGGAAGGATGGAAGGCTGAGTCAACCTTGGAGCCCGGCAGGATCGAACTCGAATCCTGCGATTTGCAGTTTAGAGAGGGGCCTTGAGGATTCTCAGCCAGAGAGCTCTTTGGGCCTCGGCCAACGACAGATCCCGGGATTCCACAGGAGCTTGCAAGTGGAATGATAGCACTATAACAGTGTGGTGCAGAAAGGAAGATGGGTCCCTGAATCTCCAAGACCTGAGCAGGGCGGTTGAGGATGGAGTGGCTTGGAGATCCATAAATCCAGACCGCCTTGAGGGCAGTTAACAACAGCAAAGAGGTGTGGGTTGGCAGGGGATGATGGGAATTGTATTCCAACACGTGCCTAGGATGCTGGGTTGGAGAAAACAGAGGCCACTTTTAATTTTGCACAGTGCTTTGGTCACAAGCTTCCTGATTTCATCCTCCGCCCCCCCATCTATTACTCATGAATAAATGACTGCCCCCCAGAGGCAAAAGCAGCCCACTGGCCCCCTCCCAATGCTCAGGACCAGTCCTGTCATCCTGCCACCCCCCATCTCAGCTCCCCGCCCGCATTTCCCCCCTTGTCCTCGCCCCCTTCCCTTCCCTCCAAGGGTTAACCCCCAGCGCCAGCGCCTCGCTTGCGTCCGCACGGTCTAGCCCGGGATCCGCCCGCTCCAAAGCCGGTGGCCGGGCTGGGCGAGGGCGATCGGGTGGGCGAAGGTGGGGGCACCTTCCCTCCGTCGGGGGTGGAGGGAAAACGGGGAGCAGCCTCCCTTGCAACCAGCATCCAGGGAGGAGCCGCTGCGGAGGACGCGCGAGTGAGTAAAGCGCAGGGATGCTCGGGCGGGTCCCTGGTCCCTTCTCCAGCCCGGAGCCTCCCTCTCCCGGCCCCCTTCCAAAATATTAGGCATCCGTGGCCCCCTGGACTTCTTGGCATCCTTGGAAAGGGGGTGCAGGAGGGGGAGGAGGGCGCCTTGCATGGAGAAGGGTCTGTGTCTGTGTGGTTTTTTTGTGTGTGTGTTGGAAAGGAAGACTGTGAGCATGAGACAGAGAAAGATGTGTCACCCCACAACGTGTGGCGAGGAGGCTGGGGGAGCGAGGAGAGGGTGAGACAGCATTACGGGGTGGTTTTGGGCACGCCAGAGAGACAGGAGCGATGGAGACCAGAAAAACAGAAATGCAAAAGGTGTGGTTTGCTAAGGAGCAGGTAGGTCCCTGGGATTTTTAGCAAGGCTGCTGATTTTGGAGAGGTGTGTTTTTTTTTGGGGGGGGAATCACAAGGTCTCTGTTGTGCAAAGGTTGTGATCTGTGCATGTTTGGGTATGAGATGGAGAAGATGTGCCAAGGCTAGGGAAGGGGGAACAGTGGAAGCTGAAGCGGAGAGAGAATAGCTGGGAACTTGGACTGGGAGAGACTGGAAGCTGAGAGATCATAGGTGTGAGCTTGAACTGGGACAGAGTGGAAGCTGAGAGAGCATAGCTGGGAACATGAACTGGGACAGAGTGGAAGTTGGGAGAGCATAGCTGGGAACATGAACTGGGACAGAGTGGAAGCTGGAAGAGCATAGCTGTGAGCTTGAACTGGGACAGAGTGGAAGCTGAGAGAGCATAGCTGTGAACATGAACTGGGACAGCGTGGAAGCTGAGAGAGCATAGCTGTGAGCTTGAACTGGGACAGAGTGGATGCTGAGAGAGTGTAGCCATGAGCTTGAACTGGAACAAGTGGAAGCTGAGAGAGCATAGCTGTGAACATGAACTGGGACAGCGTGGAAGCTGGGAGAGCATAGCTGTTGAGCTTGAACTGGGACAGAGTGGAAGCTGAGAGAGTGTAGCTGGGAGCTTGAACTGGGACAGAGTGGAAGCTGAGAGAGCTAGCTGGGAACATGAACTGGGACAGAGTGGAAGTTGGGAGAGCATAACTGTTGATCTTGAACTGGGACAGTGGAAGCTGAGAGAGTGTAGCCATGAGCTTGAATTGGGACAGAGTGGAAGCTGAGAGAGCATAGCTATGAACATGAACTGGGACAGCATGGAAGCTGGGAGAGCATAGCTGTTGGGCTTGAACTGGGACAGCATGGAAACTGGGAGAGCATAGCTGTTGAGCTTGAACTGGGACAGACTGGAAGCTGGGAGCTTACTCTGGGACAGATTGGTGTGTGGGAGGGGTGGGAAAGAGAATGAAAAAGTGGAGAAGAAGGACAGGAATGGCACAGTTGTGTGTGTGTGTTTGCATGCCAGTCTGATTTCGAACATGGGAGGCCAAATGTGTCACGATAGGTAGGAAGAACCAATGTTTGTGTGTGTGTAGCAGGACAGGGACATCGCAAGGGTGTGTTTTAAATTCAGGACTGACCGTGGGGAAGTGTGTTAAAGGACTGAGAAATGCAATATATTTTAGAGATTAATTGTGTGTCTTTCTCTTGGTCCACACTAGATGGTTATAGCACCATTATTCCACTTTCAACATCCTATGGAATCCTAGGGTTTGCAGTATATAATGCAGAAATGGCCTTTCTCACATACACACACAGAGAACAAGGTTTTCACAAACATGGCAAAGAGGATAAGAAAAGTGTGTGTTTGTAAGGAACACATGTATGTGCAAGAATGTGCACGTGTATTTTCTTTTTAATATGAGATGTGTAATGCTCTAAAACTGAATGTTTTGGCCTAGAGGGAGAAAAGATGCATGAGTGTGTGTCCGAAAGAGAGAGAGGGACACCAGAAACTAAAATATGGCTTTGGTGTCTGTGTGTTTAAAGAGAGGCTTTTTCTTTCTGTGTGAATTTGGGTGTGTGCCTGCACATATGTGCATGTATGAAAGACAGACACTGTGAAAACATGAAGGTGTGCCTTATGAAACTGAGTGTGTATGTGAAAGAGAAAATGTGTAAAAGAGAACAGGATGGAAGTAAGAAGAAAGGAAGAGAAAATGGAAATAGCACTTGTAAGAGTTCAGGGGCAAAGGGAGAGTTTTGTTTTGTTTTAGTGGTGGCAGTTCTCCACATATTTTATCACGCAACTACGCTTGACACATAGAGAGGAGTTCCTTGTTGTGATGCGGCAGCTAAAAAAGCCAACACAGTTCTAGGCGGCATCAATAGGAGTGTAGTATTGAGATCAAGAGAGGTAATAATACCAGTCTGTTCTGCTTTGGTTAGACCTCACTGGGAATATTGTGTCCAGTTCTGGGGACCACAATTCAAGAAGGATATTGGCAAGCTGGAATGTGTTCAGAGGAGGGTGACCAAAATATTACAAGATCTGGAAACCATGAAGCCCTATGAGGAGAGGCTTAGGGAACTGGGTAGGTTTAGCCCGACAAAAGGAAGGTTAAGAGGTGTCATGATAACCATGTTTAAGTGTTTGATGGAATGTCTTATGGCGGATGGAGCAAGTCTGTTTTCTGCTCCTCCAGAGACTAGGGCGTGGAGCAATGGCTTCAAACTTAAGGAAAGAGATTCCATTTAAATATTAGGATGAACTTCTTGGTGGTGAGAGCAGTTTGACAGTGGAATAGGATGCCTGGGAGTGTGGTGGAGTCTCCTTCTTTGGAGGTTTTTAAACAAAGGGTGGATGGCCATTTACTAGGGATGCTTTGAGTGTGTTTTCCTGCATGGCAGAAGGGGTTGGACTTGATGGCCCTCGTTGTCTCTTCCAACTCTATGATTTTATGCCTACCAAGCTGTCCCAGGGCTCACCTGCTTTGTCTTTGTACACATGTGTGAGACAGCATTTGTGCATACATATTTGCTAATGAAAGCCTCTGTGTGTGAGAAAGAAAGAGAGAGAGAGAAAGGTTCATGCGTGAGATATATGTGTGTATCTTGAGAGCTTGTGATAATGCATCTATTTAACAATATCCAAGGCCATTTCTGCACTAGACTGTTATAGCGCTATGATTCCACTTTCAACATCCTATGGAATCCTGGGGTTTGCAGTTCCGGGAGGGGCCATGCGGCCCCTCCCGGAACTGCAAACCCCAGGATTCCATAGGATGTTGAAAGTGGAATCATAGCGCTATAACAGTCTAGTGCAGAAATGGCCAAACACAAATGACAGTAGTGTGTGTGTGTGTGGGATGTATACACCCACAAACAAACAATTGTATGTGCAAAAGGTCAACAATGGGTGTTATAAATGCTACGGAAAGAATGACCGTGTTGCTAAGAGACTGTCTCAAAGATATAGTAGACAAAACTCATAGGATTTATGAACATTGATTTCGCCAAAAATTAGTGTAGCGCAGCCATCCTTCATGTTGCACAGAACACTTCTGTAGGCACCATGCGCAATCTCCAAGTGCAGCGAGAACACACCGTAAGCCACAGATGTCGCATAGACTATCATTTTCAAAAGTACGATTCAGGCTTTTTACCTGGGACTTTCAAGTGAGGAAGGAGAATGCTGTATAGCACAAGAAGTTAGAAACATATTCTTATTGGAGATAATGCCATTTCTGCACTACGCTGTTTTAATGCTATTATTCCCCTTTCAATGTCCTGTGGAATTCTGGGATTTGTAGTTTACTAAAGCCAAAGAGGCCTCTGGTGGGAATTCTAAATGCCCCTCCCTAAACTGCAAACCCCAGGATTCCAGAGGATGTTGAAAGTGCAATAATAATACTATAATAATGTAGTGCAGAAATGGCCAGTCTTTTATTCTGGCTACTAAGCGCAACACTCCATCTCCTTCTCTGCTAACCTATTCCATGCTCACCTTTAGTTTAAATCCTTTTTCAAATTCTGGGATGCACCGACCTGGGAAATGGAAGGGTGCCCAGCAGAGCCAGGAGTGGTTCTTTGGCAAACCAGCGGGAGCACTTTGCCGCCTCTTGCGGTTGCCAAGAGAGTTGGGCTTGGAGAGGAGGTAGCCTTCAATTGAATTGTCTTCAATTAATTGGAGTCATCTTTGGTTCTGGGGACTGGCGGGGGGCCAACTGCAGTGCAGGGTTTCTCCCGCCACCCCCTTGCCCTGGCTGGTACAGCCCTGGGAAGGGCTGGTTGCTTCCACATCAAACCCCCAAGGGCTCGCCCAGTTCTCTGCCACAGAAGAAATCTGTTTGTACAAGTAAGTGTGCTGGGTTTCCAATCCAGGACGGCCTTGGAGGTGAGTATATAACGAAGGGAGGATGACAGAATGAATTGAGGGGAGCTTTCATAAGCTTCCAGCATTCTTCTAATAATTTCTCCCCACCCCGAAAGTCGTGGCCAAAGGCTAAAGGATTCTTTTTCCTCCCACCCATCAAGAGCTGAGACCTACATTTCCAAGCTCAGTTTGGCCCTTTCATGGATGCTGTATTTTCCGAAAGCAAGATTGGCTGTCCTGTCTTATTCCAGGTCTGCCTTCTTTTAGTTTTGGCAGTTTTCCTTGGAGCCAGGTTGGCTGGAAGCAGAAGAGGGGCGGTGAGCCATACGGGAGTGGGCCATGCCGAGCTGTGGGGTGCCAGTCCCACAGCTTTGAAAGCTAGACAGACATGGGCAACAGACGCCAGGAGAACAGAAAGCGTATGCCTCTTTTAGATTTTGTGCACATTTTGTTCTGAATGTATGCGCCTTTGTTTTACGCTGTCTTGGAGGAGAAATTAAAAAACATATAGCATTAAGGCTGTGACATTTTAACAATGGTACAATGCATGTTTACTCAGAAATACATCCTATTGAATCCAGCAGTGCTTATTCCACAGGTAAATGGACATAGGATTGCAGCCCGAACCATTTCAAACAGGTAAAGACTCTGGAATATAACCTTTTACAATAATGTGAAAACTGACTTTGGTGTCTTACACTCAATATTGGGTCAATTGCTTCCTTCCCTGTGTTCAGTTCAATCTGGTAAACAGGCTTGGTGAGAAGAAAAAGTCAAGTATAGCATATAGGTTGTTAATAGGAACACTGGAGGCATCCATATATCTAACCCTGCTGCTAGTTCTTTTGCCACAGGAATAGTTAATGGAAAGCTCGGGGGTCCTTTTGTGTATGTAGTCTGATCTGGAATAAACTAGGGGACGGTGGTATAGTGAAGTAATTTTAGATCCTGGACTATTGTTTAAATGTTGCTTTGCACTTCAGGTATTGCTCCACTTAAGTTCAAAAAGTGGTAAGCCTGCAGTGTTTCTAGTGTCCTTTTGCTTGTTCAGCTTAGTGAGCGCTCGCTGATCCAAGACCCAAGCCCTGATGGAGTGATGGAGATGTGTGTGTTTCGTACTGCATGTCTGTCCGCAGCCGATGGAAGCAAATCGGACAAAGAGATGGATGCCACGAGGATTTAGAACAGAAGCACACAGCAAGAAGAGTTGGGGAAGCAATATGGCATAAGATCAGCTTGTGCTCAGCTTTTAGGAAGGAAAGGGGTTCCCAGAGCAAGAAAAACGATCTAGTCTCAAAACTGCAGTCCTCAGATGCTGTTCCCGTTCACAGTTACTGATGCACCTGATCAATATTATATTATACGACCAATGATTAAAGGTTAAGGGGGAAAAAAATCAGAGATCTATTAACTCAGCAGGGAGAGAAGAGATTAGACCAGAGATGTGAAATCCAAATAATTCTTGTTTTCTTTTCTTTTTTTCTTTTTAGCTGTTTCAAGGGGGAAATTGCTTGTTTACATAGTTTTATTTTTTCCCCTTTATTAAATATCCACAAACACTTGGACAAATACAAATAATGGTATGCATACATATAGCCCTACGTAACAAAGTAACCCACTAACCCCAAACTATACAATTCCTAATACTAATCCCCCCACCCCTTTGCTGAAACTCAATTTAACATACACTTCCTTATCTGTAAATTCCTTCTAAATCTCACCAGAAAACATAATAGATAGATCAACATATATGTTTAGGCAGTCAGTTTAGCAATGACAGTAATATATGCATAATATATGTATAATATATAATATTCATGTTATGTATATTGTTTATATTATTTTATAACATTTCTATCTGTTCATATTATCTTTTTTGATTTACTTTAATTCATATTTAAATGTAAATGTAAATCTTATATCTAAATTTAGAAATAGCATGACTGACCAATCTTTTATCCAATAAATCACATTCGATTTCCTAAGTACCCCTTCCTATTCCTTCATTAGATTACAGTTCAATCCTTACATTCCTTACCACCTTTTTTGTTTTTAGGACATAGAGTTTCCAATCCAATAAGAGATCTCCGTTATATCATTTAAAACCCATATTCCATATTTATTCCAAAAAAGTTACCGCGTTTTACTCAGCAGGGAGAGGAGAGATTAGACCAAAAACATGAAAACGCGGTAAAATTCTTGTTTTTATAGAGTTGGAGCAGCACTCTCTTTTCATAAACATAACCCTACCAGATTAAATCAAACATCTGTCTGATCAAGGACCCTGTTTTGAAAAGAGAAGCCCATGAGCCAGGTAAGAAGGTCACAGGTTTCCATTGTCAGCTCTCTCTTCCATCTGGTATTCTACAGGCAGAGTGCCCCTGATTATGGAAGTTTTATTTAGCTCTTGTGCCAATTAGCGTTTGGCAGATCTGTCCCCCAGCCAAGCTCGTCTCACTCCCCTCTCCCCAAAATGGACCAAACTAGCAGGGCAAGATTATGATGACACTTTAAACTGTGTAAAATTTAAATCTCCATAACATTACCTCTCCCTTCCCATGTGCATTATTCCAAGAAACATGTGAAAACGTGAGCATTCATTTATTGTGCGGGAGGGGGGCAGATTTAGAAGCCCATTATAATCTCAGGTCTTTAAATGGTACTTTGTGTAGCTTGTTTGTAAATTCAGCATTACATGCTAGTGACAGTGAGTTCTAGGACATAACCATGCAAATAAGGGGCTGGCTATGTTAATTTTAAAAAATCAAAGAAACTCCTACATCCACATTTTGATATAATATTATCAGGTCAAACAAACAGGCACAAAAATTGCAGCAGTAGCTTTCAAACCCCACCTTTCTTCATCAGGCAGTTTTTTTTTTAAAGAAATGGTGAGCAGGATAGGGGAGAGTGATGATCTTGGAGTCGCAAGTCTCTCCCTGTTGTTTTCGGATGATACTCGGAGGCTTAATTTAGGCTCATCTGTCACCTTCACCACAACCGTCGCCCTGGGCCTGTCAGGAGCAAGTAAAGCAATAAAAACAGAGTGATAAAATTTGGTTTTCCACTTGAGAATAGGAAGGCTCCCTTGAGATCTTAAGCCCATCTGTATCCAGTGCGGAGCTCACAGGCTATTTTGTTGGAAGAGAGAAATGAGTTGCTGTCAGGCATGGAGAAGCGCATCTTTTGAGTCCATCCTGATTTTATCTGCAGTTTACTTCAAGAAATGTCTCCGAACTTCCCCTTTAAGTCCCCATAAGGAGGGATAACGGGGGGCATTATGAGGGTCCATGTTCACCTTGCCTGAGATGGTGAGATCTCTTTCTCTGAACATCTCTGGTGGGTAGCTACCTGTTGGAAATGCGATAGCTGGAGTTCCTGAATTGAGCAGCAAGTTGGACTCAATGATTTTTGGGGGCCCTTCCAAAGCTACAGTTCTATGATTCCATTTTTGTGTCCTTCCGCAGTGAATTATCCACCGCCGCCTCTGCCCCCAGCCATCTGCCCTCCCGATCACCATGATTCCATGCCCGTGGTCTGCTACCCGTCCAAAGAGTCGATCCTGAGCCCCAGGCCTCCGGAACGCACAGCTGTGATGCGCCGCACCACTGTCTTGGCCCTTTTCTCCGTGGTTCTGGTTTACCTGGTCACGGGTGCCTTTGTCTTCCGCCAGCTGGAACAGCCCTATGAATTCCGCCAGCAGGTGAAAGTCCAAGCCCACCTGGAACAGTTCTTAAAGCTGCACCAATGTGTGGCTGCTGAAGAGCTGGAGGACCTCATCCAGGTGAAAGAGGGCGGCCAGAGGGGGACGGGTGGGCGGGAGGTTCTGGGGGCAGTGTGCGGGAAAGTTCCTTTCTTGGACGACAACTCTCAGCCATGGGTTTGCCATTTAAGAATGGAAACTGCAGTCCAACTGCAGAGGGCCCCTGGTTGGGGAAAGCATGCACCCTGAATGTGTGATGTATTTCATATATCTGTGTTCCTGGGTTTTTAGAGTCATAACTTGCATAAGCTGAAATCTGGCTGCACTTTTTTCAGGGTCTCACGGCAGTAGGAGAAGAAAAGCAGACAATGTCTTCCACCTTTAAGCAGCCAGTTTCTCCACTCCTTGCCATCTTTCATAGCTATTGTGCCCAGGGTAACACTGGCATTGTGCACCAACAAGTTTTCACCCATTATTTACACATTCATCACTATTTTTCAGTGCAAAGATAGGGGCATTCTTGTGAAAATCTCAGATCATACATAGAGGTGTTTTTTTCCCCTTAGTCCTGACCACTAATATCTGTCACCAAAGGTTCAACTGTCCTTTTTGTCCACTACATTCATTTATTCTGCAGTACCACTCTTGCCGTTGATCTAAATGCCAGGATAAAATGTTGCCTTTTTTTCCATTTTGAAAATAATAAATCCCTCAATACTGGAGGTTATTGGAAGTTCAGCGGCTACCCATGGGAATGGAAAGCTTATACTTTTGTATGGTGATTTATTGCAGTCTTATGCATAACCTCACAAAAAGTCACTAGCCTGCAGAAATGTTTACTGGCCTGCTAAGGACTGACACAGGAGGGATGGAGAGCTGCATTATCTATGCTGGATGTAGAGATGGGAATACCAACCTTCTTGCAAGTTGCTTGGTGCAGAGAGGAATGGCATAGTCCTCTCTCCTCTGCTACCACCAACCTATTTGTGAGCAATTCCTGGTCCCCTGTTGCAATTGGGCAAGTGGTGAAATTTAAAAATTGTGCAGGGCTCAAATCTGTGCATTCCCAAACATGTGCCTTGATGGTATCGTCTCCTCTTATCTTTTGACATGCTATTTGAGATGCCACTTTTACAGCAGGCTGGGTAAAATCTGAAACTTGGTGGCATACTGGCAATGCTGTACTGTTTATTTTCAAGTATACATGTATACATATTAAGGTATTTCCTTTGCTACACTGAGCGTAAGGCAGCAGACTTTAAGTCAAGTAGAAGTAGTGGCTATTGTTGTAATTAATGATGATGGTAGATCAATCCAAACAAATTTGGGAACAAATAGGAATTGATAGATCCAGCCTGTAGGCCAGAGATATGGTCTGTCCTATTGCAAACCCAAGTATGAGGGGAGAGGGGGTTGAAGCGGATGTTCCCACTGCACAAATTTCCCCATGCAAAGAAATCAACACAAAGCCTTCTTTGCCCCTTGCTTCCAACAGTGGCAATTTGGCCACAGGAATCTGCTAACTGACACAGCAACCACTTATTCAGTCACTCGCCTTCGTTCACTAACTAGCAGGACAATCCCATGGCTCTTGCACCAATTTAAGGACTTTATCACACAAGGTATACTTCTAAACAGAATTATGAACTATAACATACAAATGTGCAGACATAGTATACACGTACATCAAAATGTTCAGGTACAAAACAATATTTTACCAAGCTACACCTTTTGACGAAGATACAGCCTACAGTGGTCTTATCTTTGTTAAAAGGTATATCCTTGCAAAATATTGTTTTGTAACGCAACATTTTGGTGTACATGCATACTATGTCTGCACATTTATGTGTCATGTTTTATAACACAAGACAACACACATACATTGCCCCCACTAACAACCTGGAGCATTCACATTTTTTGTTTTATGCAAGGGTTCTTGGAATGGAATTCCCACATATACAAAAGGCACACTGTGGTCATTTCCGCAAGGGGCGAGAGAATCACCCCGTGCTGCTACTTACCAGACCTTCTGGTTCCCTAGTCCGGTCCAGGCTGCTCTGGCATCCAAAATGGCGGCTTCTGGTTGGTCGTGGGTCCCGACCAACTGCTGAAGCTCGCCAGCCTAAAGCCCACCCTCCGCAGATCGCAGGCTGGCATTGGTGCGAACCTGCGAATCTGCACCGGAGAGCAGGCACGCAGTGGTGCGCTCCAGGCTTTTGAAAGACCGGAAAAATCAGGTCTTTCAAAAGCACACTGGAGGACCACTTGGGGTCGTTCCGGAGCGGACTGAGGTGCAGATCTACAGTACGTAGTCCGGACCCAGTCCACTCCAAGGTGCAGACGTCCTCCGTGGAGGACGCATTGCATCATTTTTATTACCCCATGTGGAAATGGCCTGTATTGCCAAAGCTGGTCTCAACCTTTGTTTTCACCAAGATTGCTTGATAAGCAATCATTCGTGCTTGATAAATACTTTAAATACATTTAGTTTCCATTATTCCAATGGCCTGTTATTGTTTTTCAAGCTACACGTGCCCACCTGTACATTTTGTGTGCAACTGCACACTAAAAACTATCTTGGAGCATGAGTAGGCACTGGAAATGTTAACCTTGGCTGAGTATATTTTTCTTTGGGGTGTTTGATGGGTCCTCCCCACATTTGGGCTTAATCGTTCTCCCTGCCCTTCTACCTAGCAAGTAAGCGAGGCTATGGGAGCTGGAGTGAACCCTGTCATCAACAGCACAAACCTGAACAGCTCACGATGGGATATGAGCAGCGCCTTTTTCTTCGCTGGCACCGTGATCACCACCATCGGTATCCGGGGACTGATTCTGGCACGGGTGGTGGGAAGGGACGGGACGGCAGAGATTGCTGGGGCAGGATGTCGGGTGACAGTGAAGTTATGACAGAGCTCAAAAACAGTACCATAAAAACTCATTCAGTTAAAATGTTCACCCATGCGTTTAAAATATCTCACATTAATTGTTAAAAAAAAAACCCCAAAAATTACTGTTTCTTGTTGCTTTAATTAATTTCCTGGATGCTTTGAGTAATTTTAGATTTCAAGAGAATTAAAATTACCTTGCTGGCTGGGGATGATGGGGGTTGTAGCCTTTCCACCTTTGGTGGGCACACCGCTGGGGAAGACTTTCCGCACTATAGTGCCGCTATTCCTCTTTCAGCCTCTGGAATCCTGGGGTTTGCAGTTTAGGGAGAGGCATTTAAAATTCTCAGCTGGAGAGCTCTTGGGCCTCAGGAAACTACAAACCCCCAAATTCCACAGGAGGTTGAAAGTAGAATAATAGCACTATAACAGTGTAGTGTGGAAAGGCCCTGAGATAGAGAACTGGGATAGGCAAGATCAGTACTGAGGAGTACTTAATGTTTTTGCGGATCCTAAGTCTTCACTGTTCCTGCTTGACAGGATTTGGGAATATTTCCCCCAAGACGGACGCTGGCCGGCTCTTCTGCGTCTTCTACGCTCTCGTGGGAATTCCACTTTTTGGGATGCTGCTTGCTGGCGTTGGAGACCATTTGGGGTCCTCTCTCCGGAAAGGCATTGGCAAAGTGGAAGATATTTTCTTGGTGAGCAAAATTTCCTCTCCACTTTGCCTCCATTCTTTCATTTCTACCATGACTTGTATCCAAAATAGCTGAGTTTTTCCCCCGGTTATAAGTTTGGGGCTTGTAATGCTGAGGATTGGTTTATTTATTTATTAAGTTTTAAGTATATACACAGAGGAAATACAAACACAATTTGAAACTATAATAATAATTTATTTTTATCCTGCCTCTCTACATGGATCGAGGCGGCGAACATCGTGAAATACATTATACATTAAACATTTTCCCCAGGAAAAGGGAAAAAAAAGGTAAATGAGACATAATTAAACTAAACTAGAAATTATACAACCTTACAGTTAATAAACAAAAACCAAGACATATTTAAACTAAACTAACAAATTTAGCTACACTAAACAAAAGAGAAAAAGCTACAACTAGTTAAAAGTCGTTCCCACTGTTGTTGCTAACAGCTCTACTTATATAAATGTACTTAATTTAATATCATTACTTAACATTACTATTAAATTTGTTGCTCATTATATTTATACTCCTATTGTAAATTCTAAATGTCTTTTCAATCCAGATATCAGTCTTGTTAGTCAACACAAAATACAAAAACATTATTATTTCATTCCAAAAACCATTAATTGATTCTCAGTAAATCTATTACCTCTATTAAACAAAGCATACCTAAATTGAAAATATTAATAGCAATAACCTCTAGTTCTATTTAATGGGATTTATAATTCTTATATGGAATTTACTTCTACAAGATGTTGGCAGCAATGGTAGCCTTAGAAGAAATCTTTCTTAGAAGAAATCTTGGAGAAGAAGTCTATCTAAGGGCATGTAATCTAAATAATGTTTAAATAGAACTTCTGAGTGCAAGAGCTGTATAAAAGATTGTATATCTCAGATATATATCTGTATAAAAGATGTTGGAGACATAGAAAGGTGTCTTTACACTGAATCAGATTATAGGTGTATCGACTTACTGTCCATAGGCTACACAGATGGCCTGAAGCTTTTCAGGTTTTTAGTCTTTCTGAGCCTTATCTGGAAATGAAGATTGAACCAGGGATGTTCTGCGTGCAAATCAGGTCCTCCTCCACTGAGCCCAACAACAGAGAACTATTGTTTTGATGCTCTTCTTGCAAATGTCCCAAAGCATTCTGTCTGACCTAAACTGGATTGGATGAGAACTTCACATAGAATCATAGAAATGTAGAGTTGGAAGAGACCGCAGGGGCCATCCAGTCCAACCCCCTGCCATGCAGGAACCCCCTCAAAGCACTCCCGACAGATGGCCATCCAGCCTCTGCTTAAAAACCTCCAAGGAAGGAGACTCCACTACACTCCATGGAGGCAGCATCTTCCACTGCCGGACAGCCCTGACCATCAGGAAGTTCTTCCTGAGGTTCAGGTGGAATCTGCTTTCCTGCAGCTTGAATCCATTGCTCCTTGTCCTGGTCTCTGGAGCAGCAGTAAACAAGCCCTCTCCCTCCTCGACATGGCATCCCTTCAAATACTTAAACATGGCCATCGTCCCCTCTTAACCTTCTCTTCTGCAGACTAAACATACCCAGCTCTCTAAGTCTATCCTCATAGGGCTTCATGGCTTCCAGACCCCTCACCATTTTGGTCGCCCTCCTCTGGACTTGCTCCAGCTTGACCATGTCCTTCATGAATTGAGGTGCCCAGAACTGGACACAGGATTCAAGATGAGGTCTAACCAAAGCAGAGTAGAGTGGTACCAGTACCTCCCTCGATCTAGACCCCATACTCCACATATAGGAGCTGACACATATAGGAGCTGACTCTCTTTTGGAGAGGCTGTGGGCTTCTTGAAAACTGATTCCCATTGCATCCTCTGGCCTCCTTCTTCCCCATCCCAGAAGTGGCAGGTCAGCGCCACCATCGTGAGAGTCCTCTCGGCTTTGCTCTTCATCCTCATCGGCTGCCTTCTCTTCGTCTCTTTACCGACCATCATCTTCCAGCGAGTGGAAGGCTGGACCCTCTTGGAAAGCATCTACTTTGTGGTCATCACACTGACCACCATTGGATTCGGTGATTACGTCGCAGGTGGGTGCCTGGGGATGAAACATCGGGGGTTGTTTTCACCGCCACCACCTCTCCTGGGAGATCAGGGGCAGTTTTCGAAGGGGGGGCACTCTCCAGATTTAGGGGGCATGTAAAATAACTGACCACCTAATCATCTTATTTGCTAGGAGGGCTGGTGTGTTGTGTATGCTCATGAATAAGGCCATTTCCGCACTAGACTGTTATAGCTCTATGATTCCACTTTCAACATCCTATGGAATCCTGGGGTTTGTAGTTTCGGGAGGCGAAAGAGCTCTCTGGTGGAGAATTCTAAATACCTTTCCCTAAACTGCAAATCCCAGGATTCCATAGGAGGTTGAATGTGGAATTATAGCACTATAACACTGTAGTGCGGAAATCCTTAGCCTGACCTGGGAGAACCTGCCTGGCCAGCGAAGGATGGCTCACAGCCCGATTTCTCAGCATCGCAAACCTTCTCCCAGTGCTCCCCACACACCCAAGGAAGGAGATGGGCAAGAGAGAGAAAGTCTAGGGCTGCCATGCCTACCCACCCCCTTTCCTTCTCCTCTCCCCGATCTGGTTTGGACCCAGGGTGCCGGCTCTCCCCATCATGCGTTGCCCCCTTTCCACAAACACACACACACATTTTGATATTTGTGATTTTCCCACTTTTGCAGGGATCGTGGGCTCCTTACCCTAGCAAATGTGGGTGGCCAACTTATGTCTTATCTTCCTTCTATGCTGGAACCAGCAGTGACAGACATAAGATCAGCATCATACCAAGGCATTTTGCTGCCTGATGCAAAGGCCAGGGTGGCAACTCCCTTCCCTCCACATGTAGT
Organism: Ctenosaura bakeri; assembly: GCA_948474755.1. Taxonomy (NCBI): domain Eukaryota; kingdom Metazoa; phylum Chordata; class Lepidosauria; order Squamata; family Iguanidae; genus Ctenosaura; species Ctenosaura bakeri. The sequence goes on along the minus strand of CAOLHI010003522.1, from coordinate 66,628 downwards.
GAGCAATGGATTAATTGCTGCAGTGTTAATGCTAGCAATGGGATAGTGCCCACTACTAAGCTTGAGGGCAGCAGCCCGACTTAGAGGACATAGAACAGCCTGCCTGGCACAGAGATTTGTCCCCAAAGAGAGATAAATGCCTAGTGGGGGGAGGAATATCTTGGGGAGATGCCGTTACTCCCCCCCCAACATTTTCCACCTGAGGCAGCTGCCTCACTAAGGTCTGCTTGTGCAGATTTCTGGGAGTTTCTTCTGCCCAGGCGCTGATTGTATCCAAATCTGTTAAGCTTCAGCAAGGTTGCTTCCCCCCTGCCGTCTCCCTTTGCAAGTTTCAAGGGTTGGGAGGTTGGAAAAAATATTAAAAGTGTCTGTCTCCTTCTAGGTGACACGAAAAGTGAGGAGCATATATGGTACCAGCCACTGGTGGTGGTCTGGATTCTACTCGGTTTAGCCTATTTTGCCTCCATCCTCACCATGATTGGCAACTGGCTGCGGGTGTTGTCCCAGCGCACGAGGGCTGAGGTGATGATACCACGTTCAAACCCTACAGGCGATCCCTTCTCTCCCTGCACTCAGCATTCCTGTTACCCTACATTTCCCTGTGTTACGGTAGTGTGATGGAACACCGTCATTTCACTTTAACTGCCATAGCTGCATCCTGTAGACTCCTGGGATTTACAGTTTGCCAAAGCACAAGAGCAGCAGATCCTAACCTTTATTCCTCCAGGGGTTTTAGATTTCACTTCCCAGAAGATCCAGCCAGTGGCTCCTGGGATGTACAGTTTGCCAAAGCACAAGAGCAATGGATCCTAACCTTTGTTCCTCCAGGTGTTTCAGATTTCACTTCCCAGAAGATCTAGCCAATGGCTCCTGGGATGTATAGTTTGCCAAAGCACAAGAGCAGCAGATCCTGACCTTTGTTCCTCCAGGTGTTTTAGATTTCACTTCCCAGAAGATCCAGCCAGTGGCTCCTGGGATGTATAGTTTGCCAAAGCACAAGAGCTGTCGATCCTAACCTTTGTTCCTCCAGGTGTTTTAGATTTCACTTCCCAGAAGATCCAGCCAGTGGCTCCTGGGATGTATAGTTTGCCAAAGCACAAGAGCAGTGGATCCTAACCTTTGTTCCTCCAGGTGTTTTAGATTTCACTTCCTAGAAAATCCAGCTGATGGCAAAGGGAGTTGAAATGCAAAACCAAAGGGCAACACAAATGTTGAGAAACATGTTAAAGCTGAGATTTCTAAATAGACTTCCCCACATTGTGAATCCCAGGACCCCATAGGATCGGTTGCCATGGCAATTAAAGTGGAATCATTGTGCTGTAATTTTGCAGTGTGGAGGGGCAATACGTTTCCCAAAAGTGTGACCTCAAGGAAAGTGTTCTGTCCACTAAGCTGTCGTTCCTCCTCTTTGTTGTTGTGTGTTGTCAAGTCCTTTCTGACTTATGGGGACCCTAAGGTGACCTTTTCACGAGTTTTCTGGGGCTGAGAGTATGTGACATGCCCAAGGTCACCCAGTGGGTTTCCGTGGCCAAGCAGGGACTAAAACCTACATCACGCTGCCCCCTACTCTCCCTTAATTTAAAAGGCTTCTGGCCAGCATATCTGGGGGACTGCTTCATAAGACTATGGCCATTTCCGCACTAGCCTGTTATAGCGCGATGATTCCAGTTTCAACATCCTCTGGAATCCTGGGGTTTGCAGTTTCGGGAGGGGCCGGCCGGATGTCCTTTGAGGTCTCTTCCAACTCTATAGAGGCCGGCCCCTCCCGAAACTGCAAACCCCAGGATTCCAGAGGATGTTGAAACTAGAATCATCGCACTATAACAGGCTAGTGCGGAAATGGTCTATGTTGTAATTTTAGCTCTAATCTTGTCCAATCCCCTAAGATTCCAGAATGGTGGGCACAAAAAGATGAGACGTTTTCCATAGCAGCATCTCGGTGATCACGAAGACTCAGGTCTTTTGTTCTTTATATTATGGACGTATGGGTTTTGTTTTCATTTTGGGGCCCCTGCGGGCAGCAAAGTCATTTTGGAATTCTGCATAGGAGCCAGATAGATTTGCAAAAGTTGGCAACCCTGTTCCTAGAGCATTCCCTCTCATCCCGTCCCCATACGCGCACCGCCAGAGACTGAAGGCTCTGATCTTTTGCATAATAATGCAGGAGAAAGGCAGGAATCTACAGACTTGACAATTTGGAGCCACTCCAGTGTTGTCAATTAAAGAACCAGATGGCATCCATTTGGCCTGGCAGTTCATTAAACAGCTTTCCTAATTGAAAGGCTTTCTTTCTCATTGACCCTGCTGTTCAGATGCAAGGTAATAAAATAAAAAAAAAGGATATCAAAGGCAGCGTGGGTTTGTTTTTGATTGCTCGTGTTTATTTTTGGGAGGGGAAAGGAATTTGGAAATGCAGGCGCAGTGTAGATGAGAGGGAGGAGAAAAGTGTGCGGAGTTGTTTCAACTTTTTCTTTTCTTTTCTTTTCTTTTCTGGTCCCAGCTCTGGACTTTTTGGTAGAAAGGAAGAGTGGCCATTTCCGCACTGCACTGTGACAGTGCTATTATTCCACTTGGTATGTTTAGTCTACAGAAGAGAAGGTTAAGAGGGGACATGATAGCCATGTTTAAATATTTGAAGGGATGCCACGTAGAGGAAGGAGAGGACTTGTTTTCTGCTGCTCCAGAGACCAGGACAAGGAGCAATGGATTCAAGCTGCAGGAAAGGAGATTCCACCTGAACCTCAGGAAGAACTTCCTGACAGTCAGGGCTGTCCAGCAGTGGAATGTGCTGCCTTGGAGTGTAGTGGAGGCTCCTTCCTTGGAGGTTTTTAAGCAGAGGCTGGACGGCCATCTGTCGGGAGTGCTTTGAGGGTGTTCCTGCATGGCAGGGGATTGGACTGGATGGCCCTTGGGGTCTCTTCCAACTCTACATTTCTATGATTCTATGATTCTATGATTCAACATCCTGTGGAATTCTGGGGTTTGTAGTTCCCTGATGCCCAAGAGCTCTCTGGCTGAGATTTCTAAATGCCTCTTCCTAAACTGCAAATCCCAGGATTCCATAGGATGTTGAAAGTGGAATAATAGCACGATAAGAGTGTAGTGCGGAAGTGGCCTTAGTCTTCAAGGGAAGCAGCTCTTTCTGGTGACTATGCTTATGCAGTTACCTGCCATTCCCAAAATGTTGTGTGTGTGTGGCCAATGGCATGACAGGAGCAGGTTCAGAAGAAACCGGAGGAAACAATTCCTAACATAGCCCCATAAGTTAGCTGTTAGCTTATTTTGGCAAAAGAGCGGGGCAAGAGCCTTATTGTATTTAAAAAACTTGCATATTTATTGCAACTTTGAATTTGTGGCATCCAGGAAAAGAGAGGACGTCATCCTCCCACATCTTCAGCAAGTATATATGAAATACGCTGGAGACGGTATCATAGAATCATAGAGTTGGAGGAGACTCCAGGGGCCATCCAGTCCAACCCCCTGCCATGCAGGAACACCCATCAAACACTCCCAACAGATGGCCATCCAGCCTTTGCTTAAAAACCTCCAAAGAAGGAGACTCCACCACACTCCATGGAGGCAGCAGATTCCACTGCCGGACATCTCCAACCATCAAGAAGTTCTTCCTGAGGTTTAGGTGGACTCTCTTTCCCTGAAGTTTGAATCGTTGCTCCTTGTCCTGGTTTCTGGAGCAGTGGAAAACAAGCCTGTTCCCTCTTCTTTATGACACCCTTTCAAATATTTAAACATGGTCATCATGTCCCTTCTTATCCTTCTCTTCTGCAGACCCAGGGGGAGGGCATCTCTCTGCTTCTCCCAGCTGCAGAACTGATGCTGCCTTGGCATGCCCACCATTTCTGGCTTTGGGGGTGCACCCTGGCATTCAGAAATTAATTTGCACTGGAACAGAAGGGGAAGGGGAAGGATAGAAGCAGGCCTGCAATATATCCCAGCGTTCTGATATAAGACTTTGGTGTTCCCGTCTAGAGTGCAAGAATCCAGCTAGCTGTTTTACGTAGGTCTTCCGCAGGCGATCCCAGCAAGAAAAGAAATGGGGCTGAATGGGTGATGGGGAGCAACCATCCCATCTGTCTTTTTTTTTCTAAGATATTTTTATTGAGTCCATAAATTTAAAATCCTTAGATCAGATCATACTGCAGTCAAAAGTTTAGAACATCCCAAATAGTTCTAAAGTTATTACATCTCAGATAACAGAAAATACAAATCCAGTCTTTCTGTCTTTTACCCTCTACTCACTTCCTTCTCTAAAGTTTTCAGTGCTTCCTTATCTCTTATTTGCTCCGGTATACATTCTTAATCTTATATAACGTATATCTCTACATTAAATGTTCAGTAGTTCCCTTAATTTTTACCTATAAATATACATATTGATGTCTATTTCATATGCTTTGTGGTTCCCCATATAGCATTGTAACACAACAGGAAATTCGTATATGTGCTTAACCCAAACTTCAAAAAAGAAAATTTTTAAATCCATAGAGACTAGAGTATATCATAACCTTTCTCCATATCCAATGCATGGAAGATGGTTACCCCCTTATGGGGAAAAACAGTGGGGGAAATTAACTACAGTGGGAGATTTTAAGCATCTATCTGTCTTTTTAATGCCTTCTTTTCAACCCTGCTGCAGATGGGAGATCTGACTGCACACGCCGCCTCTTGGACAGGCAACATGGCATCCCAGCTTCGTGTACCAAACATGGCGTTTCCGGAAAAGCTGCACAGGGTGGGCACTTTGAAAGGGAAGCCGTTGTCCCCTTCGGCCATCACTCAGCAAGGGGAAAACCACGAGCTGGCGATGCTTCCACCTCCACCGGAGAAGTTGCCGTCACCATCGCCAGCTGTACCGCCACTTCTGCCTCCCCCGCCATGCCCGAGCCCGTCTCCCGCTACCATGCATCGTGTGGCCCAGATGAATGCCCGCAACGCCGTCCCACTACGACCGATAGACTACGCCGGTGAAAACCTGGCGTTCATCGACGAGAGTTCCGATGCACTGAGCGACGGGGGGCCACCATCAGCTAGGCTGCCCCGCCGCCTGCGTCCCCGGGCTCGGCACCGTGCCAACACCGGCGAGCCGCCGGGTTTGCCCATGATTCTGCTGAGCCGGACCCGAGACAAAGGCGAGGCGGTTTAAGGACCCGATGAGGATGGCACCTGGCTCGGAGCAATTTCCCTACACATGGTGCGGTTCCCTTCACTCTTTCTTGTGCCCAGAAAAGTAGTGCTCAAGTGGTCTGAGTTCTTCTTTCCACGAGGTGCTAACTGGAGTGTGTCCTTACACAAACCCTGTCCCCCTCTTGTACTGCCAAGTAGATGCCCTTCTTGCCACTCAATACAAGGGATCCTCCCCTCTTTTGCAGTGCCAATGGAATTCCTTGATTTGGGTGGGATGAATTCTGGCATCGCGGTCCTCTTTTCCTTTTGCACGATGCTCCCAACTTGGCCTTTCTCGCACACTACGATTCCCCGCTTCTGCACTCCTAGTGAGCGCCTTGTCTCAGGCCATTCCCACACTAGACTGTTATAGTGCTGTGATTCCACTTTCAACATCCTATGGAATGCTGGGGTTTGCAGTTTAGGGAGGGGCCTTTCGAAAGTGTAATAATAGCACTATAACTGTCTAGTGCAGAAATGGCCTCAGTGTGTTGGCCTGTTACATTTTTGTGCCGTCCTCCTTGACTCTGTTCGAACTGCACCTGCTGGAGGCTCAGCATCACCCCCATTCATCCCAGCTCCAAATGCCAGTCCAGCCTCCTTTTGCATGCCCTCTTCAGCACCACCACCACCGTCCTCAAGCGCACACGCACAACTCCCCCCTCCTTTGTGAGTCAGATTACAAGCATATCTGCACAACAGGTGAAAGTTAAGCAACTGCCTGGGTTGTTCCTTTCCCCATGAAGGCAGAGGCACAGTATCCTAGGACGCTCCGTTCCTTAGCGTTAAGCAGACAGGGATGCTCTAGGAAGAATTTTCGGCACCTTCATCAGGCTGTTATTTCCAACACTCTTTGTGGGAAACCATGACAGTTCCAGACCGTTCTGGACCAAGTTTGCAGTGAACACAGGCCCATTGGTTTTTTTCCTCCCCTGCACTTGGGTGTTTGAGAAAGGCAGTGTGGAAGAAGTGTTTTTCTTCAGAAAGCCAGCAACAAAAGATAGAATCCTGTTACAGAGACAGGTGTGCATAACTTGAGGCTGTGCATGCATCTTTTTGGAAGTTGTGCCAAGAGCTCCTCGTGCAACTCCCAAACACCTCCCCAAGATAATAGTACTAATACAGTCATCCCTCCACATTTGTGGGTTTCACTTTTGCAGATTTGATTATTCACAGATCATTTGCTGTCACCTCTGCTGCCTCCCTGGGCCATTTTTAACAGGGACTGCAGACCTCACGAGACTGAGAAACTGCCAATGAGGCTTGTAAGTCCCTCTTAAAAATGGTGTGGGGCAGCTGTCGGGGGGACAGTAAGCCCCACCAGCCCCCCACTTCCACCTTGTGAAGGAACCCTGAGGCCTCAAAGGAATCCACGGTGGGTTGAAGATGGTGATCATACTTTTTTTGCATATTAAATATGGTTTGGGAGGGCCTAAAATTATTCACAGGTTTCTTCATTTTCACAGGGGTCCTGTGCCCCTAACCCTAGCAAATATGGAGGGATGCCTGTAAACAACAACAACAACAGTTTTATTTCTTACTCCCCAAGGCTCAAGGTAGAGTACAGCATAGATTAAAATGCAACTAAAAACACATAAAGCCATTTAAATACTTCTATTTAAAATCCGTAATTAAAAATTGACTGGGTAGGCCTGCTGGAAGAGATAGGGCTTTAGTACTTTTTAAAATTCAGACAACCTATTTTGCTGTCAAATCTCTTCCGGGAAGTGAGTCTATGGGAAGCCGACAGAAAGGGGACACTGTTGCCAATCTAGTCCTTAGATAATGCACACTCCTGTCATGCTCCAAGGGTGCTCCCACCCATGGCATGCCCCAGTCCCAGAAACCAATTACAAGATCCTTCCCAACAGCCACAAGACAGCACTTTTCTGCACTACACTGTTACAATGCTATTATTCCGCTTTCAACACCCTATGGAATCCTGGGGTTTGCAGTTTAGGCAAAAGCATTTAGAATTGTCAGCCAGAGAGCTCTTGGGCTTCAATAAACTACAAATCCCAGAATTCCACAAGATGTTGAAAGTGGAATAATGGCACTATTAACACTGTAGTGCAGAAATGCCCAGGATAACACTTACTGCAGCCCAGTGTAGACAGGAAAAGGAGAGCCTATGAGACTCAGAGCACTTATATAGGGAAGTCTCATTAATCAGGCAAACAGGTATGGGAGGCTGCTGGCCAATAAATACCAGGAATGGGGCGGAGAGAAGTATGTTGCAGACAACTGCCATTTCTAGTGGAGGCAATGTGTTCTTCTTTTGATGCTTGGCTTGTGTTTCTGGAAAACCTTGACCCTCGCTTTGTCTGCTGACTACGCGGCTGGATATTCCCTTGAACTGGCGCTCTGAGTTTATTACTGACCTGGACTGCTAAAACAAGAACGGTAATTGACTGTTAAGTTTATGTAAAACTTGGCTGTGGCTGCTACTATAGACTCTGTTTAAGGTCTATGAACTGTGTCTGGCTTTCTAAACAGGACGCACAGTCATTTACTGGCTGGGGGGCAGAGGGTGGGGGAAATGACCAAGCAGCCCCCATTCCAGCTGCAGTTTGCAGGTCAGAGTCACTGAATATCCATTTATTTTCACTCAGCAGCAGCCTGGTTGCTTCCCTCTCCCCCAACCCACCAATAAATGGCTATGGTAGCGCCCCCATAGCTTGAAAGCTGCCTTGGGGAAGGAGAAACATGGAGCTGAGCATGTGGTCCATTATGCTCCACAAGCATTGATCTCAGATCTCAGCTTGTGTGTCACATTGCCTAACAAGAAGAACTCCTTTTCCCCATGAAACTTTACTGTCGCCACCCATAATGGTGGAGAGGAATGTAACACTGGAAATGCAGAATATGTGCTTCCTCGCCTCCGTCTTTGCTGGACTTCCCCCAGGGGCTGTTCCATCAAACGTGGGCAGTGCTCTTCAAGGCTGGGGAGAACCAAGTGTGAGCCCGGGGGAAGAGGGTACCCATCTCTTCCCATCTTCCATCCTTCACTTCACAGATGTGCCTGTTCTTGACTATCTATCTTGGAAGCATTTTGGAGGGAGGGGGTCTTTGTCTTCCAGAAATTAAAACCAAAACTACACAAAGAGTTCTTCTTGTCTCTGTGCTTGCCTCAAGACGGGTGAGGGTCCGTGTGCGTAAGTACCTTAATCCAGGAAGAGCTGATCCAAGAGGTTGTGTTGCCGGAGGCAAAGAATAAGCTGGTGGTATGCCTCTAGTCTAGGGGAAAGCTCTCCCAGGACCTGAGATTTCAGAGGAAAAATCTGAGACCCAGGTGTGTCCTTGGGATGGCACAAAAGGTAGATCCTGGTGATGGTATGTGGTGGATGTTAGAAAGCACAGCTTCTGCTGAGAACAACCAGTACACAGAGTATTTAAAACATCAAGACCTAAAGCCCATTGTTAATCTGGACTAAAGTAAAGCCATTGAATCAATTGGATGCACTTCCATGTTGACTCACTGAACAACAACTGATTCAACAGGTCTTCTTTAGCTGTGACTAACCAACAGTATTTGCAGCCCAAGTTTAACAAAAACGAAGAAAAAGTGTATACAGTGTGCCCACCATGGATGCAAGGGTTCCATTCCAAGAATCTCTGTGTAAGCAAAAAGAAAAAAAAATGCAAGCATTACATCCCATTGTAGTCAACGGATGCAACGTGCCTGCCACATCCATTGACTATAATGAGACTTGACACTTATAATGGGACACAAAGGTCATGCCAGAAGAGGGTACGCTGTATACTTCCAGGACCCCCTGTCAGTACCAAAATTCATGGATGCTCAAGTCCCATTATGTACAGTGGTGTAGTAAAATGCTATCCCTTCATAGAATCATAGAAATTCAGAGTTGGAAGAGACCACACAGGCCATCCAGTCCAACCCCCTGCCATGCAGGAACACCCTCAAATCAATCCCGACAGATGGCCATCAAGCCTCTGCTTAAAAACCTCCAAGGAAGGAGACTCCACTACACTCCGAGGAAGCAGATTCCACTGCCGGACAGCCCTGACTGTCAGGAAGTTCTTCCTGAGGTTCAGGTGGAATCTCCTTTCCTGCAGCTTGAATCCATTGCTCCTTGTCCTGGTCTCTGGAGCAGCAGAAAACAAGTCCCCTCCTTCCTCTACGTGGCATCCCTTCAAATATTTAAACATGGCTATCATGTCCCCTCTTAACCTCCTCTTCTGCAGACTAAACATACCCAGCTCTCTAAGTCTATCCTCATAGGGCATGGCTTCCAGGCCTCTCACCATTTTGGTCGCCCTCCTCTGGACTTGCTCCAGCTTGTCAATATCCTTCTTGAATTGGGGTGCCCAGAACTGAACACAGTATTCAAGATGGGGTCTAACCAAAGCAGAGTAGAGTGGTACCAGTATCTCCCTCGATCTAGACACCATACTCCTATTGATGCAGCCAAGAATTGCATTGGCTTTCTTGGCTGCCGCATCACACTGCTGACTCATGTTCAGCTTGTGGTCTATGAAGACTCCTAGATCCCTTTCACACATACTGCTATCCAGCCACGTGTCCCCCATCCTATATTTGTGGATTCCATTATTTCTGCCTAAGTGTAGGACCTTACACTTCTCTCTGTTGAATTTCATTTTGTTCGCCCTGGCCCAGCTCTCCAATCTATCCAGGTCATTTTGAATTTTGATCCTGTCCTCTGGCATATTAGCAACCCCTCCCAATTTGGTGTCATCTGCAAATTTGATCAGCATGCCCTCTATTCCTTCATCCAAGTCATTGATAAAAATATTGAATATTCCATGAAACGGCAAAATCAAAGTTTGCTTTTTCAAAATATTTTCAAGCTGTGGTTGGTTGAATCCATGGATGCAGAATTCATGGATATGGAGGGCTGACCGTATATCTCAGACAAATGGGGAAAACTGTGACCAGATGAACAGTGAGTTTTCAGAGTCTGATGTCCAGTTGCTAGCTGCAGACAGACTTCAAGGCTCTTTATAACAGGTTTTCAAAGAGGAGAAGCTTTCAATAGGGGGACTGTTTTCGGGAAGGCAGCTCTTCAGACAGACGTCCGTCCTCTATAAAAGAAGAGGCATAGATGCCTTAGACAAATAGCATGTGATCATCTGCATCTATGCGATGGCAAGTGCAAGAGTGGTTTCTGAATTCAGGGGTTAAGAGAGAGAGAATTCAAAAAGGAGCCAAAGGACAAAGGGAGAGGCAAAGTGAGCGAGAGAGAGAGAGACAACACGATGCCCCCAAGGACTTGTAATGGGCTCCGTCTTCCATCTAATAGATTTTCTAATGATCTGCCAAGGGGGTGGGAGCTGGAAATGGGAGGAGTGTGAGCAAGTGAACTTTCCAAGTAATGCAAAAATCATGTTCTTCTGTCGTGAAGACTTTTTTGGAGCTGGGACACCAGCCAACTGTTACTTCCAGGGATGCTAAGCTCGGTGCTAGGGCCCCAAAAGGAGTGTAGGCCCATTTCTGCACTATACTGTTACAGTGCGATGATTCCACTTTCAACCTCCTATGGAATCCTGGGGTCTACAGGATGGAAAGTGGAATCATCGCGCTAGAAGAATGTCGTGTGGAAATGGCCACTGTTATAGTACTTTTATTCCACTTTCAACACCCTATGGAATCCTAGGATTTGCAGTTTAGGGAGGGGCCTTTAGTCTTCTCAGCCAGGGAGCTCTTTGGCCTCAGGAGACTACAAACCCCAGAATTCCACAGGAGGTTGAAAGTGGAATAATAGCACCATAACAGTGTAGTGTGGAACTAGCTTAGAATCATACATGAAAGAAGAGCCAATCCAAGACATCTTTGCTGCCAGAGGGAGCACCCATTCCACATCCAAAAGTCAAATGGAATGCCAGCTGAGCACAAGCAGTGACATACCACTAAGGACAAAATGTTTTGTTAATCCTGTTTTCATAGACTCTATTTTTTTTTTATTAACCTTATTTTCATAGGCCCTAAAATGTTCATAGGCCCTAGGCACTGTGCCTAAAGTACCTAATGGATAAGGCAGTCGTGGACTCATGGTGACCCTATAGCAACCCCATTACAGGATTTTCTGAGGCTGAGAGTGCGTGATGTGCCCAAGGGGTTTCCATAGCTGAGCAGGGAATTGAATCCAGGGTTGCAGCCCACAGCTCAAACCACACCATGCTGGCTCTTGACTTACCACATGATTAATCCGTTAACGACTTTCTGTGCAAAAGAAAGGCTTTCCAAACTGTCTCCCATTTCCTACCAGGAAAACAACAGAAGAGGAACTAGGTCAACTAGGTCAGCTAAAGACACTATTATCAAAGGATGTATTTAAGTCTTTTACTCCAAGTCTCAAGTCAAGTCTCAAATCTTTGTAAGATACTTTCAAGTCAAATCTCAAGACTGGGAGCCAACTTTATACCCCAACCTATATTGCAGAATTTCTGGACAGAGTTGAATAAAGTCAGTTTTAACAATTTAAGTAGAGTTGGCCCTCTACTTTTGTGATTTTTGCCACCTGCAGCTTTGGAAGTGGATCCTTCTTGCTTCCCATTTGCAAAACTGGAGGCTTTTTCAGAAGTGGGGAATAAGATCCTTCTTACTCCCCATTACTGTGTCAGGGATTCCAGGCAGGGAACCCTGGAGAAAATGTTCAGCCCACAGCAAAGGTGTAGCATCATGCCCCAGCTGTGGGTGATTGCAAGGCTGCCTAAGGAACTGGGGTCATGTGCAGAAGGTTAAGGGAGGTATGTAAAACCCTTACCTGATTGGTTGTAGATATGTATATAAGAAAGCAACCCCCAGTCTATGTCTGTCTGTTGACCAAACCTGGTGTCTGGTGTAAGCCTCTGTTCATCTATCCTGTGTTTTGTATACAACGGAACTTTGCTACAAGATAAAGTGCCTCCTGTTTTGGAAGAAACTCCTGTGTGTGAGTAGCCTTGGGAACAAGGTTGCAGCTGTTGGCTAGCTGTGCTCTGGCTTTTCTGCTGCGTTTTCTGTGGGGCTGAAACTCCTATCATCCCCCAACATACTGAAGCTTCAGGGGCTTTAGAAGGAAGGATTCTTCCTATTCAAGACCATTGCCTAACACATTTTTCCTATTCCAGTCTGAGATATGTGCCCTGCACTCTGGGCATGAGTCTTGCCTTCTGCTTTTAAGAAAAGTTTTAGAAAGCTCCTCCTATATGTAGCAGGGACTGGCTGCTGAGCAGACCTCAACCCCACTTCAAGCCCATTGCCTATCCCATTTGCTGTTCCCTTTGAGAAACGTGTCTACAGTTTGGGCTTGAGACAGATCGTCATGGGACCAGTAAGTTGTAAGGTTTCTGGATGAATGTGTTATGTGACTGAACCAAGGGCAGCAAGTCAGTCACTAAAAATATGCAAGTCTCAAGCCGAGTCAGTGTGTAATTTTTGCCGAGTCAAGTCTGAGTCGAGTCACTGAAGTGACTTAAGTCTGACTTGAGTCCAAGTCTATCGACTCGAGTTTAAATCACTGGGAAACCCTGTTATCTCTCTCTGCCTAGTGGGAAGGCCAGCCCCATCTGAGAACCAAAGATTGTAAAATGTTCATGTAAAGAAGAGTTTTCATAGCCCCTGGGCTGTTGGGGTGGAGGAGAGGACAGGAGTGCCATGGCCAGACAACCTGCATCTCCATCCTTTGGCCCTTGTTGTCCCAATGAGAAAAGTTAGCTCTGGAAGGGGGTACGTGATGAAACTCAGAGAATTTGTAAGTTGAATTTTGAAATTCAAAATTCAAAACCGGAATTTTACCTGTTAAATATGCTAGGGCAACAAAAGGAAATGAGAAGTCACCCGAAGATATTATTGTATTTAATAATTGCGGCAAGGTTAACAGATGTGCAACAAAGAAAAGAAATATATTGATATTGAGGAGTGGACGTTAAAAGTTCTGGATAGGATAGAGATGGAAAAATTAGCAGAATGAATTTGAAGAATAAATCTATCCAGAATTTTGAAAAAGAATGGAAAGAAGTATTGGATTGCACAAAGATATAAATGTATAAGAAATAAAGAAGAAATAACAGAATCGTTCTCTTCTCTGTAAAATGGAAATTATGTTTGTATGTAATGGAAATAAGTAATTGCAACTGGAAGATTTAAGCCTGGAAGTGTGTAGGGGAGTTACTTTTGAGATGAAATCTTAATAAAAATTATTACAAAAAAAAAAGAGAGAGAGAGAGAGAGAGAGAGAGAGAGAGAGAAAAGTTAGCTCAACACACAGAACTGAAGTGGATGGTGTTGCCTCAAGTCTTGGAAAAACAGCTGTATCTCAAGGAAAATCATGGCCAGGAAAATTAAACTGCTGATGGGGAAGCTTTTATAACCGACTGGAAATTTCCACAGATGAAATGCCCTGCCACATTTTATTTATTTATGACTGTAACCTAAAATATAAAATATTTTAAAGGCATTGTTATTATTAGCCAGCTCTGAGAGCTGAATTGATGATGATGATAGTGGAAAATGAAAAAGGCAGGAGGGAATCTGAGAATAATGGTGTCTAGCACAGGGAATACTTAGAAAAAGCTTTACCAGTGTCTGTAGTGTACCTATACTTTTTAAAAGTTGGGTTTTAAAACCCTTCTCCCACCACCAAGGAATTATTGTTCTCTTGGAGTGAAACTTCTTTAAACTATCTGAGGTGTCAGTGTGTGTGTCTTCCAATTCCGCGTCAACTTATGAGTTTTGTAGGATTTTCTTAGGCAAGGAATAGTCAGAAGTGGTTTTGCCATTTCCTTCCTCTGAAATATTGTCTACAGCAGTTGGTATTTGCTGGCAGCCTCCCATCCAAGTACTAACCAGAGCGAAGCCTGCTTAGCTTCCAAAATCAGATGGGATCGGTCTGTTTGCCTGTTTGACGAGATGCGTCAAACAGGCAATTTTTTGCTCAACGTGCCAGGGACTATATTTGTTCTCCTTGGCCACAATTCTTCCTTTCTTTCCTGGAAATTGTCCAGGACCAGAGCGGAGGGCTCATTGACTGGCAGCGTCCACCATTTTTTTTAAAAAGATTATTTTTACTAAGAAAATCAATTCTTGAAATATTTACATATGTATCTTGTAGTTTAGCGTAATGCCTAACAAAATCCAGGATGTGAGCAGATTGTACACTGTGTATTATCCACTGAACATAAAAAGAGAAAGCAATTGATAGAAGAAACCAATTAATTGTATTGATTGACTTGATAAACTGATACTAAAAAGCTGATTGGATAGAAGAGATAAGAACCAAGAGGGGCACTGTCTTACTTATCACACTGCACTGTCCTAGCACTATTGTTCCACTTTAACTGCCTTGGCAACATTCTATGGGATTTTGGGGTTTGTAATTTATCGAGGCCCAAGAGCTGTTTACCTGGGAATTCTCAATACTGCTCCCTAAAACTGCAAATCCCAGGATTCCTTAGGATGTTGGCATGTTGGATGTTGCAGTTTAGTCCTACTTGGAGATACCCCCAGATATCATTTTGATAGAACTTCCTGACAGTCAGGGCTGTCCGGCAATGGAATCTGCTGCCTCGGAGTGTAGTGGAGGCTCCTTCCTTGGAGGTTTTTAAGCAGAGGCTGGATGGCCATCTGTCAGGAGTGCTTTGAGGGTGTTCCTGCTTGGCTGGGGGTTGGACTGGATGGCCCCTGGGGTCTCTTCCAACTCTACATTTCTATGATTCTATGATTCTATGATCATAATTTGGCTCTCTTCCACCACCCCTCTCTACGTGTTTGTGAGGCCCCCGGACAAGCACAGAACTAGACTCGGCCACTAATTGCTGGACATTCCATTCTCCACCCAGGCAGGCCAGAAATAGCCAGATCCTTGCTTTAGGAGACCTCTCTGCAAACACCTTTATTATGTATGCACGCTGTTTACAAAGGACTCCCTGCCCCGAGCAGGCACCCTGGCAAGCTGAATACTCAACTGCCAAGCACCGAGCATTTGCATACTGGCCAACTCTTTGTCAATTCGGACTTAATCATGCTAAATTCTGACCTTTCCAAGGCTTCGTCCCTATCCTAAATCGCATTGTTTCCCCCAAGTACGGCATAGCCTGCATTCACATTTCTCCCTATAAAAACCCCTGATTCCGAGACCTTCCTCGGATCACTCCTGAGTTCCACCCAGCCTTGCCGCCGCTTTGCTTGGCGAGCCTTCCCCTCAGCTCCAGTAGCTGAGATTGCTCAACCTCGGATCGCTCCCAAGTTCCAGACCGTCATGTTGCCGCTTTGCCCGGCGAGCTTCCCCTCAGCCCCACATGCTGAGCTACATCGCACCCCAGCCTCGCTCTCTATCTTCTTTCCAGACTCCAGGAACAGGTTCCGTATCACCCGAATCAACTATCCCTCTCAAAAATCCCGCTATCCAACTCAAACCTTTATTTTCCTTAGTTATCTGTGTGCGTGTGTTGCTTACATTGTGTGCCTGTATTTAATAAAGATCATTCATTTATTTTCAACACGGTTTGCTCCTTGACTCGGCCTGACCCCGTAAACACTGGGTTACAAGATCCTGCTGCGTTACCCTGCCTCTCGTTTCGCCAGCAGTGCTCCAAGCTAATTTCCCCCAAAGTATATTGTTGTTTGGTTATTTAGGTGTCCCTCCCGGGACCCCCAGTAAACAGGGTAACACATGGCAGTTAAAGTGGAATAATAGCACTATAACAGTGCAATGTGATAAGGTTTGGTATTGTTACAATTTCGGCCACAAAGCTCTGGGGAATATATGCACAATCCTCCAGTTTCCTTTCATCTCCTCAATGAAGCAAGTTAATGCAAAATGTGCGTGAGAGAAACATCACTCATCAGCCTCCTCCCCACCCATAGAATAATTGTGTGAGAAATTAGGGTTTTTCTATTCTCCCCCAACCTCTCCTAAGTGTATCTGTGGGAGCTGCTATGAAAGGTGAGGAAAATGGGCTGGTTTGAAAAAGAAGGAGGAGCCAGGAGGAAGGGATGAAAACCGGAAAGGAAGGCGAGAAAACAGACAGAACTTTGAGTTCCGTTGTTTTCTGTTGCCATGGTTCTGTTTTCTGTTGCCATGGTTCTGTTTTGAGTCTCTTCCATTCCTTTTCTTGAGCAAAGGAAAAGAGTGGAAGTTTTCTGCTCACGCTCCACCTTACAGGGGTGACGGTGGGATAATTACGTCCGGTTGCAAAAGGTGGGTGCCATTAGGCAAAGTGCGGCAGCTGGCTCAGGTGGCACATACCGGATAACATAAGAGGGCATCAAATTATTAGTTGTAGTTCATTTTCCCATAACTTCAGTTGGCCCTCCCTATCCGTGGATTCTGAATCCACGGATTCAACCCACCATAGCTTGAAAATATCCCCCTCCGAAAAAAGAACTCCAAAAAGCAAACTTTGCCAGAGATCCCGTTTTACTACTCCATTGAACATAATCGACCTGAGCATCCACAAATGTTGGTATCCATGGGGAGTCCTGGAATCAAATCCAAGTGCCTATGGAGGGCCCTGGGTATATTGTTACTGCGAGGGGTGAAGAAAGATCCAGATTGATTTTCTCTTGCCTCCTGTACCATGGTTTAGTGGTTTGGGTGTTGTGTTATTTCCTGGAGACCAGAATTCAGTTCTCTGCTTGGTCATGGAAACCCACCTTTGGTGCACCATATTCTCAGCCCCAGAAACCTCTGTGATAAGTTCACCTTAGGGTCTCCATAAGTTGGAAACAAGTAGAAGCCCTGTAGCATCCACAAACTTGAGCAATTTGGCTGCCTTCGCTTTGACTTGGCCAATTGCTGCTCTGGGTTGGTCAGGAAGATATCTTGGTTCTAAAGCTCAAAAGCAACAACTGCAGTTCACCTTGTTAGGTGCACGCAGAGGACACTTCCAGCACCTGGACATGAGACTGAGTGGTCAGGCCTGGAGAATACAGAGTCACCGTCCTTCTCCATTAGAGAGAGATGTATCACATTTCTATTGAAATTGCAATTATTTTCAAACTGGAATCTGTGCTCTTTATTATATCCTTATTTTAGACAAATCGTGTTTCTTTTCCTGCCTGCTCTTTCTGGCAGCAGGCAAGCAGATATAGGCCATTTCCGCACGAGTCTGTTATAGCGCGACGATTCCACTTTCAACCTCCGATGGAATCCTGGGGTTTGCAGTTTCGAGAGGGACTGGCTGGGGTTTGCAGTTTTGGGAAGGGCCAGCTCCCGAAACTGCAAACCCCAGGATTCCATAGGAGGTTGAAAGTGGAGTCGTTGAGCTATAACAGACTTGTGCGGAAATGGTCATAGTGGGGACCCATTTGGGATGGGATGGGCGTCGGTGATTCTTGGGTCTGCTGACATTTCCCTTCTCTATTCCATCAAGAGGTTTCAGAATGGAGTAATGTGTGGCCACCATGGAAGAACCTGACACTACTATGGCTACCTCAAAGCAGGTGAGAAGAAGAAGTGGGGTCTTGTCCTTTCCAGTAGGCTCAGGCAAAAGGAAACTGCTGCAGCTATTCCTCACCCATCTGTTTTTCCTCATTAATAATGTTTGCTGCCTTGATCACACTCTACTGTTGCTTGGCCACACATGTCCCAGTTTTCACCTGTGAAATCGTAGAATCATAGAGTTGGAAGATGTTGGGGAAAGATTGCTGTGACTTTTGCCCTAATTAAAAATACACTTCTGATGCTGATGTGGGAAAATACCTGGGGAATGATTTTGCAAGTTAGGAGCTAATCCCCAAGGGACCGTAAGGCTGAGTCACAGTGATATGAAACCCTGGGAAGGAGTTCCCACAGTCATGGTCCCTGTATATAAGAGGTGAGCTCTGACAGGCTTTTTCTCGGTCTCCCTGACTCTTCCTGACACCGGAGCTCTTTCCAAGCAAACGTCTGCCTGATGTGATCTTTTTTTTATTATTGTTTATTTGTATCCCGCCTCTCCATATGGATCGAGGTGGCGAACAACTTACAAATAGCATGTATTTCGAAACATTTCTATACATGCCCCCAACAGGCTGGGTACTCATTTTACCGACCTGCGAAAGGATGGAAGGTTGAGTCAACCTTGGAGCCCAGCAGGATCGAACTCACAACCTTGTGGCTTGCAGTACTGACATTTTAACCACTGCGCCACCATGGAATGCTGAGCCTTTGTTTGAGGATCTGCGAATCCTGTTGTACAGATGTATATATTAGAACTGCAAGAATAAAAGCTTCCAGGTATTTTTGGATGACAACACTGTGCGTTAGTGTTCCTAACCGGTGGGTAGTTTGGGGTCAGAGCTAGTGCTGCATGTTACACTCTGCTGCCCATGCTTGTTCTGGCTGTGTTTTCTAACTCTGCTGTATGTTTGTTTATGCTTGCCTCTGGGCACGTTTTGTTCAGAGCGCAGCAGTATGAGGGAGGATGTAGTGCAGTGTGCATAAATCCCATCGTCCACCTCCCTTGACAGAAGAGACCACAAGGGCCATGGAGTCCAACCCCATTCTGCCGTGGAGGAATACACCATGAAAGCATTTCCTTTGACACATGGCCATCCCGCCTCTGTTTTAAAACCTCCAAAGAAGGAGACTCCACCACACTTCCAGATAGCATTATATTCCACTGACAAACTGCTCTTCCCATCAGGAAATTCTTCCCAATGTTTAGATAGAATCTCTTTTCCTAAAGTTTGAAGCCATTGCTCCATGTCCTGGTCTCTGGAGCAGCAGAAAACAGGCTTGCTCTGTCCTCCATGTGACATCCCTTCAAACATTTAAACATGGTTATCATGTTGGCTCTTAACCTTCTCTTCTCCAGACTAAATATCCCCAGCTCCCTAAGCCATTCCTCACAGGGCTTCATGGTTTCCAGGCCTTCTACCATTTTGGTCGCCTTCCTCTGGACACACTCCAGCTTGTCAAACGCCTTCCTGAACTTTAGTAGCCAGAACTGGATTCCAAGAGGGGTAATGTGGAGGGCCTCCGTTTGCCCACCCTGGCCTTAGGAGAAAGTTATGTACATTGCAATGAGTCCACCATGGAAGCCAGGTAGTATATAAATGTGCTAGTAAATCAGACAAATCATGTCAGTTTTCAAGCTCATTTCTTAATATTGAAGGATGAAGCAAAGGAGGTTATATCAGAGGAGAGGGAGGACGCGGAGCCTCTGCTGGATGACACCAAGGAGGAAGGAGGACAAATAAAACTACAGGGAGAAGGAGAGAAACCCACTGAGGAGGAGAGGTTCAAGGGGAAAAAGGACCGTGTAACATTGCAGAATGAGGGAGCATCGAAATTTATGGAGTTCAGGGAGAGGGCATGGGACAGTCTAACTCTGCAGGGTGAATTATCGCCAATCTCCGAAGACGATGAAGAGAATGAAAGCGACCGTCTCACTTTACAGGTTAGAGAAATGAATCATAGAATCATAGAATTGTAGAGTTGGAGGAGACCCCAGGGGCCATCTAGTCCAACCCCCTTCTGCCATGCAGGAACACCCATCAAAGCACTCCCGACAGATGGCCATCCAGCCTCTGCTTAAAAACCTCCAAAGAAGGAGACTCCACCACGCTCCCAAGGCAGCATCTTCCACTGCCGGACAGCCCTGACCGTCAGGAAGTTCTTCCTGAGGTTCAGGTGGAATCTCCTTTCCTGCAGCTTGAATCCATTGCTCCTCGTCCTGGTGTCTGGAGCAGCGGAAAACAAGCCCTCTCCTTCTTCTACATGGCATCCCTTCAAATATTTAAACATGGCTACAGGGACGAGGGGGAATGGGGAGGAAGAACGTCCCACAGGGGAAGAGTTGGGTCATCGGTCCATATAAAAGTCATTTCTGTAGAAAAAAAATATTTTCATAGTGTGACGGAGCCTGGGGCTGCAGCTAGCTTGAGCAGCAGAGCAGCCTTAGCAACGGGTTGCCATGTAACCGAAGTGGCTCTGTGAGAGAGAGAAACCCAGCCCATTGATGAGACAGAAGGGCTGAGGTTGGAGAGGAGAAGGTCTATATATAAGACACAAGAAATGCCCCCCCAATGCGACACCCCTGATGTCCCCCTTTGCAGGATGAAGTAGTCAGAGCCATGATGGAGAAGGAAGAGAAAGAGGAGAAGGAGGAGGAGCAGGCAAAAGAGACCTTGAGGTGAGAGAATGGGAGAAATACAAAATCTGAGCCCTCCTCCGTTCCGCACTACAGTGTTATAGTGCTATTGTTCCACTTTCAACCTCCTGTGGAATTCTGGGGTTTGTAGTTTCCCGAGGCCCAAGAGCTCTCTGGTTGAGAATCCTAAATGCCCCTCCCTAAACTGCAAATCCCGGGATTCCATAGGATGTTGAAAGTGGAATAAAAGCACTATAACAGTGGCCATTTCCGCACGACACTCTTATAGCGCAATGATTCCACTCTCAGCCTCCTATGGAATCCTGGGATTTGCAGTTCCGGGAGGGGCCGGCCGGAATAGCAAAAAAACAAAAAAACAAAAAAAAAAAATAAAAAAATTGGAAGGGGATACATGATGAAATTCAAAGAATTTGTAATTTTGAATTTTGAGATGAAACTGGAGTTTTACTTGTTAAATATATTCGGGCAACAAAGGGAGATAAGAAGCCGTCAGAAGATATTTTTTATTATTATTATTATTATTATTATTATTATTATTATTATTATTATTATTATATAATATTATATATTATATATTAAGATATTATTATATTTAATAACTGCTGCAAGGTTGATAGAGGCGCAACATTGGAAAGAAAGGAAATATATTGATATAGAAGAATGGAAGTTAAAAGTTCTGGATATGGTAGAGACAGAAAAACTAGCATTTTCTTTGAAGAATAAACCTATCCAGAACTTTGGAAGGGAACGGAGAGGAGTTATTAAATGGATAAATATACAAATGTATAAGAAATAAAGAAAGAAATAATGTAATTGTTCCTTTCTCTAATAAGCAGACATGATGTTTGCATGCAATGGAAATAAGCAGATTCAACTGGAAAATTTAAGCTTGGAAGTGGGGAGGGTTTTTGTTTTAATTTTCGAAATTGAATTTTCAATAAAAATATTTTTTAAAAAGTTTGGAAAGCTCTAGTGAATATGGCAGGCTGACTGCATTTACGTAGGATTGGCTCTAACCTTGGAAAGAATAGTATGCATATAGTTTATTACTGTTGCCCCCAACACTTTTCCTCTTATCTGAATCCACTCCCTTCTGATTTGTTTTTTCCAGACCACCTCAAAGCTTATGGGCTCAATGCAGAGAGGTAAGAAAGCTGGGGATGGTTTGGGAGACCCCCGCATCCCACCATCTCTGCTTGGGTTGTAAAGAAAAGCAGGCGTTGTGGGGTTGGACAGGCTTGGGCATACAGTGGCCATTTCCGCACTGGACTGTTATAGCGCTTTGATTCCACATTCAACATCCTATGGAATCCTGGGGTTTGCAGTTCCGGGAGGGGCCAGCCGGCCCCTCCCGGAACTGCAAACCCCAGGATTCCATAGGATGTTGAATGTGGAATCAAAGCGCTATAACAGTCCAGTGCGGAAATGGCCACAATGTACAAGGCACTCCCTTAATAATTTGATTCAATTTCTTTTGCAGAAGATGAGAAGTTCTGGCATATTCGGCGGCGGCGCCAGTGCGAGCGAAGGGAAGCAGTCGTCGATTCTCAACCTCGGCTACCTTTCCAAGTGAGAATTTCTCTAGCTCTGTTCAGCGGCAACCACCTACAATCCTTGGGGCTGTTGTGCATCTCAGCTGTTTGATCGTGCTGTCTATCCTACCCTCCATAAATCAAATTTCTTTTCTTTTAAAATAATTTTATTCTATTAAAATAATTTTGTTATATTAAAAAAATCAAATAGATATAAATGCATTCTTCATATAACAAAATATTTACACATCCTTCCATCCTCCTTTTTATAGAATCATAGAGTTGGAGGAGACCCCAGAGGCCATCCAGTCCAACCCCCTGCTGTGCAGGAACACCCATCAAAGCATTCCCAACAGATGGCCATCCAGCTTCTGCTTAAAAACCTCCAAAGAAGGAGACACAATCACACTCCATGGAGGCAGCAGATTCCACTGCTGAACAGCTCTGACCATCAGGAAGTTCTTCCTGAGGTTCAGGTGGCATCTCCATTCCTGCAGCTTGAATCCATTGCTCCTTGTCCTAGTCTCTGGAGCAGCGGAAAACAAGCCCACTCCCTCCTTGACATGACATCCCTTCAAATATTTAAACATGGCTATCATGTCCCCTCTTAACCTCCTCTTCTGCAGACTAAACATCTCCAGGTCCCTAAGCCGCTCCTTATAGGGCTTCATGGCTTCCAGACCCTTCACCATTTTGGTCGCCCTCCTCTGGACACGCTCCAGCTTCTCCATATCCTTCTTGAAATAAGGTGCCCAGAACTGGACACAGGATTCCAGATGAGGTCTGACCAAAGCAGAATAGAGTGGTATCATTAACTCCCTCAATCTAGACACCATACTCCTAGTGATGCAACCAAGAATCGCATTGGCTTTCTTGGCTGCCGCATCACACTGCTGACTCATGTTCAGCTTGTGGTCTATTAAGACTCCTAAATCCCTTTCACACGTACTGCAATGCAGCCGCGTGTCCCCCATTCTGGATTTGTGCCTTCCTTCATTATGTACGTTCCATTTATATGTTCTTAAACCTTGAAATAAACTTAATAAATATGTCCAATGACATTTTCCTTAAATTAAGAAAGGGAACTTGCTATACAAAACTTCTACTGCTAATCTTAAGAATTCCGTCAGATATCCTCCTATTGCAATACACAGGTCAAATATCTTGGCTCAAATATAAATATTATTTTTTTTCAGATGTTTAATCACCTTTTACTAGCATATTTAGTAATTACCTCCCATTCTTTCTCAATCTTGTAACATCTCCCCATTTACCAGAACTGTAAGCTTTTCCATTTCGATCATATCTAACATTTTTAATGACCAGTCCTTTAGTTGGAGTACGTCCTATTCTTTCCATTTTGGGGTATATATGATTCTTGCTGTGGTTATATTAAACAGTAATACGGATGGTGATGGTGATGATAATTTGCTATTTATTTTCAATTCTAAATCTTTATCAGTTATATCTAACAGGTACATTTCTGGTTTCATTTCAAAAGAAACATTTAAAATTCCAGTGATTCTGTCATGAATATGCCTCCAATATTTCTTTACTACTTTGCATGACCCCATAAATAAAATTTCCATCAGATCACCCCCCATACCTTTTCCTTCCTGGATCCCTTGGGTGGATCAGAGCTACAGAAAGTTCTCCAAAGTTTCTCCTCCTCTTCCCTACCTCTGTTTGGCATCCAGTTTCCTGGAACAAAAATTAAAGGTTCCACGGAAGCAGCCAGAGATCAGTTTTCACAACTCCAAGCCTTTTAGCCAGTCAGTGCTAATACAATTTCTGGAGGTAATTCCTTACCTGCAGAGATCATTATGTACAGAGCTTCCTCTTAACAAAGTACATAAATAAATCAATAAATTTCACCCTCCTTCCAGACTCTGAGCAGTTTAGAGAATCTCAATAAGCTCAGAGTCCACCTTCCAGGGTTAGCCTGAAGTGAAGGACAAGATTTTATTTACTTACTTATGCATGGAATTTATATGCCACCTTTTCTCCCACGGCGGCTTCCACAAAATTAAAAAAAACATTAAAAACATTTAAACAGTTTCAAAAAAAAGTCGAAGGCTTTCAGAATCCATAGGTTGTTGTGGGTTTTTCGGGCTTTGAGGCCGTGGAAAAAATACTAATAGAACACAGCCTCAAAGCCTGGAAAACCCACAACAACCTAAGTTTAATAATATTTTTAAAAAACTTATAAAATTATAAACTTACAATAAATTTTAAATATGCTAATAAATAAATAAAAAGCTCCCTTGATCACACATTAAAGGCCTCCTTAAAAAGAAATGTTTTTGCTTGCTGGGGAAAGGAGAACAAGGAGGGGGACAGCCGGGTTTCCTGTGGAAGTGAGTTCCGCAGGTTGGGAGCAGCCACCGAGAAGGCTCTGTCCCGTGTCCTCACTAGATAAGCCTGGGATGGTGGTGGAACAAGAGAAAGTCTTCCCCTGCAGATCTTAGGGTTCTGGCAGGTTTGTAAAAGTAGACATGATAAAATGGTGCAGCTTCTCCCAAGCTCTACATACAGAGGCTGACTGGCATTGCAGTTGCCATCGTCCACTGCACAAGGCACGAGGCCAGTTTAGTGGAATAGAGGAAGCTGCGTGGGACATACAGGCCCATCCTCCAGTAGAGCAAAATGATCAGGTAGCTCTGGAGTAAAAGCCAAGGCACTGCGGTTGCTGCCGCACCCCCAGTATCTGCTGCCTGAGGCAGCCTGCTTCACTCTGCTTAAGGGTAGTGCCCTAAGCAGGAAAAGATTTCAGGACCCTGGGTAGCTCTTCCCCAGCAATTCCCCAATATCCTACTCTGCAATATCCTACTCCGCAGGATTGCTAGAGATTCAGCATCCTGGACAGTTCAATTCATGGCACACATTGCCCGTGCCTTGAACGGAAAGGGACATGTTTCCCTCCTTGGCCATTTCCGCACTGCACTGTTATAGCACTATTATTCCACTTCCAACCTCTTATGGAATCCTGGGGTTTGCAGTTTAGGGAGGGGCATTCGGGATTCTCAGCCAGAGAGCTCTTTGGCCTCAGGAAACTGCAAACCCCAGGAGGTTGAAAGTGGCATAATAGCACTATAACAGTGCAATGCGGAAATGGCCCTTCTCTCTTTTGTTGGCAAGGAAGATGTGGGAAGAAAAGATTCCCCTCCCGCACACTTGGCTAGACCCCCACCTTCGGTTCCAAAGACAAGATGCGTATTTGACCTGGGTTTTTCTCTCTTTCCCAAAGCATAGCAAAAGTCTTCAGCTCGGATAGTTCTTCCGCTCAGGAAAAGGTGAGCCTGTGAATTCCCTCTTTTTTTTTTTCTTCCACTGTTCCTGCCTTCATAGTATATTTTAATATTGGGGAGGAAGGGCAGCAAATGTGCCAGGGGCTACCCTGGAAAATGTGTCTGATTCCTTAAGAGTCTGGAGGAGGAGAATAGGAAGATCAGGTTGTAAAGAGGAGAACAAGTAAGTAAGGTCTTGCCTCATTTGTGCAATCAGTCCTCCACATTTGCGGGTTTGACTGTCATGGATTTGATTATTTGCAAGTTTCTCCAACCTCTTCCCCCTCATTTCAAGCACCTCTTTTCCAGGGGAACCTTCTCCCTTGGTGGCTCTGATCAGTCCACACAGCCCTTTAGGGAGTGGGTTTTTAAAGTGCTGCAAACCCCAGGATTCCACAATATGTTGGAAGTGGAATAATAGCACTATAAGAGTGTAGTGCGGAAATGGCCACACATTTTGATAGTTATGATTTTTCTCCTTTTGCAAGGGTCCTGTGCCCCAACCCAGTGAGTGGGGAGGGCTGACTGTACATCTCATGGTTGCTGAGAAATAAAAAAAAAATAAGCAAGACATCATAATTCGCATTGCTGTTATGATGCAACTGTTTGATGCAACTGTATTATGCTCCATCGACACTTGGGTGAGGGAGCCGTTTCCAGATAGATGGGCTTTGGTACTGCCTAATAATTTGAGCTTCAGAACTTTTTAACTTGCAACTCCTTGTGTCCTCTAGCCAGCCGGTACGGCTACAATAGAAGGATTCTGGGAACTGGGGATCCAAAAAGAAATGTTTCCAAGTCCAACAGTTCCTTTGTTATAAGCAACAAGAGGTATTATATTGGCTCTTCCACACTAACAAGCATGGCAGGGGGTTGGACACATTGGCCCCTGTGGTCTTTTCCAGTTCTATTATTCTAACGGGAGTATTGTGTGTACTTATGTAAAAAAAAATCACAAATTAGCTTATGCAAAGAAAATCAGCTCATGTTGCCTAGGTTGCACAAATTAGTCTTGCTTCAAATTTTAGTGCCTCTTTTTGTGTGATACGCTTAACTTTTTTCACGCTTGTGTGCTTTGGGGCGCTATCTAGCTGGTTGCTGGTACACACAGACCATCAGACTGGATGGGTCTTGGGCCATTTCCACACTACACGGTTGTAGTGCTATTATCCCACTTCCAACCTCCTATGGAATCTCGGGGTTTGCAGTCGAGGGAGCGGCACTGAGAATTCTCAACCAGAGGGCTCTTGGGCCTCAGGAAACTACAAACCCCAGAATTCCACAGGATGATGAAAGTGGAATAATTGCACTATAACAGTGTAGTGCGGAAATGGCCTTGCTTTTTGTGCAACAAGGTAGATATTACAGAGGCACACTGGAATCCCCCAGAATGGATTCTTAGGCACCGGGTCTGATAATACAGTTATTTACATAGCAGGGTGCATTTATATTAGGGTTGGGAGGTTGAAGAGAGATGAAGAGAAAATCCTGTTTGCTGGAGAGTCACTTAAAATCTAAAAATGTCATTGCAGAAAATGCCAGACGCGGGACTACAGCCACAGAAGTACCACCCAATGTACGAGACCGGGATGAGTTTGAAATATTGTGCAGAGTTTGAAATTCATGGAGAAATATGCAAGTGTTGCAAAAATCATGGGGATGGGGGAAGAACCTAATCTGGTCATGGCAACTGCCTATGTGGGGGTGTTGGGGTCTCCTGATCCAGAAAGGTGTCAAAACACCAATTATCTCCACTTTGGGTGACTTCAAGTCATTTCTGACTTATGGCTACTCTAACGTGACCCTTTCACAGGGTTTTCTGGGGCTGGGAGTCTGTGACACACTCAAGGCAGAGGTGTATCTAGGGTGGGGTATGTAGGGCACGTGCCCTGGGCGCCAATGCACAAAAAAGGGGGGCTACAAAAAAAGCTACGCCTCTCCAGCCCAACCCTGAATGCAGCACTGTTCTCCGCCATTCTTGCAACCCTCACTGGGGTCTTCCTTGGCCTGAGGTGGCGGCAGCAGTGGCGGCAGGAGAGGCAGCCCCGCCACCCGTGCCTGGCCTGCAGCCGCCACACTCAGTGGGGTCTTCCTTGGCCTGGGTGCCACTTCCATGTTTGCGCTTGGCACTGTTGATACACCATTGACCCAAGCGGGGAACTGAACCCTTTTCTCCAGGTTCAACACTACATCACACTGGCTTTCAGCACTAACCACAGATGAAGTCTGGGCCGGAGGGGAAACATCCAGGGGTCACATCCAACTTGGGGATCAGAAGTTTCCCATCCAATTTTTAGAGCCCAAATGGGTACATATGGTAGCAGGTAATTTTTTTACATAGAATCATAGAATTATAGAGTTGGAAGAGACCCCAGGGGCCATCGAGTCCAACCCCCTGCTATGCAGGAACACCCATCAAAGCATTCCCAAAAGATGGCCATCCAGCCTCTGCTTAAAAACTTCCAAAGAAGGAGACTCCACCACACGCCGAGACAGCATATTCCACTGCCGGACAGCTCTGACCATCAGGAAGTTCTTCATGAGGTTCAAGTGGCATCTCCTTTCCTGCAGCTTGAATCCATTGCTCCTTGTCCTGGTCTCTGGAGTAGCAGAGAACAAGCCCTCTCCCTCCTCTACATGGCATCCCTTCAAAGATTTAAACATGGCTATCACATCCCCTCTTAACCTTCTCTTCTGCAGACTAAATATACCCAGCTCCCTAAGCCGTTCTTCATAGGGCATGGCTTCCAGACCCTTCACCATTTTGGTTGCCCTCCTCTGGACATGTTCCAGCTTGTTGACATCCTTCTTGAATCGAGGTGCCCAGAACTGGACACAGGATTCCAAATGAGGCCTAACCAATGCAGAATAGAGTGGCACCATTACCTCCCTCGATCTAGACACCATACTCCTATTGATGCTATCAAGAATTGCATTGGCTTTCTTGGCTGCCGCATCACACTGCTGACTCATGTTCAGCTTGTGATCTACCAAGACTCTTAGATCCTTTTCACATGTACTGCTATCCAGCCACATGTCCCCCATCCTATACTTGTGACTTTCATTTTTTCTGCCAAAGCAAAGCAAACACATTGCACTGAGCCAAGGATGTATTTATGACATGTACATTTCTCTTTTAAAAGGCTATCCAGGCTGTTTACCTTCATAACTGTTGATGATCAGCCCAAGGTAAGCTTTTTAATTTACCTCTTGCTTGCCTAACCTCCTAAGTACAAGGCAATGGTGGGATCGGTGCTCCAGAAAGATGACATTTTTAAAAAATTTTGCTGCAGCTCATTCATTTCGAAATCAGTTTCTTGCTCTAACTCACCCAGGCAAACATGAAGAGGGTTAGAAAGTGGGCCAAGAGACGGAGGGCCTTTCTGCACTACACTGTTATAGTGTGATGATTCCACAGGATGTTGAAAGTGGAATAATAGTGCTATAGTGTGGAAAGGCCCTGAGTGTGAGGCAGAGGCCCAAATTTCAGCAAGGACTCCATCAGCATCCCCAGTATGTGGGCGGTGTGGAAAGAGATGATGCTCCTTCAGATATTCAGGTCCCAAGCCATGGGGGGCTTAACTAAATAGACACAAGTGCCGTGCAAATGGGAGCAGGTAGACGAAGTGATTTTCTGGGCTAGGTGAAAGGAGGATGTCTTTTGGCTCTCAGGATCCTTTCCAAATTTGTTGGTATTGTTGCAGAAAGCAGTCCTGAGGAGACCAACGATGCTTCAGAGAGAGAACTTGCAAAGGTACAAACGCCTTCCAGGTTTCCAGGTTTACTTTGGTGGGTGACTGAGTTGGGATTGTACTGGGGCTGATGGGAATGTACACTGATTTTGTAGGAGGGGGGGTCTGGCTTGTTAATTTTGATCTTTTGTAGTTTTAAAGTATGACTGTACACCATCCCTAAAATAGGCATCTGTGATTGCAGTAGGTCCAGGGGTTGAAGAATGGAAGTGGCCAGATGTCTACAGGCCTTTCTGCACTGCACTGTTATATTGCTATTATTCCACTTCCAATATCCTGTGGAATTCTGGGGTTTGTAGTTTGCTGAGGCCCAAATGCTCTCTGGCTGAGAATTCCAAATGCCCCTCCCTAAACTGCAAAGCCCAGGATTCCACAGCATGCTGAAAGTGGAATAATAGCACTAGAACAGTGTTGTATGGAAAGGCCCTACATCTGCTTTTGAAAAATAGGGTATTTATAAGCTAAACAGCACAGGGAGAGGGGTGAGCTGCAACTTATTTCACAGGCAGATTGCTGCTCTTTGAGTCCTGCAGGAGAAAAGTCATCCTTTTGGGCCAAGAAAAAGGCGGACCAGTGAGGCCACTTCCGCACTGCACTCTTATAGTGCGATGATTCCACTTCAACCTCCTATGGAATCCTGGGGTTTGCAGTTTAGGGAGGGGCCAGCCGTCCCCTCCCAGAACTGCAAACCCCAGGTTTCCATAGGATTCCATAGGATTCCATAGGAGGTTGAAAGTGGAATCATCGTGCTATAAGAGTGCAGTGCGGAAGTGGCTGAGTCTGGAAGGTTCATAAAGAAACAGCCCCAGAGTTGTACTTAGCCTACTCCCAGCCTCCGAAAGTGAGCTATATCTTCTTAAATAAATAAGCGAAAGCAGTGCTTTCTTACCTTGTACTGGATGAACATTTTCAATGTTCATCATCCAAAAATTGGCTAACCATTGGGTGGCTGGGATTTCCCAGATTTGGAACACCAGCCTAAGAGGAAAGAACAGCCCAAACTAACTAGATCTGACTGTCAAGAGCAAAGGATGTTTCTTTCACCTTGGTTTCTCTCCCTCTTCAAGGTTATCCGAGATCCTGAGTTCGGATCTACGTCACGGCCAGGATACGGTAGGTCGATGAATTGTTTCACTTCATTAACCACGACTGTTGGGCCAACCAGGACATTTTAAACCAAGAAAGATGCTTGGTGGGTTTTCTGTCTGCTTTCCCCCAATCCTGCACATGAGAGATTTTTTGGGGTGAGAGTGGGCAGGGAAAGCAAATGTAAAGGAAGGAATGTAAATGATGGAAGAACGTTGGTTCTCCACCTTGGCCCTCTAGATGTTTGTGGCTTCGTCCCGCAGGATACCTTACTGTCTATAATGCCGAGGTGGTGGAAATCTAAAACATCTGAAGGACGAAGGATTAAGAACCATTAACTAGAGAGGAGCTGAGAACTGGGAGAGATCTGAAGTTTAATGAGGATGCTATCCTTGCTCTCCAGATAACCTTCCCTCTTCTGTTCTTCGCTGCAGCCTGGGACCACTTCCGCACTACACTGTTATAGTGCTATCATTCCACTTTCAACCTCCTATGGAATCCTGGGGTTTGCAGTTTAGGGATGGGCTTGGCTTTCGGTCAGCCCCACTACCATCACAGGCTCTCTTGGAGAGGACATGAAAGCCTTCTCAGGGCCCTTCCGCACTAGCCTGTTATAGCGCGATGATTCCACTTTCAACATCCTCTGGAATCCTGGGGTTTGCAGTTTGCATCCTCTGGAATCCTGGGGTTTGCAGTTTTGGGAGGGGCCCCCTTCATGCTCTCCTTTTGCCAGCAGGCAAAGACTATTTTGTTTAAGCAGTCTTCTAATATGTAACCAAGGAGGCTTCTTATTGGGATGTGTGCTTTATTTATTTTTTAAAAACTTCTGTATATTTTTAAATAACGTCGTGCTGGTTTACATGTGATGATTTTAATTGTTTATAAAATTGTTGCTTTCTGATCGATTTTTTTTTCTTCTGGGCTGCCTGGAGGCCCACTCTGGGAGGAAGGCGGCGTGCCAATGAAATGATTAAATAAAACCCTTTAAATGTTGCTGCAGGAACACTCAGAGGCGGACATGGAGGCTGAGTCTGAGGACCGTTCAAGGTATGAAAGTGAGATTGCCCAGCAAATGCTACACTTTCGGATTATGGGGATAGGAAATGAAAAGCTTTATCGTTCTCCTTCAGCTTGTAAATTGTACCTTTCCCCCCCACCAGGAGTCCAGAAAGTATTTCGCCCCGATCAAAGGAGACCAGTTCTGAACCACAAAAGGGGGTAAGGAATTGATGACTGCAGAAGGATGCATGTTTTAGGTACAGCAAGTTCCTGGCTTCCACCTCTTTGCGGCCACCTGCTCCTAAGGCCCAGCTCCAGAGGGAGACAAATTGTGGGCCCCCAGACCAACAAGGATAGAGTCATAGACCCATAGAATCA
The DNA here is from genome assembly GCA_948474755.1 of Ctenosaura bakeri. Lineage (NCBI taxonomy): Eukaryota > Metazoa > Chordata > Lepidosauria > Squamata > Iguanidae > Ctenosaura > Ctenosaura bakeri. The sequence continues at coordinate 35,353 of CAOLHI010003522.1, read as the reverse complement.
TAGAGTTGGAAGAGACCCCAGGGGCCATCTAGTCCAACCCCCTACTATGCAGAAACACACAGCAAAGCACTCCCGACAGATGGCCATCTAGCCTCTGCTTAAAAACCTCCAAAGAAGGAGACTCCACCACACTCCATGGAGGCCACAGATTCCACTGCCGGACAGCTCTGACCATCAGAAAGTTCTTCCTGAGGTTCAAGTGGAATCTCCTTTCCTGCAGCTTGAATCCATTGCTCCTTGTCCTAGTCTCTGGAGCAGCAGAAAACAAGCCTGCTCCCTCCTCGACATGACATCCCTTCAAATATTTAAACATGGCTATCATGTCTCCTCTTAACCTTCTCTTCTGCAGACTAAACATCCCCAGCTCTCTAAGCTGGTCCTCATAGGGCATGGCTTCCAGACTCTCTACCATTTTGGTCACCCTCCTCTGGGTATGTTCCAGCTTGTCGATATCCTTCTTGAAATGAGGTGTCCAGAACCGGACACACTATTCCAGATGAGGTCTGACCAAAGCAGAATAGAGTTGTACTATTACTTTCCTTGATCTGGACACCGTACTCCTATTGATGCAACCAAGAATTGCGTTGGCTTTCTTGGCTGCCGCATCACACTGCTGACTCATGTTCAGCTTGTGGTCCACCTAGACTCCTAGATCACTCTCACATGTACTATTATCCAGCCACGTGTCCCTTATCTTGGTTGTAAGGTGATATTTCGGGCTCTGTCTCTACCATCAGCTCCACAACTTGGGAATGTTACCTTTTGGACTACAGTTCAAAAGTTAGACTATAATTATAGAATCATAGAATCTCTGAGTTGGAAGAGACCACAATGGCCATCGAGTCCAACCCCCTGTATGAGGTTACAAATAGGTGACCTACCTTACAAGATTGTTGGAACCACAACAAGAGAATATCTGTTAGGTGCTTAGATGGTCTGAGAGTGCTAGGTGCTGCAATTGGCGTCCTCTTGCTACCTCTCTGCCTTAGCCCATGAAATCTTGCAAGTCTACTGTAGAGGGATTTGTATATGAAAAATATTTATTTTCTGCTCTTCTCCCTGCATGATGCAACCTGGCCCAGCAGGCTGAAGCCGGTGCAAAAAGGCATGGCGCCCAACCGAAGAAACCCCAGAAAGACTTGCATTCCTACCCAGGTGAGGGCATAGGAACGGGGAACAGGAAGTTATTGGACTTGCTCTTGTTGTTGCAGCCTGGTGTTGGCTGGCAGGACGTTTTGAGAAACATCTGTCCCACTTGCAGAGGGCCACACTGTATGGCTGCTCTACTTTTAGCCAGTGGCAGCTGCTCACTTCCATCCCAATGGAGGAGTAAATTTGCTACCGGATTTAGGTTACATTTGAAAGAAGCTAGCAAAGGTACTAAGCCTCACGTTTACAACAGGTGCATAGAATCATAGAATCATAGAGTTGGAAGAGACCACAATAGCCATTGAGTCCAACCCCTTGCCATGCAGGAGCCCACACTCAAAGCAATCCCGACAGATGGCCATCCAGCCTCTGTTTAAAAACTTCCAGACAAGGTGACTCCACCACACTCCCAGGCAGCATATTCCACAGTCTAATGGCTCTGACCATCAGGAAGTTCTTCCTGTTGTTTAGGTGAAATCTCTTTTCCTGTAGTTTGAAGCCATTGCTCCGTGTCCTAGTTTCTGGAGCAGCAGAAAACAAGCTTGCTCCATCTTCAACATGACATCCCTTCAAATATTTAAACATGGCTCTCATGTCTCCTCTTAACCTTCTTTTTGTCAGGCTAAACATACCTAACTCCCTAAGCCTCTCCTCGTAGGGCAGGGCTTCCAGACTCTCCACCATTTTGGTTGCCCTCCTCTGGACATGTTCCTGCTTGTCGATATCCTTCTTGAAATGAGGTGCTCAGAACTGGACACAGGATTCCAGATGAGGTCTGATAAAAGCAGAATAGAGTGGTACTATTACTTTCCTCAGTCTAGACACCATACTCCAATCAATGCAACCCAGAATGGCATTGGCTTTCTTGGCTGCCGCATCACACTGCTGACTCATGTTCAGCTTGTGGTCCACCAAGACTCCTAGATCCCTTTCACATGAACTGTTTATCCAGCCATGTGCCCCCCATCTTGGATGTAAGGTGGTATTTTAGGCTCCTTCTCTACCATCAGCCCCAGGACTTGGTATCCTTCTTGAATTGTGGTGCCCAGAACTGGACACAGTATTTCGAGTGAGGTCTAACCAAAGAAGAATAAAGTGGTACTATTACTTCCCTTGATCTCAGCACGATACTCCTGTTGATGCAGCCCAGGACTGCATTGGCTTTTTTAGCTACCTAAGATAGCTCCTTTGATGGTTGGACTGAAGCATCTGCAGTCAGCATTTGCTAGGGTTAAGGGCGCAGGAGTCCCACAAAAGTGGGAAAATGGCAGATATCAAAACGTGTATGAGTGTCTGTGAGAAGGAGGGCGAGGCATGTTGGAGAGAGTAGACACTCAGGGTCCAAACCAGGGCAGGGAAAGGAGAGGGAAAGAGAGTGGGTCAGCATATTGGCCCTATACCTTCTCTCTTTTCCCCATCTCCTTCCTTGGATGTGTGGGGGTACTGGGAGAGGGGTGGTGGTGCAGAGAAACTGGGCTGTGATCCTTCCTTAGCTGACCAGGCAATGACTGGCGGAGGAGGAGGAGGACCACAGGTGGGTTTTTAAAGGACTGCATGGCCCGATCGGAGCTGCCAAGAGGAAAGATTCTCCTAGAAAAGAAGCGCCTAAGGTTGGGGACGGGTGCAAAGTTTGGAGAAATTTGCAAATCCTAAAATCCATGAAAGTCAAATCCACAAATACGAAGGGCCGACCGTTTCATGTTATCAAGCGTTGCCTGCATGCAAGAGCCAACCTTTCTCTTTTTGCTTCCTCCGCTTCCCCTGGGCTAGCCACCGTCAGTTCGGTTTGGAGCATGGGGCAACGAATCAGCCATTGGAAGACGGCTCACAACCGTGGGTATCATGCAGACCAGCTTACTCATGTGAGTACAGAGGGAACCGTGGGCAAGATAAATGGATAATTGGGGGTGCATGGGGCCAGCTGGAGTCAGGAAGGATGAACAGGTAGACCTGGGGCCAGAGTGGATGACCTGAAGAATTGAGAATATTCACTTGAAGTACTTAGTTACTTGGTTGCTTAATTTATTTATCAATCAGTTGTTATCTCACTGGGAAACTCTGTCCCGGGGTCTACAATTTTGATATTAAAATATGATTCAATGTGCCTGAGAGGTCACCCGGATGGGCACGTAGGCAGCAATGGTCAAAGATCGAAAACCAGGTCAGGCCAGTAAAATCCCCAGTCACATAGCCCTAAGATGTGTAAACCCACAATAAACAAAGGGTCCTCAGCCCCTGAGACGCCAACTTGAGGAGATTAGAGTGTCTGCCCCAAGTTGAGCAAATATTCCATCAGGCAAGGACCATTTACATGAAGTCACACCACAAACTAACACAGCTGAAGACCCTGAGACTTTGGCAACACCTTGCAATCCCATCACACAAAGGAAATTACCATGGTGGTGCTTCGTTATCGCTCCAACACCCATTGATCTCCCCAGGAAAGGATTAGTCCTTCAGGTACTTTTTCCCCTACAAATAGTCCCAGTTTTTGAGTGGTTCTTTGGATCACTCCCAGTCATCCCAGCAGACCGTTGCTCCGTCCATTGAGTGATCCCCTCAGCCCTCTCTGTGCTGAGCCCCACTTCTCTGCTGCCTTCCCGGACCCAGGACTTCAGGACAAGGTGCAGTATTACCCCAGCTGCAACCCCTTCAATATTCCCCTATCTAGTTTCCTCTCTTTTGCTTCTTAATAGGTCTTGAGTGAGTGTGTGAGTGATTGCGTTGGTGCATGAGACTTTCTTTCAATAAAATCATTTATTGGACATTCTTGTTTGGACATTCTTGGCCTGACCCCATAAAAACTGGGTAAAAAGACCCCCCCTAGGTTACCCTGCCTCTCGCATTGCTATTTCTTGTGCTCTGGCTAGTTTCCATTCCCCGTCACGTGGAGCACATTGAGGTGTCCCCTGTAACACAGTGACATATTCTCAACACTGCAAAGGAGGCACTTTTGGAGCTGGACAACAGAAATTTGGACTGCCTTCAGAGGTGAAGAAGGTGGTGGGACTCTGAATTTAGTATCACAAAGAGATTGTGGAGACCCAGCATGGCATAGTGGTCTGAGCATTGGACCATGACCCTGGAGGCCAGCGTTCGATTCCCCACTGGCCGTGGAAGCCCATGGGGGTGCATCACACACTCTCAGCCTTCAGAAAACTCTGTGTGAGGTTAACTTTAGGGTGGCGATAAATCAGAAATGACTTGAAGCCCCACAACAACAACAATAGCAACAACAGATTGTGGTACTTTCAGGGAGAGAGCGGCTGAAAGTAGCGAGGATTGTAGTTGGGTAGATCTTGGAGAGCTTGAGTTGGGCACAGATGACCTGACCAAGCAGAATATGGAATAACTCTTTTACTGTGAGACTTTGCAAAACAGGGGTAGGGGAGCCTGCCAACCCTAATCCTCTTCCCTTTTCTTTCCTCTTAGGATAAAATTTACAAGTACAGGCTTCTGAAGCATGAGCGGGACACCAAAGCTGCGGTGAGTCCCTTTGGCCATTTTATGCTCAAGGCCCCTATTTTGTGTCACACGCTCATCCCTGGCTTCAGCCTAGAGTTCTTCTGGCTCCTGATCCATTAGGCTCAATAGCACAAACCTATTTTTTACATTATCTTTAAGTTCCATCTCTCCTGATGTAAACCACCTGTCCCACACCATCATCTAAGTCATTGATAAAAATACAAGTACATCTTGCATCTCCCATGCTGGATGGCAAAGGTGTTGGAAAGTTAGATGGGTAGGGATCGACTCTGCCTCCTCCTAGTTTTGTTACTTCTGCCCCAAAGTCATGACCTAAAGGCACCATTACCTTTGAGTCTTCCCCAGGATACAGAAAAATTTATGGACAAAAGCTTTGGGCAGGTGAATTTTGGAACATCAGCCTCTCCACTCTTCGGACTTAACTGAAGTGCTCTGCACCAGCCTGAATATACACCAGATTAACTAGTAAAAGCAGGCGTGAAAACCTCCTATTTGCATTTGGGGTTTCAACATTTTGGTGTCTCAGGAAGGAGGTGGAGAGAGAGATGTACATGTAAAAAAAAAAATGCATGTCAAAAGTCAAAATTCTGAAATGTAAACGCTCCCCTACCTCACCCCAGATTTTAACGGAAACGGTGGACACCCATAGCAAACAATAAAGTTTGAAAACCTGGATTTCATTGCTGTTAGCAAGACTCAGAATTATTTGCACATTCTTTTTCATGCCAGTATTTAATATATTTTTTTGATTTGGCAAGCTCTGGATAGTTCAGAATGCCCAAATTCAGAATCTATGGGAGAGGAAGGGAAAATGTTGAATTCCAAGAGCGGGAAAAATAGGGGATTGTAGTGATGATGGGGAAAAGACTTTTTGAGAATGTTGAGCACATTTCCTAAATATGGCATGGCCTCTGTCTTTAGGTGCCACTGCCTCTCCAGGAAATAATGGAGGAAGAGGTGCTGACCATCTTAAGGGCTACTTTACAAGGTGAGTAAAAGAGGAAAGCTTGGATATTTCAAAGTGGTGGGCAGTTTGTTTGTTTGTTTGTTTCCTGCTTATTTTTTCCCTTGGAAGGACTCAAAGCGGCTTCCAACCCTTTGAGAAAGAAAACATAGTTTAAAAACTGTTAATGTATAAAAGCTGAAAGACAAATTAAGCAAGTATGCTTCTGTGTTCACAAAGATGCATTGGCTCACCTTCCTTGCCCCCAGTGGGGCAGGTGAGAACGGCTGTCGGAAAATGAGACATCCTGTGATATAACGATAAATTTTAAAGTACAAATGCTATACCAGTCCCCATAGCCACATCCCCAAGGAGGGTCTGAAAACAGTTAAACCAGCGGTTCTCAACCTGTGGGTCGCGACCCCTTTGGCGGTCGAACGACCCTTTCACGGGGTCACCTAAGACCATCGGAAAATACGTATTTCTGATGGTCTTAGGCTCCATTCACTCCTCGGTGGTGGTGCGCAAGCCGCGCGCTCGTGTCCTCCTGCCCCCTGTTCAGAAGTCCTCTTCTCCGCTACCGGGAGAACCTCCCATCTGACGGGCCAGCTTGGGGGGGCGGCAGCAGCATGGGGGCAGGCCACCTCCTCACCACGGCCCCTGCCCCACTCACCATGGAGGGGGCACTGCGGAAGGGCTGGGGGGCCGCAAGGTGGCGCTTTTCCGGGAGGGTGAGCTGCGCCTGGTGCAAAAGACAAAGGTGCTGGGATTCCTCCCCGCCCCCGGCCAGGGTCAACACTCTGGAAACTTTTCCCACACTGCCCCCCCAGCAGAAACGAGAGCGAAGCAGAAGCAGAGCTCGGGGGGTTCTCAGAGTTTTTTCCCGGGGGAGATGTGCAGCTCCTCTTTCCCTCCTTGCTCACCCCACCCCCCCCATTCCTGGCCGGCAAGGCAGCCTTTGCAGGAGGGGGGAGGCATTGTAAATAAATAAATAAATAATTTTATGGTTGGGGGTCACCACAACATGAGGAACTGTATTAAAGGGTCGCGGTATTAGGAAGGTTGAGAACCACTGAGTTAAACTGTGTTGATTCATATCAGCAAACCAGTTCTAGCAGTTTTTGCTTTCACCAGGAGCGGATCTTTTGTCAGGCTAATGGCCTTTAATTAAGCACAAAGCCACCTTTGTAGCTCTCATGCTCCCTGCTATATCTTCCCACAAACTCTGTGAGGTAGTATGGTGAAAATAATAATAATAATGAAACCCTCGCTCTCAATGCTAGAAATTCCCTTTTCCCAATCCGAACTCAAAAGTTTTAGATGCCCTAGAAGCAAGAAGGTCACATAGGCTAAACAGATTCAAAACTTTGGCTCCGGCTTGTGTTTTTTAACACCAAGGTGACAAAAGGGAGCTTCCTCCTTGGTTTGCAACTGTTAATTACATTCCTTGTTTAAAGTAACAGGCTCTCTGAAATAAGCAAACCTCTAAGTTCCTGTTAGTTGAATTATCACGTGCTCTCTGAAAATGATAAGATTGAGACAGTAAGGAAAGGTTGATAGATGCCAGACAAAAAGAATATGCTTAAAACTAAGTTTTAATTGCTTTCTGAGGCCACTTCCGCACTATGCTGTTCTAGTGCTATTATTCCACTTTCAACCTCCTATGGAATCCTGGAATCCGGCCCCTCCCGAAACTGCAAACCCCAGGATTCCAGAGGAGGTTGAAAGTGGAATCATCGCGCTATAACAGGCTTGTGCGGAAATGGCCCTGGAGTTTGCTGTTTAGGGAGGGGCCTTACAATTCTCAGCCAAAGAGCTCTTTGACCTCAGGAAACTACAAACCCCAGAATTCCACAGGAGGTTGAAAGTGGGATAATAGCACTAGAACGATGTAGTGCGGAAATGCCCTGAATGTTTACACAGAAGGAAACCCACCTATTTAGTGTATATAAGGTGGGTGCTGGGAAATGTGTTTTGTCTCACTTTGGACATTAGTAAAGTGTGTTCCTATTTCTAATGCAGAAATAAACCATGCCTCCTTACTCACAGTCGCTCTGCTAATTTGACCGTGGATCTCACTCTTGTGATAGTAGGTCAGTTTGACGCCATTTCTGCACTACACTGTTATAGTGCTATTATTTCACTTTCATCCTCCTATGGAATCCTGGGGTTTGTAGTTTCCTGAGGCCAAAGAGCTCTCTGGCTGGGAATTCTAAAAGCCCCTCTCTAAACTGCAAACCCCAGGATTCCATAGGATGTTGAAAGTGAAATAAAAGCACTATAACAGTGTAGTGTGGAAATGGCCAGGGTATCTGACACAAGGTGAATTACATCCTGGTTCACTGAGCACTAGAGCCTGGATTTCCCAAATCCCAGTCCAACATTCAACCAAAGCAAATCGTAGCTTATTCTTCCTTCTGCCCATGCAAGAAAGGGGAGCAGGCAACCAAGTCGGTCTCCTGCCTACATAAATTGCCAGCTAAATCTTGTCTTTACTTTGACTTCGGGCCAGCGGAAAGGTCCTGTGACGTACAAAACAATCTTAAGCTTCTCTGTCTCTCATTCTCTCTTTCCCACCCCAACACAGACTACCAGAAAAAACTAGGAACAAATCATCCCCTCACCATTCAAATGGAAGAAGCCGTGGACCGCCTTTATCTCCAGCTCTGTGCAAGAGGCGTGGTTTAAGCCGTTGTGCCAAAGATGCTCTTAGTCCCTATCCAACCCAGAAACCACTGTATTTTGGAGAAACAGAAAGTGTAAATATATCCATTTATTGAATTACAACTGGCTTCTCAGGGAGTACTAATAGTTTTTTCCATCACCCAGAAGAAGAGGTTCCAGGGGTGGGGCTGGGTGTTACTCAGCCGAGTCCATTGCAGCAAAACACACTTAACAGGTCTGATGCTGCTGTTTGTTATGGAACTTTTTTTTCCTATGAGAGCAAAATCCCATATCCATGAAACTGATGTGTCTGCTCAAGCTGATCAGAGAATCCTAGAGCTGGAAGAGATGACAAGGGCCAACTCTTTGTCATGCAGAAATATACCATGAAAGCACTCCCGACAGGTGACCACCCAGCTTCTGTTTGTAAATCTCCAAAGAAGGAGACTCCACCACACTCAAAGGTAGCATATTCCACTGTCAAACTGCTCTTACTGTCAGGAAGTTCCTCCTAATGTTTAGATGAAATCTCTTTTCCTGTAGTTTGAAGCCATTGCTCCATGTCCTAGTCTCTGGACAAGCAGAAATAGGCTTGCTCCATCCTCCATATACTGTCCTTTCAAATATTTAACATAGCTATCATGTCTCCTCCTAACCTATTCTTCTCCAGGCTAAACATATCCAGTTCCCTAAGCGACTCACGGTTTCCAGACCCTCTACCACTTTGGTCGCCCTTCCCTGGACATGTTCCAGCTTGTCAATATCCTTCCTGAACTGTGGTGCCCAGAACTGGACACAGGAGTCCAGATAAGGTCTGACCAAAGCAAAATAGAGTGGTACCATGACTTCCCTGGACATAGACGCTGTACAAAAGTAAGGCACTCTAGCTCAGTGGTCGAGCCCATGGTTTGCACGTAGATGTAGTCCCTGCCATTGTCATTGGGAAAGGGAAAGGTAGCAAGAGATGGGGGAAACTTTTTCTCTGCCTGAGACCCTGGAAAGTCACTGCCGATCACATTAAAAAATGCCAGGCTTGATAAATAAATCTAATTCACATTGCAGTGGGTCCTGAAATTTGCATGAGAATCTGGTGATTCATTTATGTCTTGCTTTGGATTTCAACAAGTTCTGGTGGTTTTGCATGTGCTGTTGTTCCTCTGATGCCATAATCAGGAATCTCTTGGTATAACACATGTCAGATTCTGCCCCCTCCCAATACCTGTCCAAAACCAGATGGGCATCCCTTCTTTGGACTTACATGGTGAGGGCCAACACATATTGCCACTAAAGAGAGTTAGTGCCGAAAATGGGGAAAGTGAGTTGGGAGGGGTTAGACCACAGTTCCCAGAATCACCCATCCAGCATGGCCACTAAGATTCTGGAAGTCATGATCCAAAAAAAAAAAACATTTCCAAGCCCTGGTTGGTGGACTTTCTCCTGAGGCTGCTCAGCATCTCCTGGAAGCATCGAGGACACTGATGGACCCGCCTGACCCCTCCCGAAACTGCAAACCCCAGGATTCCATAGGATGTTGAAAGTGGAATCATAGCGCTATGACAGTCTTGTCCGGAAATGGCCATTGACATCAAAGGCGAAAGGCTTCGAAGTGCTGCCTCTCTCCTGCCGAGGCCTCGGAGACAGATTTGGGCAGGAACGACGAGGTCACGGTGTTGCACGGAATGATTTTATTCACTAGCCAAACAAAATAAAGAGTTCCTTCCTTAGTCAAATTATTTTGTTTTTAATAAACCCTTGGAAATGCAATGGCAAGGGAAATCCCTTCCCCAAAACCCCGTCGCCCTTGGCAGGTTGAGCTGAACGAAAAGGAATAGGAGCACCGGGTTCTCTGTGAACTTGCCACCTCCTCAGAGAAGGTAGGACGCCACATCTCCATCTGTGTCCTATTTGCACACATACCGCTCTGAGTCCAAAACCACAAAGCTCCCCTCTCAAATATTTACCTGCAGTCAAGCTAAGACCCCCTCACTCCCTTCTGTCTGCCTCCCTTCCTAGCCCTCCCCCCTTATCCCTCCTCCTCGTAATTCTAAAACACAAAGTCTTGTTTCTCTGGGTTGCTCCACATTCCCCTTTCCCAATGAAGGGGTTCTTTGTGTGACAACCTGTTGCTCCGCATGCCGCTCTGCCCGCTGTTTGCGCTCGGTGCCTCGGTGCCAAGCCTTTAACGGGCACTCAGTTTTGAGGGCCTCTGTGTGTGCGTGCACGCGTGTGCATGTGTGGACCATGAGCCGCTGCAGGATTTCCCCCTAAATAATGAAAGAATGCTCTCTCAGCCCCAGAAAACTCCACGATAAGTTCCCTTCTGGGTTGCCATAGGTCCAAAGCAACTTGAAATCACACAACAACAGCAATGGAAGAATGGCTTAAAATTTTTCCCGCTGAATAGGCTACTGGTCATCAAGTCCAACTCTAGAAAAACTTGATGAAACAGCAGAATGCCTCTGAACATGTGCAGAAAGCTGTTATCTTAAAGATAAATAACTAAGCTTGGGAACCATTCCATAGAATGGATGGAATCCGCATCTGCGGGTGGATGTTCTGATGATCAGCAGTCGATGGGAGAGAGTTTCCAACTCTCATTTGTTCAACAGCAACAAAAAGCACCCCCAGACACAAAGATTTAGGCTACCAAAATCAAGGAAGCTCCAGGGAAAATAGATTTGTTAATGAAAGATCATTAGTGGTTTGGTAGTGAAAAGAAATTTCAGAGCTGAGCATGTTCTTAAAAGCATGGACCCTTTCCACACTTCATTGTTACAGTGCTATTATTCCACTTTTAACCTCCTATGGAATCCTGGGGTTTGTAATTTAGTGGAGGGCATTTAGACTTCTCAGCCAGAGAGCTCTTTGACCTCGGAAACTGCAAACCCCAGAATTCCACAGGACGTTGAAAGTGGAATAATAGCACTATAACAGTGTAAGGCGGACATGGCCATGAGCTACATCTGCCTTTTTGAGCCACTTTCTTTTGCATTTGCTTTGCTGGGTGGATGTTGTGACATCGTAGCAGAAAATCAGACAGATCCTATAAGCCTAAAATCTGTCCCCTGGCCTACACAAGGGAGACTAGGAACCTTCCAAGCAGACTTCAGCCCCAGTGTTTCTATCTGTTTAGAACTGGCAGCACTATGTATTGTGTGGAAAGGGAATGACGCACCCAGCAACATTCACATGCTAGTTACTCTCTTTCACACCACACAATTGTAGCACTTAGATACCATTGTAACTCATTGTGCCAGCCTATAGAATTCTGGGATTTCTAGTTTGGTGAGGAATTCCAAATTCTCAGTTGGAGAGCACTAGTGCCTCGTAAAAGTATTAGTCCCAGGATTCCCAAGGATGCAACCCTAGCTGTTACAGCAATTGAGTTGTGGTTTTGTGCCTTCAAGTTGTTTCTGACTTATGGCAACCTGAGCTGAACTTTGAAATATGGCGCTGGAGAAGAGTTCTACAGATACCCAGTACTGCTAAAAGACAAATGAATGGGTCCTAGAGCAAATCGAGCCTGAACTTTCCCTAGAAGCCAAGATTACCAATGTGAGGCTGTCGTACTTTGGCCATATCATGAGAAGACATGACTCCCTAGAACAGACAATAATACTTGGGAAGGTTGAAGGCAGTAGGAAAAGGGGAAGACGGCATTACAGATGGATGGACTCAATCCAGAAAGACACGTCCCTGAATCTGCAAGACCTGAGCTGGGTGGTAGAGGACAGAGTGGCTTGGAAATCTATCATCCATAGGGTCACCATAAATCGAGTCCAAGCTGACAACAGAGAAAATGTGGGAGGACTATGCAAGATGTGAGCAAGGCAGTGGAGGATAGGGTGACTTGGAGCTCGCTAATCCACAGGGCCACCGTAAGTCGAAGTCAACTTGAAGTAAGTTAACAACAACAAAGGTTTTCTAGGGCTGAGAGTGTGTGTTTCGCTCAAGGTCACCCAGTGGGTTTCCGTGGCCAAGCGGGGAATCGAACTCTGGTCTCCAGGGTTGCAGCCCAGGGTTCAAACCACTACACCTGCTCCGTTACAACACGGCTGAAGTGCGGTAACTGGGAAGCATGAAAGAGACCAAAGACAAAGCTCCGCCGGTTGCTTTCCTCTTATTTGGGCAACCGTAAGGGTGCTGATTTGTGAACTGAGCCAGGACACAAGGAGTAGTTTTTCCACTGGAAGTACAAGAAGAAGAGGAGGAATTTTTCTCCCTGGAAGGCTGGGCCAGATTAAAAATACGGTGGAACCAGGCATGGGGGGGAATGTCACACCAAGGATTCTACCTGGGCAGCCCTGGGAATTGACTCTCAGGGTCCACGCAGCTGGCTCTGAATTCACCTATGCAAATGCTCTCAGCGGCAACGGCAGGACTTCACAACCATGTTGCTGAGCTGCTGCACTTTGGGCGAGCGGCCAACGTAATAGAGGATGGTCAAGGGCTCCAGCTCGTGGGGGACGCAGCAAGGGGCGGCCGAGGCTTCTGGGTTCAGCTTGTTGTACAAAGGAAGCACCTGCGGGTGAAACAGGTAAGGCAATTACTTGGCCGCTCCCCTTGCTCGCTGAAACACCAGCCGGTCCCTCCCGAAACTGCAAACCCCAGGATTCCATAGGAGGTTGAAAGTGGAATCATCGCGCTATAACACTCTAGTGCGGAAATGGCCTGAGAGATAATGTCTCCTGGAATGCCACGAAGCCCACTCTCACCATGTTGTATTGCGTGTCCGTGCTCCAGACATAACGGCAGCTTCCGGCACAGAAATTGGCCTTGTAACCTTTGGGCTGGTGGATCCACTTCCATTTCAGATCTTTGCGGAAATCGATGTAGAGGGTGCGGAGGCAGCAGCCCTGATCTGTACTCCTGAAAGAAAGAGGGGTTGTGGCCAGGCAGGGAGGAAAGATAATTTAATGTACTGTTGTAATACCGCCTCGATCCATGGGGAGAGGCAGGATATAAATATTATTATTATTATCATTATCATTATCATTATCATTATTGCAGTAAATCCACACCTTATTACCCAAAAGGATGAACAGCCACAGGAGGCATTACCGTCTGAGCACAAATAGCTGAAATTCTCCCTACCAGGCAGGAATACACGACTAAACTATTCCTGAGAGATGGCTGTCCAACATCTGTCTAAAGATCTCCAAAGCAGGAAAATTTACCACCCTTGAAAGCAGACTATTGTACGGTCAAACAGCTCTTACAGTCAAAATGTTCTTCCTAATGGTAAGTGGAACCTCTTTTCCACTAATTCATGTTCTAGTCTCTGGAGCGGCAGCAAGCAAGCTTGCTCCATCATGACACTGTTTCAGATATTTAAAAATGGCGCTCATATCACCTCTCGGGCCATTTCCGCACTACAGTTTTATAGCGCGATTATTCCACTTTCAATATCCTATGGAATCTTGGGGTTTGCAGTTTAGGGAGGGGCCAGCCGGACACAGTATTCCAAGTGAGGTCTGGTACTGCTACTTCCCTCAATCTGGTTATTATACTCCTGTGGATGCAGCCTAGAACTGCATTGGCTTTTTTGGCCGTCACATCACACTGCTGGCTCATGTTTAGCTTGTAGTCTAGATCCTTTTTGCGCATGCTGCTTTCAAGTCACAGTTCACCCACCTTATATTTCTGCATTTCATTTTTTCCTACCTAAAAATGTACTTTCTGCTAATCTCTGCCAAAATTCCTTTTGTTAGTTATGGCCCAGCTCTCCAATCTGTCAAGGTCATTTTGAATTCTGTCCTCTGGGGTTTTTGCAACCTCTCCAAATGTACTGTTCTCTGCAAAGCTGATAAGTGTGCCTTCTATTCTAGTGTCTAAATCATTCACAAAGACGTTGAGCAGCACTAGGATGAGGACGGAGCCCTGGGACACCCCACTAATCTTTTCTCTCCAATGCAAAGAGCAGCCACTGGACAGCAGACAGGATGACCCTGCTGGCCTCACAAAGCAGAGCTTGGAAAGTTTTTGCACAACAACTACTGGAAGCCCTGGGATACAGGCTTTGGGAACCTGTAGTCAAGATCAATAATTTTTCCAATCTATGGTCTAGAAAAAGAGTTTGCTTTCCTCTAACCTCTCTCCTAAGTAAGCTCCAACTTGCCCAGCCAGAAGCCAACAAACAGGAGATGAGAACAACCTCATCCTCTCTGTTTTGTTCCCCAAAAACTGATGTTGTTTCTCTGGTCTTGAAGGTGATCCATAGCCATAATGACTAGTAAAGTATTGATAGCCTTAAGCTCCATGAATTTGTCACATCCTCTACGTCCAGTGTGGCAACCATGCTACGTCTTATGGCAATGATTTTGTCCCCTGTCTAAAATTGGCTTTCCTTTTGTATGTCCCAAAGGCCATTTCTGCACTAAGTTGTTATAGCGCAGTGATTCCACTTGCAACATCCTATGGAATACTGGCCCCTCCCGAAACTGCAAACCCCAGGATTCCATAGGATGTTGCAAGTGGAATCATAGCACTATAACGGCTTAGTGCAGAAATGGTGAAAGTTCCCCAGTATTCATCTTCACCTAGGAAAGAGGCCTGTCCTCTTCCTTCCTATCATACATGTAGCATCATGCAGGCCCTTTTGGACAGCCTGTGCCCCCTCACCTGGAGCAGCTGGGGGGATTGGCTGCCCGGCGGCGTCGGCCCTTTGGGGAAGGCTCCAGCCGGTGTGGGGGCAGCAAGGTGAGGATCAGGTGGGGGTCTTTGCCGGTGAGGTCTGGGGGCCGTGCATGCCCCTTCCATGCCTCCTTGATGAGCTCATCATCCAGACCTGTAAGAAGAGAAAGCAGGTTTGAGAGAGAGTCGGGGAGAAAAGAAAGAGAAGATGGTGGAAAATCCCTCCTCATCTCCCCCTACCTGCATCCATGAACCCTACCTTCGTACCTGCAAATCGTGTTTCCAGTTCCTCACTGTGGTTGGGGTTAATTGTGTTTCCAGTTGGCACATATGTGCAGCAGGGGCAATGCACTCCCAGTTTAAGGCCCAGGTTTCTCTCTGTGGAAGAGGAAAGAGAATGATTAAAATGGAGGATTCAGATTTTTCGGGAAGGCAACAAAGCAAACAGCATCGCCAACCCAGATTTCCCCACTCTGCACCTTCCAGACTAAGCTCCCATAGCCAAAGTATGCCTCAGGGTTAAGAACAGAGTACGAAATGTCAGAAAGTGGGATGCAACAACTGATCCAGACACTGCAGGCATGATAGCCATGTTTAAATATTTGTCATATGGAGGATGGAGCAAGCCTGTTTTCTGCTGCTCCAGAGACGAGGACAGGGAACAATGGCTTCAAACTTCTGAAAAGAGATTCCATTGAAACATTAGGAAGAAACATTAGGAAGAGCAGTTCAACAGTAGAATGCACTGCCTGGGAGTGTGGTGGGATTTCCCTCTTTGGAGGTTTATAAACAGAGGTTGGATGGCCATCTGTCGGGAATGCTTTGATGGTGCATGGCAGAACAGGGTTGGACTGGATGGCCCTTTGGGTCTCTCCCAGTTCTATGATTCTATGTGTGTATATTAGAGGCACTGTACAGAGTGGCAAACTTGATTTATTGATGATTTCCCCTGATATCCCACCATTCCTTTAAAAAGCTCAGATATTCCTCCTCTGTTATCCTCCCAATGGTCCTATGAGTAAGGCCAGGCTGGAAGGGACGGCAGCAGACCCAAGGTCATCTAGGGAGTTTCGTGGCTCAGTGGAACTAGAACTCTCATCTCCCAGTCCAGCACTCCAGCTATTAGGCCACTCTGACCTCCCGCATAAGACAAAAATGAGCTACCTGCTACCCACTAAGAGTCTGGCAACCATGGCCATTTCCGCACTAGACTGTTATAGCGCTATCATTCCACTTTCATCATCCTATGGAATCCTGGGGTTTGCAGTTCAGGGAGGGGCCGGCCGGCCGGCCCCTCCCTGAACTGCAAACCCCAGGATTCCATAGGATGTTGAAAGTGGAATGATAGCGCTATAACAGTCTAGTGCGGAAATGGTGCATATCTAGGGAGGGCTGAAGGCAAAGGAGGGTGAGTAGAGAACAAGCATCCAAGCTGTTGATGGGAAGTCAGGAAATTTCTCAGGCTCTCCGTCAGAGCTGGAAGGAAGGAGAAAGAAAGAGCCATGGCTCAGGCATCTCCACTACAAGGGGCAGCGCGAGGAAGCCTGGGGCAAGAAGAGAAGGCAGCAGAAATGGCTAAAATTTACCATCCATTTGCCACAAACTCAGAATGAAAGAAATTTGAAAATTTGCAAACCTGGAATAAAAGAATGAAATACACAGCATGACAGGACATTAGAGAAAATATATATAAGCTGATTTACAAATGGTATCTTATACCTGAAAGATGATCAAAGATACACTCGAATTGTTCAAATAAATGTTGGAAATGTGATATAGAAACAGGAACAGTGGTGGTGATGTAAAAAAAAATTAAAAATTCTGGACTATAATTCATATCCAAATAGTCCAGAATTTCTAATTTTCTTTTTACATATCCAAATAGAAAAATTTTTAGGATATCAATTTGAAATGTCCCCTGAATTATACTTGTTATCAATGATGAATGAAGATTTAGAGAAAAAAGCAGGGAAACGGATATTCTATATGTCGGCTGCAGCTAGATTGTTAATTGCCCAAAATTGGAAACAAAAGTAAAAGATTGGGAACTGAAACTTTTGGATATGATGCAAATGGACAAATTTGCTAATATAGAAAAAAATTTCAAAGACTGGATAAGAGTAATAATATATTTCAGAAGTAATGGTCGGATATCAAGACGGTTAATGTTGATTTTAAAAAAAAATGTGGATGTAATAAGGAGAGAAATGTGAAGCAGAATCTGATTAAAAACAATTGAAATAAGATTCAAGAATTTTATTATCTCTCATCCGGGCGGAAGCTAGGATGGCTGGATAAGGTATGAGTGTATGAATAATGTTATTTATAAGAGGAACTGATTTTGTACAAGATATACAAACGTAAATTTTGTTTGTCTGTTTTAGAATAAATTTTAAAAAATTGAACATTCAGAAATTTCAGGTGAAATAGGCTAACACGTGAAGCCCTAGAAAATAAAACTCTCCTGTTGGAGAATCGTCACACGGTCCAGCTAGTCGTGGGAGGAGAAAGATGCTCACCTCTCTTGTCCAGCCACTGGCTAACGGTCTCCGTGACATCGAAGGAGACCCACTCGGACCGGTCAGTTGGCCGTAACGTCCGGCTCTCCACATAGCGCTGGCTTGGCCCCGAGGTCTCCCTTGCCCGAATCACCTGGGGAAAGTTTTATGGTAAAATGTATACTCTGCCTTTTCTCATATAGTACCCAAAGTGGTTTACAAACTCAAAACAAGACCAAAAAAATAAGAGGATAAACAAAAATCAATCGATTGATTGATTATTATTGACGGCATAGGTTGAAACCAGCTGGGACTAGCTTTATACGGCAAAACAGAAGCGCCCAGCTACCATTAATCCCACCTCTCCAGAAAATAGGATGGCCATTCTTTAATTTATTTATTTCAGAGAGAAGCTCTTATGCCCAGCACAACTCTGGAATCCAAATGGCACAGGATTCCTAGGCCATTTCCGCACTAGCCTGTTATAGCACGATGATTCCACTTTCAACATCCTCTGGAATCCTGGGGTTTGCAGTTTCCGGCCCCTCCCGAAACTGCAAACCCCAGGATTCCAGAGGATGTTGAAAGTGGAATCATCGCGCTATAACAGGCTAGTGTGGAAATGGCCTTATAAGTTTCTTCTCCAAGGTAGCATTGAGTAGTTTCAGTTATTTCCTTCCTACTGCAAGAAAGTCTTTAAAAAACACAGCCTTTTTGCAGAGTATTTGCAATTCAGGGCTTGTTCTGCCCAAAATTCGGACAGGGTTGTTTTAGACAGAAAACCAGCATTTTTGGTGCATGAAATAGCATTTTCAGCACGGAAAATAATACTTCAATGCAGAAATATTAATTCCTGTTCAGACATATTAATCCTATGTGGCAAACACTGTTTTCTACGCAAATCGACCAAGTGGAAATTTTACGCAGAACAAATCTCCACTTACAGCATTTTCTGAATTACTATTTCAGTGTTGAAATAGTATTTTCCGTGCATAAAATGCTGTTTGCAGACACGGAAAATGCTGTTTTCTGCTCAAAACAATCACATGTGAATTTTGTGCAGAAGGAGTCCTCGGCTGTAAAGATTCTCATTAGTCCAGGATTTGTCTCATCAGAGTTTCTCGACACTCAAAAAACATGTTTTTTTGACCACTGCTTGAATATTTCCAAATATTCTTTCTACCTCGAGGAAGAATTTCCCAGTGATGAGAGCTGTTTGATGCTGGAAGCGACAGCCTTCGAACATGGTAGCCACAGCTTCATTGGAGGTTATTAAACAAAGGTTGGCTGACAATCTACCTGGCATGATTTACCTATGGATTTTCTGCACTGGCAGTGTGCTGGACTAAAGACTTTCTCACACCTAAACGGAGAGGCTTGGGCCATTTCCGCACAGGAATGTTATAGCGCTATGATTGCACTTTCAACATCCTATGGAATCCTGGGGTTTGCAGTTTCTTGGGGATCTCTTCCAACTTTACCTGTCTCTGATTCTGTGTGGTGGAACGCAATGCCGGATGACTTTCTATTTCTCATACAGCCAATTTTAAAGACACTAGACATTTCTTCTCAAAGCCATACACGCTCACCTTCTTCTCTTCTCCTGGCTGTTGTGTGCATGACTTATGGTAGCCCTATCATGGGGTTTTCTGAGTTTTCTGGGGCTGAGAGTGTGTGACACACCCAAGGTCACCCAGTGAGTTTCCATCTCCAAGCAGGGAATCAAAATCTGGTCTCTAGGGTCTTTCTCAAAATTCTGGATAGATTTATTTTTCAAAGAAAATACTAACTTTTCCATCTCTGTCATATCCAGAACTTTTAACTTCCATTCTTCTACATCAATATATTTCTTTTCTTTCCAGTGCTGTGCATATGTCAACCTTGCCGCAGTTATTACATATAATAATATCTTCTGATGACTTCTTTATTTCCCTTTGTTGCTCTGCATATTTAACAAATAAAGCTCCGGTTCCATTTCAAAATTCAGCTTGCAAATTCTTTGGATTTCGTCATGTACCCCCTTCCAAATTTTTTTTGCTATCTTACATGTCCACCACATATGGAAAAAAAGATCCCCTCTTTTCATCACACTTCCAACAATTTGAATTCCCATTTTTTGTTATTTTTTGTAGCCTTTCTGGGGTCATATACCATATGAAAGAATGGAAACGAGTATTGGATTGGGTAAGGATATAAATGTATAAGAAATCAGAGAAGAAATAATGTAACTGTTCTTCTCTTTGTAAGATGGAAATTATGTCCGTAATGCAATGGATATAAGCAATTTCAACTGCAAGATTTAAGCATGGAAGTGTGAGGTTGTTTTTTTTTAATTTTCGAGACAAACTTTCAATAAAAATTATACAAAAACAAAATGAAACCTGGTCTCTAGGGTCATAATCCAATTCTCAAACCACTACATCATGCTGGCTCTGAAATCAAGCCTGAACTCTCCCTAGAAGCCAAGATGACCAAACTGAGGCTGTCGTACTTTGGCCACATCATGAGAAGACCTGACTCAGGAAGACAATAATGCTTTGTAAGGTAGAAGGCAGGGGGAAAAGAGGACGACCAACGAAGTGAGAAGGGTGATTCAAAGGCCCCGACCTGATAGAGCTCCACGCGCTGCTCCGTAGCTCGTGCTCGGGGATTGGGGACTCTGTAGACCCGGAGTTCAGCCTGAATGAGGCTGGTGAGGTTGGGTTCGGCACCGGTGACGTCAAAGTGCAGGAGGCGGAAGAAGGGGCTGGTTTGGGTGCTCGTGATGGAGTCTGCAAAGGAGAAGAAAGAGGAAATGGCACAAGAAGAAGTTGAGACCAACACACCTGTTTTTTCAGAGTCTGGAAAGTTGCACTATAGCTCATTGTTACTATGGTTCAGACATACCCAGTGATAGCACTAGATGTCTCTTGATATCAAACTTATTTGTCCTTCACTTGACCTTTCTCTGCCACCCTGCTCCAGGTGTTTGCGAGGCCACCGGACAAGCACGTAAACAGGCGCGGCCGGTTAATGGTTGGGCATTCCAAACCCCACTTAGGCAGGCAGATTAAAGCCACTCCATTGCTTCAGGGATTTCTCTGCAGACACACCTTGCTTAAGCATGACTTTACACAAAGGCCCTTTTCGCATTGAGGCTTCTCGCGCAAGCGGGTGAGGGCGGCTCGCGCGAGAAGGCTTCTCCGGGAGGCTGCCGTTTCCCCGCTCCTTCCTTCCGCAGGCGAAGGAAGGAGGTGGGAAGCGGCAGCCTCACGCGAGCCGCCCTCCCCCCTGGGCAAAGCAGGAGGCTGTGCTTCCGTCCCCCCGCCCGTGCGAAGCAGGAGGCTGTGCGTCCATCCCCCCCGCGCGCGTGAAGCAGGAGGCTGTCGCGTCCGTCGCGCTAGCGCCCTGCCCCGCCCTTTCCTTCCGCAGGGGCGGAGGGAAGGAAGCGCGACCCGGCCGCCTCCCCGACGCTCCACACAGGAGGTAAGTGCGCGTGGGCACCGGGAGCATTGCACAAGCGTGGGTGATTTTCGCTTTGAGGCGAAAATCAAAAAACCCGCGATCGCGCCGCTGCAGCCCCGTGAGCGCGGCGGAAGTGGGAGTGCGTCGTGCAGAGCGACGCTCCCACTCCCGCGAGGCTCATGAGGCTGTTGCGCGACAGAAAGCCCATGCGAAAAGGGCCAAAGACGCTCAGCCTCGAGCCGGCACCCTTACAATGTCATGTTATTTGCATACTGGCTACACTATTGTTAAATCTGCGCTAAGCCCACCATGTAAAACTTGACCTTTGCCAAAGCTTTTTCCCGCTCCAAACTCGCATTGTTCTCACCGAGTATGGCACGGCCTGTAGGCACAATCCACCCTATAAAAACTCCCCGATTCCGAGAGCACCTCGGAACGCTCCGGACTGCTATCCAGCCTTGCTGTCACTTTGTCCAGCAAGTCGCCCCCTCAGCGAACCGCGCTGAGCTTTCTTCCCTGCAATCCTCCGTTTTTCTCCAGGACCCCGTAGACACTGGGTTACAAGATCCCTGCTAAGTTACCCTGCCTCTCGCTAGCTTAAGAGAGTGCTCGAATTAATCTCCCCATCTTGTGTTCTTGCTTGGTTATTTGGGACCCCCAGAGAACAGGGTAACATCACACTCACCCCAGCCAGCATGGCCGCCAAGGGTTCTAGGAGAGGTAGTCCAAAGGAAATTTGCTGCCATTGTTTTATTGCAAATTTGTCATGGTTGTATTGTAAGCGTCCTGATAGATTCGTGTCAGTTTTTAGTTCATTTAAATGTTGAGAAACGTAAGCCACTGCATTGCACAAAGCTGTTTGATAAGATTCTGCAGCCAAGCATGTGGCCGTTTTCCAAACTGGCCCATCATCCCCGCTGCTCACTACTCGGTGTGATAATGGAAGGCCTCTTAGCAGTCAATGCTCACCTATAGATTCCACTCCACATCTATTATATTTTTCATACTAAGCATGGAAGAAGAGCCCAGCTGGGTAAGACATCCATTTCCAATGACTGACAGCTAAATGCTTGCAAAAACTTAGCAAGCAGGAGGTGATGGCAATGACACTTGTCTCTGACGATGGAAGTTCCACTTACCTATTATGTGGCTAACAGTTCCGTCCTGATCTATACTGGAGCTTGGACAGGTATTCTTTAATTTTTTAATTGATTTAATATTACAGTCTATACAATCCAAAGCAGGACACAAACAAACCATCAGATTCTCATGCAAATATCAGCTGAAAAGTGAAATAGATGTATCTTTCGAACCTAGTATTGTCTAATGTGATTGCCTGTGGCTTTCCACAGAGACTTAGGGAGCTGGGGATGTTTAGTCTGCAGAAGAGAAGGTTAAGAGGTGACATGAAAGCCATGTTTAAATATTTGAAGGGATGTCACATGGAGGATGGAGCAAGCTTGTTTTCTGCTGCTCCAGAGACTGGGACAAGGAGCAATGGCTTCAAGCTACAGGAAAAGAGATTCCATCTAAACATTAGGAAGATCTTCCTGATAGTTAAGAGCCATCTCATAGTGGAATATGCTGCTGCCTGAGAGTGTAGTGGAGTCTCCTTCTTTGGAGGCAGGAGGTCTATCTGCCGGGAATGCTTTGGTGGCGTATTCCTGCATGGAAGAATGGGGTTGGACTTGATGGCCCTTGAGGTCTCCTCCAACTCTATGATTCTATAATTCTATTTATTGGCCCACGGAAGTCTTCCATAACTGAGTTCCAGAATGTTGTCCTGCCACTGCCAAGTTATTGATGGCCTGAGCATGTTGTGTGCATGTGTGGATGTGCGGATACAGGTATAGCTCAATTAACAAAATAGGTGGATTCCCACGCATTACTTTAACAGAAACGTTGGTACAGAAGGCAGAAATAACATAGAAATATTAGAGGCAAGTTCCTATACCATGAAAAAGAACAGCAGGTTAATGTGTTTCAGCAAACTTTTTATCCCATACTAACACATGGCATGTGTAAAATGAAACAACCAGGTAAGCTTTGAATAACTAAAGAAATCTTCTGGAAACTACTTGAGAGCTTCTTCCGAAATGCATTCCGGGAAGGTTATCTTTTTTCTTTCACCACCCTCCATCTCTTGGTTTCTATTTTGGTGTCTAAACTTATAGACCTAGGGGTGGTTGGTGAGGCAGCCTATCTGCTTTCCTCTTTTCTTTTTGTTTTGCTGATCATTTATGCTCAGCAAGGGATTCTTGGAGCAGCTGCTATTTACCTTGCCAATGGTAGGCAGGTACACATGTCTACAACAGAACTGCTACACTGCAATGACATTTCCTCCCAGCTCAACCTTTATTGTGTTGTTTCCTGCAGATACACTGCAGCCAGCCAGCACCCAACGTTTCTCCAGCCCTTCTTCGTCAGGCTCCCAATGCAGATGCTGCTAAAAAACTTCCAGCTGTTCAGGGGACGAGGAGAAAAAATTGCTAGGGCTGAATGTGTATAAAAAGACTTTCTAAAAAGGAGCTTCTTTGTCAAAGACTTTGTTAACTGAGCTATGACGATATCTACTGTTCAAAATAACTTTCCTTCCTCTGAATTCCATGCTCAGTTCTGGTGTCTCCTCCCCATATCTTTTCTAGGGCCTTCTTTTCCTCTAATATTATGCTCCCAGTGCTTCAACACACTCTAACTGAGGTTGTTGCTACTTGATTTGAACTCTCTGGCCATTTCCACAGCCCGGTACCCAGCCCCGTCACCACCCTTTTCCTATGCCCCTTACTGTCAGCGTGCCCAGGGGGCAACATGTCCACACGCCGCACTTCCTTGGCGTAGTATTCTTCCTCCTCACTGCTGCCGAAGCTGCGTCCACCACAGGTTGCCCGCTCCCGGGACAGTTCCTTCGTGCTGTTGTACAACAACATCACCTCCGCCGGTGGCTCTTTGGGAACCCCCGCCTCTTCTTCGGGGGGTGCCACCATCTGCAACTTGCTCAGGATTTGCCCTCGCACGGCCTGTACCCGCCGGGCCCGGGCCACCTCCAGGTCCAGGGTCTGGCAAGTGGAGAGTGCCAGGGCCAAACCACCAGGGCCTAGAACCAGTGGCACCACCAAAAACACCAAAAAGCGCATGTTTGGGGGAGGATGCCAGCTACCCCCAAAAAGCCAGCCTAGAAAGGGGGCAAACTGCCACTCCGATACCCTGCTTCTAAGCGGGTAGGGGGTTTTGTCTCTTTTCTCCCAGTTTGTTGGGGGGCTCAGGAATCCCGCGGTGTCTCCTGCCTCAGGCAGAGGAAAACCCCAGAATCTCAATCCACCAGACTTGTGAAATTATTCTGACACATCCACACATAACCTTGCAGAATCCAATGAACCAAGTAAAGTTGCCGGGATGGTTGCCGGAAGAAACAGCAGGGGCGAATTAGCCAAGGACCACTCTCTTTGCGCCAACTTCTGTGCAGCTGGTTCTGCCTCATGCCTTGGGACCTTTTCGGCGGTGCTCCATCAGGAAACCAAAGCTTGGGCAAAGCGTTTTCCAGTGTTTTCTCATTCCACCCTCTCCAGAAACTGGGACTGGGAGCTTCAGAGAAAGAGAGAGAGGGAGGCTCTCCTTCCCCCACATCCACCCCTCCCCAGCCTTCCCACACGTCCTCCACCCCCTTCCTGCCACATGCTTTTGCTCCACAGAGCTAGCATTGATCGTACTCTAGCCACCAAGAAAGGGACGGGAGCATTGCAAAGAAGCTGGGTCACGGCGCACTGGAATCTCCAAGGCACATCTTGCTCTGCCTAAAGCCATCTCTCCCTCTCCTCTTCTTTCCTTCCCTCTCTTTCAATTTCACACCCTTGCTCTCCGATTGTTGCCTTAGGCAGTTGCATTGTTCCATACTAACCTATGGAAATGTATGCAGCTTTTGAAACTTTTCCCAGGCTAAATTGTTGTCGTGTGCCTTCAAGTTGTTTCCAACTTACAATGAGTTTTCTGGGGGCTGAGAGTATGTGACCCAAGGGACTCCAGAGCTGAGCAGGGAATCAAACCATGGTCTCCAGGGTTGGTGCCCAACGCTCAGCTAAAACATCTGTTCTCTCATTGCTTGGCACCTTGGAGGGAATGGGAAAAGCTGTAGTTATGGAGAGTTGTTTCTGCGTTGCTTCCTTGTGTGGCATCTGAAGAAGGGAGGCTCCTCGTTGTGTAGGAGAGTGTGCACACAGAGTTGCTGCTTGTCCCGCTGCAGTTGGGAACTTTTTCCCTATCTTCAGATGGGAGGGGACACAAGAATGCCATGGCCAACAACAGCAATTCTGCATGGGTGTGTAAGGCTGGTTTTCCTCATTCAAACTGGCAGGGGGCAGCTTAGGTGTTAGGGAGTGCTCCTTCCTGCTTAATTCTTCTCAGGCCATTTCCGCACCACACTGTTATAGCACTATTGTTCCACATTCAACCTCCTATGGAATCCTGGGGTTTGCATTTTTGGGAGGGGCCCTTAGAATTCTTAGCCAGAGAGCTCTTTGGACTCAGGAAACGATAAACTCAGAATGCCACAGGATGCTGAAAGTGGAATAATAGCACCATAACAGTGTAGGGTGGAGACAGCCGCAGTCTGTCCTCCAAGTGCAGCAGCCGAAGCATCCTAATTCCTAAGCATCACCATTGGCAGCTGGATGCCAAAGGAATATTTTTATTTCCCTCTCTGTCTCTTTTGTTCTTTCCTTGGCATCCTAAGGGGGCGGCACAGGGCAGGAGTGCCTGGCTTGCTGCTACAGAAAGAGAGTGTATTTTTTCTTCTTCTATTTGTTGTCCTCTGATGGTACTTTGCTAGGATGGGGCAAGTGTGCTGCATCTACTGGGAGGCAAGGGCTGAATCAGGAGGAGGGAAACAGACTTCTTTCTAGCATTCGGACACTCCCTGGCTGAGAACAGGATTCAGACTCAATGTGATTCTCTTTGAAGCAGCAGGGCTTGCTTTGGTAGCCAGCGGCAAATGTTTTTTCTGGACAGGGGGAGTGTTGCTCTGGGAAGAGGTGGGACTCTTTTCCAGCAAAGGGAGACCTCTCACCATAAGAAAGGAGGCGGAGGCACGGGTTCCAGGGTCACTTGCCATTGGAGAGTGGTTGGTTGCCATGTGTTAGGAAAGTGGAAGGACTGGAAGAGGTGGAGAGGGCAAGCTCAGGGTTTCTCTCTCTCTTTCCACTTTCCTATCCTTTACATTCCATTCAACTTTTCTCCCTCTTCCTTTCTGGAAAGGAAAATAAAATAGTCGTGTGGTGTGCCTTCAAGTCTTTCCCAACTTACAGCAACTCTAAGGCAAACCTATCATGGGATTTTCTGGGGGCTGAGAGTGTGTGACTTGCCCAAAGTCAGTGGGTGTCTTTGGCCAGGTGGGGAATTGAGCTTCAGTCTTGAGGGACGTACTCCAATGATCAAAGCACTACACCATGCTGGCTCTCTTGAAATAGTCCCCTTGAATCGATTCAGTCAAGGGGCTTCCCCCTCCCTTTTTTTGGAAGTTGATGTGCTGTGGTCATAGAATCATAGAATCATAGAAATGTAGAGTTGGAAGAGACCCCAGGGGCTATCCAGTCCTACCCCCGGCCATGCAGGAACACCCTCAAAGCACTCCCAACAGATGGCCATCCAGCCTCTGCTTAAAAACCTCCAAAGAAGGAGACTCCACCACACTCCGAGGCAGCACATTCCACTGCCAGGCAGGCCTGACTGTCAGGAAGTTCTTCCTGCGGTTCAAGTGAATCTCCTTTCCTGCAGCTTGAATCCATTGCTCCTTGTCCTGGTCTCTGGAGCAGCAGAAAACAAGCCCTCTCCTTCCTCTACATGGCATCCCTTCCAATATTTAAACATGGCTCTCATGTCCCCTCTTAACCTTCTCTTCTGCAGACTAAACATACCCAGCTCTCTAAGTCTATCCTCCTAGGGCTTCATGGCTTCCAGGCCTCTCACCATTTTGGTCGCCCTCCTCTGGACTTGCTCCAGCTTGTCAATATCCTTCTTGAATTGGGGTGCCCAGAACTGGACACAGTATTCAAGATGAGGTCTAACCAAAGCAGAGTAGAGTGGTACCAGTACCTCCCTCGATCTAGACATCATATTCCTATTGATGCAGCCGAGAATTGCATTGGCTTTCTTGGCTACCGCATCACACTGCTGGCTCATGTTCAGCTTGTGGTCTATGAAGACTCCTAGATCCCTTTCACACATACTGCTATCCAGCCACGTGTCCCCCCATCCTATATTTCTGTATTCCATTTTTTCTACCTAAGCGTAGGACCTTACACTTCTCTCTGTTGAATTTTATTTTGTTAGCCTGGTCCTAGAGGGGCAAGTTAGTGACGAAGCTAAGGAGTGGTAAATCTGCTGTTCTGTCTTTCCACTCAGACAGTTAAATGTCTTGATCAGTCCAGCCCTAAACGGGGCTGCAAAGTCTCTTCCAGCCGGCAGCCGCTTAGCATTGAGGCCTGTATTGATGCTGAATGTTTGTGTCCATGAGAGATCAGTCGGGCAACTCGGTCCAAGCCCTAATGGAAGCAAGGGAAGCCATTAGCAATGGGCACGTTTAATGGCCCATGCCAACCTCTGCTTGGCATTCTGTTTTTGCTGCCAGGGCTGGCATAGTTCTGACTCTCCCTCATCTACATGTCAGGAACTTAATTCTCATAGAGTTTTTGTCCTCACCCCAGCCGTTGATGCCTTCCAAAGTGTCAGATCAATGTTCTCCAGGGAGTCATAAATGAATGGATCATGGCCTGGCAACTAAGAGACGCCAGGATGGGTGTTTTGCTCTTTTGAAGCTTCCAAATTACAGACAAGTTCCATTAAATCAACAGGGGTTCTGCGCTTTCATCAGTTCTTTTTCCCCACGGAGGCTCGCTTGGGATCACTTTCTCACGCACTCCGCTTGAAAGCAAGCCGGAGGAAGGAGGCCTCAAGCCGGCGGAGAGACTTTGCAAGAAGCATATGCGCAGCTGGTCCCAAGTGAGCCTCCGTAAGCCCTTCATGCTTCATGCTCCCTCAAGGACAGCGCATGGGTTCCCCTTTTCAACCAATTCCATTTTCTTTGTTTTTAAAATAATTTTTATTAATTTCAGGTTGACATATGTTGATATACATTTGGAAAACACAATACAAAACACTTGTAACGCAGAATTTAAAAAAATACAGAATATACAGACTACAAATATATAAAGAGTAAAGAAGAAAAGAAACAAGAAGACAAAGTAGAGAAAAAAGAAAGAGAAAGAAAAGCCAAGAAAAATTAAAAGAGATGAGAAAAAAGTAGAGTAGAGGAAAAAAAGTAGAGAAAAAAGCAGAGAAAAGTAGAGAAAAAAGAAAGAAAAGCCAAGAAAAATTAAAAGAGTTGAGAAAAAGAAACACACAAACCTGAACATTAACAATTCACACCTAACAACCATTTCACAAAAAAGTAACTTCCTGATTAGCTTTGATTGCTGTTTCTAATTATCAGTTATCACCTCCTTTTTAACCTATATATTCCCATGCATTCTGGTTACCAACCTAAATCTATCTGATTTTACACATCAAATCCAATAGTTACCAAGTCTCCCCCAGTGCTCCTTACATAGTCTGTGAAGGGTTTCCAAGTTTTTAAATAACATTCAATTGAATTTCCTCTTAATAGAATAGAATAGTTTGTCCATTTCTGCTACCTCCAAAAGTCTATTTAACCATCCGTATAATTCTGGAGTTTTCTTACTTTCCCAATATTTTGTGCAAGTTATTCAAGCTGCTGTCACATTTATCTTGATAATTTTCTATGCCGTCTTTCCATAAGATCATCCTTGTCTTCTATCCTATTTATTTCATTTATTGCAATTCCATTTTCTGACAGTGCTCCTCATCTATCATAGGCCATTTCCGCACTAGCCTGTTATAGCGCGAGAGGCCGGCCCCTCCCGAAACTGCAAACCCCAGGATTCCAGAGGAGGTTGAAAGTGGAATCATCACGCTATAACAGGCTAGTGCGGAAATGACCTATGCCTGTACTCAATTTGCAAGTTGCAGCCAGTAGAGATGAGATTAGCCCCATATTGAGGGATAGCGTGCCATCTAGTGCTGAATGCTGAGATTGCATATCTCTGAGAAGAGATCACAGGGGACTGTTGATTTAGAAGAGATCAACAAATATTTATAATCAGGACTCCTAAATTATGTGGGTGAGGAACCAGGCGGAACAGTACACACAGTTCAATGTGTTGCTGCCTTCAGTATTCCTGCACTCTAGCAACTTTGGGCGCCCACCTTACTTTGGTTCCATCTCCCAACCCCTTCACATGTCTATTCAAAAATGGACTTACCATCAAGTAGAATCATAGAATGATAGAGTTGGAAGGGACTCCAGGGGACATCCAGTCCAACCCCCTGCTATGCAGGAAGCCACAGCAG
Source organism: Ctenosaura bakeri (assembly GCA_948474755.1). Taxonomy (NCBI): domain Eukaryota; kingdom Metazoa; phylum Chordata; class Lepidosauria; order Squamata; family Iguanidae; genus Ctenosaura; species Ctenosaura bakeri. The sequence continues at coordinate 6,118 of CAOLHI010003522.1, read as the reverse complement.
AGCACTCCCGACAGATGGCCATCCAGCCTCGGCTTAAAAACCTCCAAAGGAAGAGACTCCACCACTGCAGATTCCACTCCAGATTCCACTGCCAGACAGCTCTGACCATCAGGAAGTTCTTCTTGAGGTTCAGATAGAATCTCCTTTCCTGCAGCTTGAATCCATTGCTCCTCGTCCTAGTCTCTGGAGCAACAGAAAAGAAGCTTGCTCCATCTTCAACATGACATCCCTTCAAATATTTAAACATGGCTATCATGTCCCCTCTTAACCTTCTCTTCTCCAGGTTAAACATCCCCAGCTCCCTAAGCCGCTCCTCATAGGGCTTCATGGCTTCCAGACCCTCCACGATTTTGGACACCCTTTTCTGGACACGTTCCATCTTGTCGATATCCTTCCTGAAATGAGGTTCCCAGAACTGGACACAGGATTCTAGATGCAGTCTAACCAATGCAGAATAGAGTGGTACCATTACCTCCCTCGATCCAGACACCATACTCCTACTGATGTATAGGACAGCAAACTACACTGATCTCCCTGAATCTTTTGGTGTCATTGGCTTCTAGTATCACCAAAAGGCCCGGGTTAAAATTTCAGGTCACCAAATTTGGATTCCGTCATCATTTAGAGATTTTGAATCGAGGTCACCGAGCAGATATGCTTCCTCTATGCATTTCCTTTTTTCAGTTTTCAGCAAGGTATCTCTGTTTCCTCCCTACTGTTACTATTGTAACTCCAGAGTAGCTATTTTAAGCACTGTTTGAATACAATCTCTTCTGTTTTGACTAAGGCTATTTCCGCACTAGACTGTTATAGCACGATGATTCCACTTTCAACCTCCTATGGAATCCTGGGGTTTGCAGTTTCGGGAGGGGCCGGCTGGCCCCTCCCGAAACTGCAAACCCCAGGATTCCATAGGAGGTTGAAAGTGGAATCATCGCGCTATAACAGTCTAGTGCGGAATAGTGTTGTCATTGTTTCAATCACTCTGATTGTTTGATGCTTTGAATCTGGGAAGCCCAGTGTAGACAGAAACCAAAGTATGCAAGGTTTCCTTGGTTTTAACTTATTTCTGTCTCATTTTCTTTCAGATGCGCAAAGCTCTTTGTTGAGTGGAGGGTGCATTTTTGAGATTTTTGGAATCTAAACTCTTGCACCTTCACTGGAAAAAGTCCTTTTATGAATTTCAGGAGGCAGAAAGGGAAAAGGCAGGGCAGATTCTACCAACAACACAAACTGAACACCAGCGGAAAATAAAAAGAACAGACACACACACACACTTTTCCCTACTTCTGCTGAGTATGACTCGAGAGGCTGTTGAAACATGAAATACACGAAGAGGCCAAAGCGGTTACTTTTGCCAAGGTAAGAGGAACTCCCTTTAGGCCTCCATTTATTCCAGGTGTGTCAGGGTGGGAAGGCCAAAGCAAGGCAGATGGTGTGTAAGGCAGGAGGTGCAGCAATGCGAAAGAGTGTGTGTGTGTGTGTGTGTGTTTTAGATTGCCTCCCGAGTTATGGCAACCCCGTGAATTTCATAGGGTTTTCTTAGGCAAGGAATACTCAGAGATGGTTTGGCTGGTTGTTGTTGCCATTGTATACCTTCAAATTGTTGCCAATTTAGGGTGGCCCTAAGGCAAATCTATCACAGACTTTTCTGGGACTAAGAGTATGGTCCTTTCCACACTACACTGTTATAGAATCATAGAAGCATAGAAATGTAGAGTTGGAAGAGACCCCAGGGGCCATCCAGTCCAACCCCCTGCCATGCAGGAACACCCTCAAAGCACTCCCGACAGATGGCCATCCAGCCTCTGCTTAAAAACCTCCAAGGAAGGAGACTCCACTACACTCCGAGGCAGCCGATTCCACTGCCAGACAGCCCTGACTGTCAGGAAGTTCTTCCTGAGGTTCAGGTGGAATCTCCTTTCCTGCAGCTTGAATCCATTGCTCCTTGTCCTGGTCTCTGGAGCAGCAGAAAACAAGCCCTCTCCTTCCTCTACATGGCATCCCTTCAAATATTTAAACATGGCTCTCATGTCCCCTCTTAACCTTCTCTTCTGCAGGCTAAACATCCCCAGCTCTCTAAGTCTATGCTCATAGGGCTTCATGGCTTCTCACCATTTTGGTCGCCCTCCTCTGGACTTGCTCCAGCTTGACCACGTCCTTCTTGAATTGGGGTGCCCAGAACTGGACACAGGATTCAAGATGGGGTCTAACCAATGCAGAGTAGAGTGGTACCAGTACCTCCCTCGTTATAGTGCTATTATTCCACTTTCAACCTCTTATGGAATCCTGCACTTTGCAAGTTTAGGGAGAAGCCTTTAGACTTCTCAATCAGAGAGCTTTTTGGCCTCAGTAAACTACAAAACCCAGAATTCCACAGGAAGTGGAAAGTGGAATCATAGCACTATAAAGGTACAGTGTGGAAAGGCCCTATGGATTTCCACACCTGAGCTGGGAACTGAACCTTGGATCGAAGGTTGTAGTCCAATGCTCTAAGCACTACATCACGCTGACTCTCGGTTTTGCCAGTTCCTGCCTCTGAAATACAGCTCCTGGTATTTGTTGGCAGTCTCCCATCCGAGTGGTAGTCAGGGCTGACCCTGCTGAGCTTCCAAGATCAGACAGGATCTGATGCCTTTAGGGCAGAGCTTTCCAAACTTATCACATTGGTGACACACTTTTTCAGACATGTATGATTTTGCGACACAGTAATTCAGTTTTGCTAGCAAACCAGAGGTTAAACTAACCCCTTATGAGAGATACAGACACGTACATAAATTGTAATAACAAAATGTACAGGGACACAACATCCCTCATGAAAACCTTTCATATATTTTTAAAAATATATGGTTTATAAATAATGACATACATTTCCAAGATTGTAGGCGACACACCTACACACTTCAGGTGACACAGAAAGGTGTCGCAGCACACCGTTTGGAAAGCCCTGCTTTAGGGTATTTGTTGTTGCTGCTGTTGTGTGCTTTCATTTTGTTTCCAACTTATGGCAACCCTATCAAGGATTTTTTAGGGGCTGAGAGTGTACAATGCGCCCAGGGTCACCCAGTGGATTCCCACAGCCATGCAGGGAATCAAACTCTGATCTCCAGGGTCGAACTCTCAAACCTCTACACCAATGCTCAGGCATGCTAAAGAGAGGGAGGGGCAAAAGAGCCTCCGGGCATGACCGTTTGTCGCCCAGCAGGTTTGGCATCTGGGTCCCACGCTTCAGGATGACAGAACCAGCACCAGCTAGAGCTAACTTGCCATATGCAGCAATCCATTCATCACGAACAAAGCTTTTGGAAGAAAGTCAGGCCTAAAAGGCGGTTGTCCATTCTCCGTCCCTGAGCTCTTTCCTTTCTTTTTGTATGCATGTCGATCAAATTTGCAGATGATACCAAATTGGGAGGGGTTGTTAATATACCAGAGGACAGGATCAAAATTCAAAATGACCTCAACAGATTGGAGAGCTGGGCCAAAGCTAACAAAATGAATTTCAACAGAGAGAAATGTAAGGTCCTACACCTAGGCAGAAAAAATGGAATGCACAACTATAGGATGGGGGACACGTGGCTGGATAGCAGTATGTGTGAAAGAGATCTAGAAGTCTTGGTAGATCACAGGCTGAACATGAGTCAGCAGTGTGATGCGGCAGCCAAGAAAGCCAACACAATTCTTGGTTGCATCAATAGGAATATGGTGTCTAGATTGAGGGAGGTGATGGTACCACTCTATTTTGCATTGGTTAGACCGCATCTGGAATCCTGTGTCCAGTTCTGGGCACCTCATTTCAAGAAGGATGTTGACAAGCTAGAACGTGTCCAGAGGAGGGCGACCAAAATGGTGAAGGGTCTGGAAGCCATGAAGCCCTATGAGGAGTGGCATAGGGAGCTGGGTATGTTTAGTCTGCAGAAGAGAAGGTTAAGAGGGGACATGATAGCCATGTTTAAATATTTGAAGGGATGTCATGTTGAGAAGGGAGCAGGCTTGTTTTCCGCTGCTCCAGAGACTAGGACAAGGAGCAGTGGATTCAAGCTGCAGGAAAGGAGATTCCACTTGAACCTCTGGAAGAACTTCCTGATGGCCAGAGCTGTCTGGCAGTGGAATTTGCTGCCTTGGAATGTGGTGGAGTCTCCTCCTTTGGAGGTTTCTAAGCAGAGACTGGATGGCCATCTGTTGGGAATACTTTGATGTGTGTTCCTGCATAGCAGGGGGTTGGACTGGATGGCCCCTGGGGTCTCTTCCAACTCTACAATTCTATGATTCTATATATCTTTCTGATTCAACGTTTTTAGGCAGGGGACTGTGTTACGGACCTTCTTAAGCCACTTTGGGGGACTTCTAAGAAACAAACAAGATTAAGGAGAATTAGAAGTTGAGGTTTGGATTATTAGAATGGTGGCTCTTAACCTGGGCTCCGCAAAGCCTTGCTGCTTGACAGCAACAGCAGTGACAACAGGGATGTGACAGTGGTGTGTGTGTGTTTGCCAAAACTGCGCCCTTGTTTTCCTCCAAGCCACTTCTGACTTATGGCAACCCTAAAGTGAACCTATCACAGAGTGTTTTGGGTGGTTCTTTTCTTTTCTTTTTTTCATAAGATTTGTTCAGAGGAGGTTTGCCTTTGCTTTCCTCTGAGGCTGAGAGAGTGTGACTTGCCCAAGCCCACCCAGGGATTCAAACCCTAGTCTTCCAGAATCCTTCAATAAATTTATAAATATTTGAACACTGAAATAAATATTTGACTATTTAAATCTACATTTTAAATACTTACCGGTAAATCTCGCATTAAGTCTTGGGGGACCTCAACAACAATATTTACAGGGGGTCCCCGGTAAAGGAAAGGTTGAGAGCCACAGGGCTAGAACTGTGCCCTCTGCTACTTTACTGATGAAAATAGGGAGATGTTTTAGAATCATGGAGCTGGAAGAGACCACAAGGGCCATCGAGTCCAACCCCCTGCCATGCAGAAATGTACCATCAAAGCATTCCCCGGTCCATTTATACCAGCGGATGCTTTGCAAATTGTAATCCTCACTCCTCTGTCACCATTAAATGATCCTAAGCAAGTTTTTCATTAGCTATTACAGTAATTAGTTCTGCAAATCAGCTGATTTTAAAGTCAAGAGGAAAAGTTTGCCTTTGGAAAACGACCTGTCTTTTGCCGGCCATTCAAAACATACCCAATTCTCTCCTTGGCTTTCCAGTCATTTCCTTGGAGGCAAGTTGCTGGGGAAAAAAATCTGCACAGAAGATCAGGGGACCCCCTTGAACAGGATGAGCTGTAATGCAGGAAGGAGAATCCCCCCACAATCTGGTCGATTCGCCGTTGGTAAGCAGGGCCTTTCCATCAAAGGAAGGCATACTTCAGCTCTAGAGCTACTTTTCTTCTTCCGACTTCCCCAAAACCCCAGCTACTACAGGCTCTGTAGGAAAGCCTAAAGTGTTTTGGACTTCAGTTCCCAGAAGCCCCGGTCAGCTTAGGCAACGGTCAGCAACTCCGGGAGCTGAAGTCCAAAACATCTAGAGGACCAAAGTTTGGGAACTGTTGGTTTAAAGATTCCTCTTCTAAGATGCTGCCTACTATACAATCTTATTTGCTCCACCACCCTGAACACTCCCAGGCCATTTCTGCACTAGACTGTTACAGCGCTATTATTCAGGGGGAATCTCCTTTCCTGCAGCTTGAATCCATTGCTCCTTGTCCTGGTCTCTGGAGCAGCAGAAAACAAGCCCTCTCCTTCCTCTACGTGGCATCCCTTCAAATAGTTAAACATGGCTATCATGTCCCCTCTTAACCTTCTCTTCTGCAGACTAAACATACCCAGGCATAACCTGTAATGTTGCCAAGCTCTGGAACTTAGGAACGCTGAGTGAAACCGTTGGTCCATCTGGGCCCCTGGGGTCAACGTTGACTGGTTCTTAGAATCATGGCGTTGGAACAGACCACAAGGAGCATCCAGTCCAACCCCCTGCAATGCAGGGACACGCACTCCAGCACCCCCAGCAAATGGCTTTCCAGCCTCTGTTTAAAAAAAAAAACTCCAAAGGAGACTACACCACACTCCCAGCAAAGTATTCCGCTGCTCATCTGCTCTTACCGTCAGGAAGTTCTTCC